>JAODUD010000036.1:7854617-7874674 GCA_026784285.1 Stomatorhinus walkeri
CCCCCCCCCCCCCCCCCCCCCCCCCCGGCACAGGGCTGTGCCAGCGCCCATCTAGCCCCGTGCCCTCCGTCCTAAGATTTTACGTGCGTCTTCGCTGGTAGAAGGTGCAGAGCGCATTTGTGATGAAGAGAAAGAGTCCCCTGCAGACGCCCCTCCAGTTCTGCCACGGCAGGACAGCATTCTGAAAGGAGAGGCGGGCAACATTAGGTCGGAGGTTACATAAGCATAAGAAGTTATCATCCATCCGTCCATCTATCCATCCTTCCATCAAAACTCCATAGCTGCTTATTGAAGGTATAGTTGCAGTGAGCCTAACCTATTCCAGTAAGCAGGTATCAAACAACAGGACAGAACATTGACTGGGGCCTCCGCAGTCGGTGAGCTGATTAGACCCTCCGGCAATGCGGTTCATTCATCACGGACGGAGAGCCTCGAAAAATGTGATAGTGGCCACCATGCAGTCAGGGGCCTACAGGTATCCTGAAGGGAATGGCATAACACCAGCCGACGAAGCCTGGGGGGTGTGTGACAAAGACCAGAGACTTAGTGCCGCTACACAGTGGCTTATTCAATGTTTATTTTTGATAAGGCCTGTGATGGCACACTGGTTAGCATTCACACCTCTAGGACCAGGGTTCGAGTTTCTGCCATGGCTCTGTGTGTGTGAGTTTGCATGCTCTCCTTGTGTGTCGTGGGGTTTCATCTGGCTACTCCGGTTCCCCCCCCCCCACGGTCCAAAAGCATGCTGAGACTAACTGGAGTTATCAAACTGTGTGTGTGCTCTATGACCGCTTGTCCCGCCCTGTCCTGGGTTGTTCCTTGCACCCCCGCCACCTGAACAGGACACGCAGTTACAGACGATGGATGGATGGATGAATGGATATGGCCAACCTTGATAAATCAAGGTAACCTCCAGCAATAACCAGGAGAAGGCAAAGTGGTACAGTTATAATGCTCCATGGATATAATGCTCACTATTATATAGGTAGCTTCCTGGAGTCAGTCTTGCATTTCAAAATCAGAATACATATTTTACACACACAGAGGACCAGCAGATACTATGATAGTTAGGACAAAAAACCTAAGGTAAAATAGTTGTTTCGAAAGAAAAAAGCAATAACTAAACAACAAACAGCTTCTTCAATCGATCTTCAATCCGAAAGAATCGAGCAAAGATTCACAAAATGCTGTGACTGTATTCTGTAGGTTATCAGTGTACCAGTATGAATTTAAATGCCACTGTTTTAACAATGGACTGACAAGTAACGGCATTTGAAAATGATTTCATGGCTAATTGTAGGACAGAACAAAGACTCTGCATTGCCCATGTAAGCGTAATACGTGCACAACATTAAGGCCCCGCAGCTGAGGACGTTAAGGAGGCCAGCTAACCAGAGCAGGGAGCTTCCCAGTACGGGCAGCTGTGCCTGTGCTGTGCTCAACGTCACAGAGCAGGCCTGGGTGTTGGGGTAGGAGGGGGCAACCGTACATCAACTGCCTCTATGAGTCAAGCTCTAAAAATTACACAGAGCCTCACCATTAGACAGAAAGTGGAGAAGGGGGGGAGAGATTGGGGGGGGTTGCGTTAAGGTAACAGACAGGATCAAGACACAAGCTGGCAGCTCAAATGGGAAAGAATAAAGCAGGGGGAAAAGAGAGCAACCTGATAAGAGTCAGGGCCGGACAGAATGTGGTGAAGAGAAGGGGGGGGAGATCTGTGTTTTGTGTTTCCATCCCCCGCAGCATTTCTGTTGCAGTCACAACCAAAGCGGTACGGCTGACACCTCCATAATAAAAAAGACCAATGGTCGTCTCTCCTTCTTTATTCAAGGGATCACTGGGTCGTGTGTCATCAACAGGTCCAGGAAACTTAAGAGTCACTGTGGTCGAAGTCTTCGGGTAAGCAGACGAAGCAAGGGAGCAGAGATGGGTATTTTGTAACTTTTCGTTCGAGTTTTAAGGACCAATATTCACGCCTTGATTTCATTCGAGGTTGTTTTTTTTTTTTCTGAATGAGTCGCGCGCGTGGTGTGAATGCATCGTCGCTCCATCTTCACGGCTCTGTGAAAGCGGCGCGCGAGTGAAAGCGCTGCAGTGCGCCGTCAGTCGACACGGCGGCAGGAGCGAGTGTGAGAATGAAACGGTGATGTCAGTCGTGTTTGTCGGGCAGGGTGGGGGGAGGGGGAGATTAGCCTGTGTTTACTGCGTTCGGCTGCCAACAGCGGTCCTCACACGGTGCAGCAGAGAAGGGAATAAAAAAGAGAAAGAGACAGGGAAAAGGAGAGCACAGGCTAGAATGGGGGGGGGGGGGGGGGGCTTTGTGTTCATCCAAAATTGGAAAGATCGTTTCAGTCACATGTTCTTAGAAATCATGCATCACATCTCTTGGTGACACCAGGAAGGCGGACGACGCGGTGTGAGCTGCAACGCTTACCCGTCTTTGCAGGAACGTGGCATTTATCTCGTCCCCTATGATCCTTAGCCGGTGAGCCACCCTCTCTGAAACCTCATCCTCCGATTGTGGTGCTCCACCGGGGGGGCTGTTCTCCTGGGCGTCCCCTAGAGGGCGCCGACTTTGGCCACGCGGGGCTTCCTGTCTGTCACCGGCTCTCATTATGCTGGGTCCATTCCCTCCCGCTTGGAGTGAGTCTTGGCAAAACAAAGAGAAATGCCATTACTCTAAGCAAACAAACTAAACAAAAAAAACTACAGCTTGCCCTCAAAAAACTTGTGATATCTGGCAAATCGCAAGCTCTCCATTATCAACAGCGCAGTGCATTTTGTTTGATTACATTTGGTGCTTAGTTGAAACAGATCACCATCAACAGGCCTAAAGCTCACGTTTGCACACCAAAATACCAAACACTACATCCCCCATCGCAGGTGACTCCTGCTGACTCTTAAGTGACTAAAGAAAATACCACGGCTGCCTGCACTGTCTCTAACCTATTTAACAGTGCACTACTTATTGAGCCGGATTGGCTACTTAACAATCCTGAACTGCCGTTTATCCGACTCGCTCCACTTCAGGAAAAAAAAACCCTCACGGCACAACAGACGGAGTCTTAAAACCAAGTTTCAAATCTCGAGCTGCCAGAAGCTTTCTTCTCTGATTACTGTCATTATTGTCATAAACCTTTTTCCCTTTAAAGTTAGATGGTAATCTTTTAATCTGCTTAATAAGCCTAGAAGGGTAGCGGAGTTCCTGCGCTATAGTGTTATGGCCATGCACTTTTGGTGGTGAAAAAAAAGACAACAAATCGCTCTGAACACTTTTTAGGTTATTTTCTGAAAAGAAAACCGATAATCAAGATCAAAATAAAATAGCTGCAATAAACACTGTCTTATCTGGATGCAATGACTATTGGCATCTTGCTAATTTGATTAATAAAATACAACCAAAGGACTTAGAGGATATATTACGGAAATCCAGCTTATTTACTACCAGAAAAAATTACAGTCTGACTCTTCATAACCAGTTTATTAAGAAAGTTTACGAAACCACAATGGCTTTAAGACACGCTTATCCCAGAGCTGCTGGCGATTCAGAAGCTAGAACAGGAGGGAAAACAGAGGAGTACTGGCTTGTTGCCAGGGTAACTGTAGCCCAGCACTGCCTGAAACCGAAATCAGCCATTGGCTGAGTAAAACAGTGACCAGCTGGGATAGGTTAGTCTAGGCGATGTGGGGGAGGGATCAATCAGTTTGGAAGAGCTATCAAAGGCAGGGAACCAAGGGGTAGAAGGAAGACAGAAAGCAGGAAGAATTGTAAAAACATGGTAGGTAGCAAAGAGGAAACCGTAAATGAGAAGCGATGAAAGAGAAGAAAGGAAGAAATTGGAGCAGATTGAGCATCTCAGAGCAGCCATATAAGAAAACCATGTGTTCTCTATGGGATGTTGTAGACAGAGACAAGTCTTGACATGCCCAGATCATAGCTCTTCAATGGCTGCCATAGAAGGAGGCAGAATGTGAGCTCTGGGGACTGCAGAGTGTTAGTAAACACTCGTACCATTCCTCATTCAGCTGTCTAAGGCCTGCTTTGGGGTGGCGTCTCCCAGCCCAAACAGCACACACACCCCTTCCCTTGACATGCGCGTCAGAGTCCCAGTGCAAATGGCCTTTGCCTCCTATGGTCAATCGGTAAGCCCACACAGGCACACCTACACACACCACATACCACTAACACGTTGGCAGTCCAGCTGTCTTCATCGAGGAGGTTCCATAATGCTCAGATACAACCATGTAAGCCGCCAAGAACTGAACTCATGAAAATAACAGCATAACACTATAATACTGTTAAAAACTATATATTTCATCTATGCCACTATCCACGCCATATGTGCAATGTGTGTAATTGTAAGCACAGATTTCACATAATTTCTTTCTTATGTATTTCTATTTTGTTATAGTGTCTTTTGGTTTGTCTTTTTCGACTGACATTCTACTTTAGGTTGTTGTAACAACTTAAGTGTGGGATCAATAAAGCCTTATCTTATGTTATCTAACAGTCAATATCATACAATAGCTGCATATCTAAAGCAGCAATATACAAAGCAATTCTGCATGCTTGTTGACCACAAATGTAGTCAAATGAGCTTTTAAGCTAAATTTATGCTTGATATGTATATAAGGGCCATTGCAGGTTTGCAAAACCCTAACACAGGCAGCTTATATATCAAATTTCTGGTAGAGAACTGCAGGAATAAAACAGCACAGCGAATAGTGTCACAGCAGATTCGAATCTGCATCCGTTTTTCCCTATGTTGTGACATTTTTCCAGCAGTATTTCATTTCATAATCCTGTCCTACATTCGCTGCACTGCCTACCACTGCATGAATTTCCGAAGAATTTAAGGCAATAAGGGATCGTAGTCCAGGCTACTGCAGCAACGTATTCAAAAGCTGTGATGTGAAGCCTTGGGGCTTATCCAGTAAACTATTTTATATTTAATCCTGCAAAATGAAATCCTATTGGTTCTGGTTCTGACCCGTTAGTCCAGCTCTCTACTGTCAACGCCCAATCGTGCATTTTCTCACACCCAATTTCCCCCCTCGATATACTGATCTAATACCCCATCGACAAGCGCCTTACCTGTCCTCTGTGGGATTATGCTGTCTGTGATGTCCGAGGGGGACGTACTGGCCATAGGTTCCTGGGGTGGACAGACCGGTGCGGGGGTGGAGGGGGTGGTCCTGACGCGCCATTGGCAGCAAGGTCGGCGGCCTGGCTGCATGCTGTGGAGGTTGCACGTGAGCCAGGCCTCCGGCTGCAGGGCCTCCATGCGGCAGCTCTGAGGGCCCCCCTGTTGACTGTCGTCCCTGCCTCCGTTGGTCTGGGCCCGAGCCATACCAGGTTTAGACTGCGGAGAAAAGCAGATATACGCTGTAAATATCAATGCACGCTCAGCCATGCATACAGGAACTTCCTCCGTAAATCTGACCAGGTGCATATTTTACAATGCGAGACAGAATTAAATGTGATGCAGGGAAAAAGTTGCAGGGTGTCTCCGCCGGGCGAACACCGAAGGAACGTGTCGTTTTTTGGCTGCACCTAAGTGAAGGTGAATTTTAATATCTATTTTATATTGTAACTACTGCTCACCATGTATACACAATCTCCCACGAAATATCCAACTTCAGCTAAATGATTTCCTCTGGTTTTAAAATATGAAGGAACAATTAAATTTGTTATTCATTATTTTATGAGTTATCAAGGGGCATATTATTGAATATTAATGAAAATTTTCAAAATTTTAAATAACATTTCATCAATAGGGCTGCACAATAGCTCAGTGAATAGCATTGTTGCCTCATAATTCCAGGGTGTTTTGTGCGTCCCATCCAGCGTGAACCCCAGCCTTGTGCCCTATGCTGCCTGGGATGGACTCCAGGTTCCCTCCCCCCGGCTGCTCCCCCCGTGACCCTGACTATGATAAGGGGGTGGGTAGGTGGGTATAAGTTTGATCCAGGGTGTTATATTCTCAGTGGCCGCTAGATGGAGGCAAAGGGCGCCCTCGTGTGCTGCGAACTGTTTGTAAACAAATCGGTAGCAGAAGTGAAGCGCCTGGCACGCAGACGTTTAACCAGGAAACACAATAACAAGCTTCACAGACGGAATGCCTACTTGTCATATTTTAATCCTGATAAAACCGGTAAACTGCAGCTATTTAATCCTTTTGCATAAATATGTTTTAAAAACACTACACATTACTGTAAAATTAAGTTCATGTAATTTTTAACGCGTTATGGAAAATCTTTGAGGCTGGAAATTTAGTAACATTCTGTTCTTTGGAGGTGCAGAAGATTGCGGTACCCTTGAATCCTAAAGAAAAAATCGTGATGTTTTTTTTCATACGTCGGAACTTGTGCAAACCGCAAAAAATTGTCAGTTGTCTTGCCCATAGACAATGGCTAACGCTTTTGTCAAGTTTGCGGATTATAATGACCTTCTAACGTGTGGCTTCGACTGTTAATGGGGTTAAATGTACCATGCTACTACAGCAATGGTTTCCATGTTGGAAAATGTCACAAAGATACCGCAAGTTATAAAATATACTCTGCTATAAAGAAATGTATTACTATAAAAACTGAAAAGCACTAAACGGCCTTAGAATCGAACAATCAATACTATCGCCTACGTAATCAAGACTCATCGTACACCGCATAAGACAAGTAACGGGCAATAAACTAAATCGATTTCATAAATATGAATCTATAAACACATGATAAGGTTTATGCCCCCAAAAAAACGAATCAAAGGTATCCTATTCAAAGGTATGAAAATCGTATTTACGCCGTGACACTTCTGTGGTCATTCAGCTGGGCTGAATGTCGAAGCCTGCGGAGCTCCGTAATTCAAACTAATGATACAGCTTCCGACAATGAAAATGCATTTTGACGTAGTTATGAGAAGAGACAAGCAGCGTCTCCGAGTCCCATCGAACACAATCTGCAGTCAGTATGAGCCAAACCAATAAAGAGAGAGTACACTCGACGCCGGACGGCACCAGCACAAGTGATTCATTATTTCAGAGCAAGCAAACTCAGAATAAGATCCGATAAGGCATCGAACAGTACAAAATTAATGCAGAGCTACTACAGTTAGTTGACTTATTAGTGCCAAAAGTGAAATTGACATTGCTGGCGATCGATTGCTTCCAGATGCATTATAATACAATTGCTGGCCGTGACAATTTAAAGCTTGCACTTACTTGACTTTCTTGTCGCTTCGTAATCACCGGCTGGCAGTAAATGCTCAAGAGATGTCGGTTCCTATTTGTCATCAGAAGACGCCTCGTCTCAGGCTCAGTGCCCTCGCTCGCCGAAAGCCTGCCCGCGTGTCATCCCGCCAACTTATTGTTACTGTAAAAATATGGCAGCGGCCAAAGCAAATGATGTCATGAGCGCTCGCATAAAACGCTGATCACGGAGGGAGGGGAAGAGAGGAAAAACGCTAGTTTTTCTCCAGAGTCACAGAAGTGTGCGATCGTGCAGCAGATTACAAAGAAGAATGCAGCACACTTGCGCCCTGCTCGGCTTTCACTCCCGCGGCTGGGAGTCGTAAGCCACGCCCTCCTCCTGTCTGACAACAAGTCCTGACATGCACTTCGGCGAGTGACGACGGGGCGACCCTGCGCTCCAACTGTCCGCCAGACGGGAGGGCTGCGCTCACACACTGCGCCCTTCCACAACCCCCCCGATATTACTCTTGGTGCAGCGCAGCCTGGTGTGTAAACATCAGCTCTTACGCTTCTGCGAGTGTTTCTGTCTAATATTAATCCTAATATGTCAACGATCGCCCCGCATTACCCTACACTTTCACGACAATGTGAAATGCGTATTATGGTCAGCGGTTAATGCACTGGTAACTAAGCGTGAAAAAGGCACGTTTGCACTGACAGTAATAAGATGTTGCATTGACGAAAAGTTATTATTCGTCAGTGCAGCACGAGCATCAAATTGCCTGCTGCCCTTCGGTGTTGTGCTTGTAAAAAGTTACTCGTGTTATAAGTTTTTGTTTTGTACATTTAAGACGGTAAAAGACGTATAGGTTGTTTTAAAAAAGTAATTGATTTTCTATTTTTCATAGATCTATCACCATACTCCAGCCACAAAAACTCATATGAAAGGCATATTTTATATATACCAGTTGTAAGTTAGCCTATGCGTTTAATTTCCTTGTGTATGTGACGTTATATAATTATTTTATTACTTAAACGGGTATACATATTCTGAATTTCGACACACACACACACGCACACACACACTACGATTAATCTTTTATTATCTGGTTACAGAACACTATTACATCTGACAAAAGTTAGGAGTTACCAAACCTGCAAGAACCTAAGTGATCGGTTATTATAGTAAACTTAGCATACACATACAATGCATTGTAATGCATCTAGGTTTAGTTTACTGCAATTCAGTTGCAAGTGTTAGTTATTACTTTCGCCACTGCGAATTCTTTGGTGTCTGATTGACCTTTGCATTGCAGCACGTGACTCTCTCTGTTGTGGTCACAGATGTCTCGTCTTTGCGGCCTTTGTTTCCCTGCCTAATCAGATGGAAGTGACAGCTTATCGAGGAAACCCTGGACAATTGGCGATGTATTCCATTTAAGTGGGAAATCCCCGCTCGTGTACATGCCTGGGCGAGTATCTGATCGTTTTGGCCAACCTATAAAATAGCATACACACTCTGACTAGCTACTATGAAGGTTTCACCGAAACTGCGCGTAGCCCATGGTGTTGTTATTCTGTAATATATGACAACCCAAACCAATAAATTAAATTACAGAGAATTTCCCTTTTTTTAATTACGTATATGTTTGATACGTTAATTATACTTGTTTAGTTAAAAATGGTAAATGTGTTTTTTAAATGTTTGAGCCTGATTATTAAAAAAAAAAAATAGAGCAACGCCCGGATTCAGCACTGTAATTTCACCTGAGCACACCTGAGAACTGCTCAGTGATGTGCTGGTGGTACCGCTTACAGTCAGAGCAGTCACCAAATCCAGCTACTAGGGACCAGGCAGTGGTGATGTCACCCATTGGTCATGTGACATGAAGTGTGCCCTGCATTGTTTGCGCACTCAACAAGTGAAAACACAAAGGGCCGTATAACATAACGCCTGCTTTCTTGACAGGGCACCGCTCAGTGTTACGAACAGGCCGTCTACACCTATTATCCTTTCTCTCTCCTAATTCCCTAACACTTTCAGTGCTGCTCTTCTCTAGGCCTGGGCTCCTCTAGCAGAAGGTATTTTTATTTTGGCCTGAAGACCAAATCAGTTGTATCTGAGCAGTTCTTATGCGATACATCATGGCATTTCTGGATTGTTTGTACAGTTGGAAATCATTTTTTGTGTTTTACAGTAACAGCATTTGTGCATATAATGATATGGTATTTACCTTGTTATACCAAACCGTTATGTACGCATTATTAGGTGTTGCACTTGGGTTGTACTTTGGTTTTGTACCTATCTGGCTAAATGTATGTGGATACCCCTTAGAGGAATGTCCTAATGAAGCCACACCCATTCCTACCACCTGTGCATAATTAAGCGTACAGTCACACAATCTCCTGCAAGCAGCAGTTTGGAAAGTTATACAGAAGAGATTCATGGATTTTCCACTTCACACCATCATAGGGTTCCATCTTTCCGACAAGCCAGTTTACCCCGTTTCTACTCTGCTACAGCTGTCATCTGCAAGTGAAGCAATTGTAAAGATCGAAACGTCTGGGAGCAAGTTAAGTTGTTTGGTGGTAGGTCACACAAGTCCACAGAAAGGCACCTGGTGATCCGACATCAATACTCAACCTGAATGGCAGCAAATCCCACCAGTAACGTTTCAGCATCTAAAGGCAAACCTTCCCAGAAGAGTATAGGCTGATAAAGGAGCAATAGGCTGACCAACTTCATATTAATACCCTTGGTATTGGAATGAGATGTTGGATAAGAGGGTGTCCACATGCTTTTGGCCTTAAAGGGCCCTTCCAAGGTTTTGTACTCAAAACCTGCGCCTAGCATTTTGTGTATGGAATTTTCTCCTATCTGTACAGGTTTCCTCTAGGTCAGTGTTTCCCAATCCGATCCTACCGGACCCCCAGCTGTTCCACATTTTTGCTCCCTCCCCTGCTCCCAGCAGGTGGACTCTCTGGGGGTCCCTGAGGACCAGGCTAGGAAATACTGCTCTGGCTTTTCTAATTTCTCCTCATATTCCAAAGATATGCAGTGCAGGTGGACTGAGGGGGCGCCGCCTCTCGGCAGGGCAAGTGCACACCCGTCACAGAACGACAACTCCAGTTCATCTCAGCTGGTCTCCGGACTGTGAGGGGAAACTGGAGGACCTTAGAGGGAACCCCGTGAGGGCCTGAGGACTAACATGCAGTCTTCATGCACTCCAGAGGTGGGAGGTAACCATTCTATCCACTATATCACTATGCCGTGAATGTTCTCAAACATATACGCATCAAGTTTACAGCAAAAACAGTTTCTGCTTAGGAAAACAGTGCATTTTTATATTACACAGAATGTACATCATTGATGGGCATGTATCCATCGTGTCAAAAGCACATTTCACATAGTGCTATGAGTTCACTCGTAAATGGAAAATTTTTTTTTATATCACATGTATTTTCCTACATGGGTGGTGCGACGGCTCAGTGGGCAGCATTGTTGCAGCATAGCTGCAGGGTTGGTGGTTCGAGTTGCAGCTCTGCTTTGCATCTTCTCCACATGCTGTGGGGATTTGCTCTGAAGACTTCACATCTCTTGTCTATTTCAAAGGCATGCAGTGAAGCCAATTAGCATTTGTAAATTAACCATGAAATTTGACTGATCCAAGAAGATCTTCTTACTGTTGTTTTTTTGGCAAGGTTTTCCATTGTTGTTTGTTTTTTTTTTTCTTGGCTAGAATTATCCATCAATTGTTGTTGGTACCCACAGCAATCAAAAGGGTTAAGTGAGCCCTAAACCATTAAATAACTGCTGTATACAAACGCCAAGATACACAGCAGATCTCTGTGACCAGGTTTTGGCACCATTTCTCTGGGAAATTGTAGAATGGTCAATCTTGAGGTCAGGTGTGCCTTGAGGAGCCACGAGTGAGCGATAGCAACAGAAAGCCAGGGGCCTGTACTACGAAGCGGGGTTACTGGCTAATCGGAGTAAGTTGTCAGATTTAAGGTAGTCCGGGAAAAATGTAAGTGAACGAATATGAAGTCCATTTAAATTCTGTTACCTTAAATCCGACAAGTTACCCCAATAAGCCAGTAGCCCCGCTTTGTTGTAGTACAGGCTACTGGTTTGTAGACTGGATATGTGTAGCCAGTGTGCAGACAGCAGGACTCCTACAAGTGCTTAGCTTTGACCCCCGCTTAAATTGTCACCATGACATCATCCATGGCCAGCCCTCCACCTACAGTCTTCTACTCCTGAAAGAAACCACAGCCTATGTTATTTTCTGCTACTGCTCCCGAATGGGGTTTCCTTACTACTAATTATTTTTTTGCTCGACAGCCACTATCATAAGGGACGTAGGTGGTGTAGAGTACACAGCTGCCTTTTCTGGTTAAATAATGGGAAAGTGGTGAAAGGTAGGCCACAGCAAACAATCGGCAGGGTGACGCTCCACAGAAGGGCGTGGCGTTGGTTCAGCCCTGTTTTTTGGCTGAATAGCACCACAGAGAAACAGAACACATGCCGTCTTATCATGTCGCACAAGTGCTGGAAGCCTGGTAATGATTGTGTACTCGAAAGAAAGATATAGAAGTTTTCCACTGGAGCACTTTCATAACAAAAAAAAACTCATGATTATTGACATCGAATCACATGATTACAACTGATGGGTATTAGTAGATTTACACTAAGATAATGAACATTAAACTGGAATCTGTTTTACATGGTATATGTTCAAGTTTCAAAACAGAACTGAATTACAACTTCTTTTTGGTGTGATAAATATATATCGTATAAGATTTATTAATATCTTCCCATATTTTTCTTTCCTTAACATGGACTTCAAAAGAATTAGTAGAATTAGTTTATATATATATAAAACTTCATTTATTGAAAACATGAACTGGTTTTTAAGATCAGCATCAAATTTGCAACCGACATTTCTGGGCCCAGTCATTAACCTCAAACTTACTTTTCCGATTGCTTCTTTTTTTTTCCCTCTGCAGTTTTGATACAGGAAGATTGCGGCTTATTTATGTTGTAAGGTGAAGCCTGGGAGATAAAATACTTAATGATAGCATGAGGTCACTCGATGAGAAAGTGAGAGGGCGATCTTATAGAACGTGACAGGCTCTACTTGCAGGTTTATTTACTAAGTAGCTGCTCAAGAGGCATGTGTTTGAGCAGTCAATTACCTCATTACTGTGCTCAGCAGGCCAGGCTGTGTGGCTGCCAGCCAAAAGACGGGTGTTGGGGAATGAGCCTTGGCAATGGGGCAGGCCGTTCCCATGGTACTCACACGTGATTCTTCTCAACTAACCAACTAACAATGCCTTGTTTTCACCGGGATATTGTCCACTTCAGAGATAAAATGCATCTCCGCTGGCTCTTTGCCCTAAAGTGCAGCACAGCAGAAAAAGACACGGCATCTTAACGATTATTTAAAAATACGTCTTTAGCGTCATTTAAATTAAACTGAATAAAATGTTACATTCTCCAAGCAAAATGAGAGTTATTTTTTTTCTGTTCTTCGCCTACCAAAAAGTGTAGTATCATAAGGATTTTTAAAAGCTTCGGGGATCATTGTCATTATGATTTAATATAAAGTACTATAAATACTGGATATTCAGTCGGTTTGAGTGCGCAGCACAATGCCATGTTGGCTCGGAGCTTTCGACGTATGTCCTGAAATCCTATCTATCCATCCATGTTCTATACCCACTTCTCCTATTCAGGGTCATGCAGATCTGGAGCGTGTCCCAGAAGCTATGGACGCAAGGGAGGGTATGACCCAGGGTAGGACATCAGCCCATTGCAGGGTATGTGGGGGGGGGGGACCAGAATACCCAAAGGAAACCCCATGACAAGATAGGAAGAACATGCTAAGTTCACACACAGTGCTGTAGCTGAGACTTGAACCCAGATCCCAGTGGTATGAAGCAACATTGCTAACAACCACACCACCAGGCTGCCTTGCCCAGGAAGTCTACTGAGGACACACTTGCCTTGTGCCCGGTGCTCCTTGGGATGGATTCCGTACTTTTTCGAAGCCTCTACTGAATAAGCACTAACATGGAGAATTCTTGTCTTATAATCAACAATTAGAAAAATGCATTTTGTGTCTTTATGTTTCATGTTGCTATAACCTTATCAAATCCTGCACAAGGTATGCAGTTCTCTCCCATGAGAAGCCAAACCCAGCTCACGGCAGACTGGTGGCAGTGAATAACACACTTGTGACATCTCATAATATTTTTGTAGCGTTCAAATATACCAGCTGAGAATGTCACGGTGTAGATAACATCAGTGTCATGGCCATCAAATCAATGGACTACCACACTCGAGGCATAATTGTTTGGACAGCTTCCATTCTCTTTTGAGAACAAGGTGAAATGATTCATTAACTGTATAATGATTCACCATATCTGTAAGCTGACGTGTCTTAATCGCTGAGTCTCATGCTAAAAATACCCCAAGCATCACCCTTCCTTAATGTCACTGGTGTATCGTAACACATTTTTAATTATTCGTCAAACCTTTTTCTTCATTACCAAGTCATATGCTTAATCAGCATATCTTGGTTCAATGAGTTTGTTATAATAATTTTCCTTTTGTAAATGTATCTTTATTATTGATATGGAATGAATTTACATTTAAAATTCTACATTTTGTATTTCAGG
This sequence comes from Stomatorhinus walkeri, assembly GCA_026784285.1. Taxonomy (NCBI): domain Eukaryota; kingdom Metazoa; phylum Chordata; class Actinopteri; order Osteoglossiformes; family Mormyridae; genus Stomatorhinus; species Stomatorhinus walkeri. The sequence goes on from JAODUD010000036.1 coordinate 7,868,486, forward strand.
ACAGATAATATATTTGATCTAGAAAATGTAAATAGATTATCTACTTTTCTGGTTATTGTGCTGTGTTGTCAGTATATTGTATTGTTTTGTATTATATTGTATTGTATCTAAAAATTGCGTAATGTGTGCAAAAATGTCCTCTGACATCACCCCTCAAGCTATGCAGACCTAAAAAGTGAGTCTTGATATTTTAACGAGAGCTAGTAGGAAATCCCCAAAAACTATTTACAAATAGTTTAAAGACGGCTGGCTGACTGAATGGATAGTAAGAATTTGACAGTAACCTGATTAATTTTGTGTATAAAACAGTATTTTGAAAGAAGCTAATATTTCTACCCATAGCACTGTAATATGCTTTCCCATTTCAGGCTGAGGGAAGCAAACACAGTTGTAGGTATTTTTAAATGTTGGTATTTTTACATGACAGTTTTTACACCTATATACAGACAGTTATTTCTACTAAAATTTAATTGAAGTGCCCAAGGATATTACTGGTATTGGGACTAATAGTCCTGCAGTAACCAGATTGAAAGCAGAATCAGAACGATACAATGACACAACAAAAAAGGCAGTCTGGAGCTGTCACGGCTCGCCGGTCAGCAGCAGTACTCTGTAATTTAATAAATATTTAAATACACATACGTCAGTTTCACCTGAACATTGTCATTTGAGATTCTTCTTTTATGATGAGGTTTCAGATTAAATAATCTCGGCATGCATTTTACATTTGGCTGACATATTGCAGCCACCATGACTGAAATATGTTTCCTACCTGAATGCCTGATAGTAACATTGCCATAGTTAATTTATATCACAGTTTTGCATTTGCCCCTCTTGTGCGATTGTCCCAAAGGCATTTGGGGTGTTTCTCAGTACCAAGAATGCAAAGATCGTACTTGTGGTCTTGGTGAGAGTAATCTTGCTAACTTGCCTCCCAGGAACAAACTTGGGATGCAATGAATCATGGGATTGTTGATGTTTGATGAGGATGCAACGATGTATCTTTGATATAACAAGGCGAGGCATGAAGGACATCCAGGGATTTTTAACGTGCCTTCTGTACTTAGTATAGGAGCTGGTCTTCAGCAATGGAAGATGATGTAAAACAGGTTCAAGAGAACACACACCCTTAGACTGTTTCTTTTTTTGATTGTATTGATTTAGGTCATAATTATTATTCTTTATCTTTATCAAAGCACACAGCACCAGTTGCCTAATTAAAGATACTTTTATTCTTTGTGCACTGACTGCATCTATAAATATCATATTTAGTCCCTGTAGTAATAAATTCTGTTTTGTTTTATACAAATTATCCCTACTAGAAATTATAACCAAATAATTTAATCTTCATCATAACTGTGCTTTGATTGATTCACTGTTAGAGAATGTGGAAAACAAGCTACATTATCACAAAAAATCACTTAAGGTTTGGAAGAAACTCTAAAAAACAATTTCCATCAAGGTATGATTCATCTCTGAATAGACACATGACTGTGTAACAGATTCCAGCTAATGAGCGTCACACTTTACTAACTACAAAGCACACGCCACCCAGGAAGCTGATGCTGTTCACCAGCCTGACTGTACAGGTTAGGCGTATTCAAATCACGGTCCTCACAATGCAGAACCCTGCTGATTTTCCAGCTTTCCTTTACACGTCAACCAGGTGCGAAGCCTCTGTGGCCAATCAGAGCCAGTAATTATTAAACTAGCTACCTGGGAGAACTGAAAACAAGGCCTTTATTTGGATTCGAGGGCCAGATTTGAAGAGTCCTGGTATTGGTTCTAGAAAACCATTTAAATATTTAGTGTTTCCTTCACTTCAGCTAAGATTTTAGTGTTCTGTAAGCTACAAAGAAGGGGAAAAAATCATTACATTCTACCAAGATTCCCTAGAGCAGCGGTGGGCAATCTTATCTGCAAAGGGCCAGTGTATATGCAGGTTTTTGAGATAACCTGTAGGTCAGCTATTCAAACCCAGGTGTGAGGACTCTTCAGGCAATCATTCCTCTAATTAGTAATATAATTAAGGAGTTGCAGTGAAAACCCGCATACATAGCAGCCAATTGTGGATAAGATAGCCCACCCCTGAACTAGAACAACTGAGGCTATGGGCCTTGCTCAAGGGCCCTACTATATCACAGCATTATAAGAAAATTTGAGTAAATGACTAATTGTAAGCAAATTTTAGAGTCCTAACTAGCAGAACCACCTTGTGAATCTTCCTCCTTTATGGAGGATAATCAACAATCACTTTATATCTACGTTGTTCTCTGCCTTGCCATTATCGTCGTTCCCAAACATCATTTTAAATTCTTTTACATCCTTCTTTCTTAAATGTTTCTTACTTCCTTCCACTATCTACAGACCTTTTAGTAATTTGTCACACATATTTATCACCTTAGTTAAATAATCCATCGATCTGTCTTCCGCCTGCTTATCCTGGCTGGCATGTTATAAAAATTACTACATGAATGTTGGCCAAGATATTTATAAGCAATCAAAGAATATGCAATACATTGAATGATTAAATGAGTAACTCGAATAAAGTTCTTCAGTCTCCAAAACTGGAAGTGTTTACACAATTATCAATATGGATTGAAATGAAAAATATATCATGATAAAAATATTTTGCTCTGTCACCCAGCCCTTATACTCACACAAACACACACATACATTAACACAGACGCATGCATGTCTGTATTCATATCTTTGTGAACCCTGTCCATTCATTTCTATGGTCAAAACTCTAATCCCAACTATGACACCCTTAGCCCCTACCCAGCCCTAACCTTAACCACAAGTAACCAAACAAAATACAAGACTTTTGGCTATTTTACATTTTTGACTGCAGCAATGATTTTTATAAAAATTTAGTTTTCCCTTGTGGGGACTGAAAAAATATACCCCTACGATTTAGTATATATAAAACCACACACTGTGGGCAACCTAGAGGTGCCAGTTAGCCTAGAGACATATAAGCCACTATTCCACTCACTTCTGCTTCCTCCATAGCTAACACAACCCTTAAAATCACAAGTCTCACATACAACTCACTTCTGAAAACGTGAAGTCATTCACAGATTATTTCCCTCATTACAGACGCATCTAAGTAGCATTAAACTACAGGTGTAGACGTCATTGCAAGATTTTTGTTGATTTGTAGTGACTCGATTACTAAAAGTCAATTTAGTGACATGTGATTTGAACACAGAAAGAGTTCTTAAACTGGTATGCACTCTTTTGTGTATACTGATTGTTGCCTCACGTACCAGTAGAAAACATTTAAGTCTCCTTTTAAAATAACCTGCTTTGGTGAACAATACACATTCTCCATCTTGTCGTTCCTGAGAGCTCCATAGTTTGTAACTGTACATAGTCTTTGTCTGACATAAGTGCAAAGTCACAATGTCTGTGACGCAATCCTGCAGATTTTACTGCACAATAAAACTCTCCACCAGGGGACTTTCTAGCGGCTGAGAAAATCAGAGGCTAAGTCAAGTTCATTTGGGGCTTGATTTTTTTTGTTTTTCAAGGAAGGTTGGCATCTGAGCTAAAATACTAGGAAATTATAGCCCCAAATAATCGGATCTAATGACACCCACGCTCTCTGCCCAACAAGTAGCCCATATTATAATTGCCTTTCTTTTCTATTAAGCCACTTCAGATCATCCATAAGGTCACATGTCACTTGTCTCCTCCCAGAGTTGAAATTCCTCTCTTCTTGGTTTCCCTCTACAGACTGGCTACTCAGGTATATCTTATTTCAATATCCTGGTGCTGGAAAACAAGGCCCCTAAGTCAACATAGCATCTTACTTTACAAACATAACTAGAAAAGCGATGTACTCATTAAAATATTAAATTGTGTTAGATTTATAGAGCAAAAAAAACGGTGTTCGCTTCGAGGATGTTTTTTTTAAATTCAGTTAAAATAATGTGTTCTGGCAGTTAGGAAGCAAGAAAGGAAAGAATAAAGGAACCAATGGAGGAAGTAAGAAAGGATTAGTTAGGGTCAGTAAGGGTCACCTGGGCCGGAGCAGAGCACCGGCTGCCATGGAAGTGAGCCTGACTTGGTTGCTTGGGCTGTCACAACAATTAGGTCATCCCTATGCCTGTGTTTACACAACTAGAGAGGTAACTGTGACAAAAGTGAAACCTTACACTGCCTAGTTTAGTGTCATACTAGATCATAGATGATTATCGAATGGTGAGGTGATAGACATGTCATCCTGTAACGGAATTCAGCAAAAAGTAATCACCTCGTATCAAAAGGTCTGTAACCGATTCCATGAAGTAGGTTTTACCTGGCCTTATGAGTCGGGGGACAGATCTATCAGGCTACCAGTGTTTCGCTTCGCTACAAGTGGTGGAAACTGGCTACCAGAATGCCCTCATTAGACCATAACACCACAAGGTTTTTTTTTTCACCATCCTCATATTTCTATGCTCACACACATACAGTACTTGAGTAATTTAAGGTTTACAAAAACACGGACTTCATTTTTTTTTTACTTAATTCAACAAAGTTTCTTTTTAGAAGAATGATTTTTCGTTGCTATTAAGGGCCTCAAAATGTCATAGGCTATTTTAAAATACGCACTAGTTTCATATTTGACTGATACGCGCAGTACTGTCACTAAAGCGCGAACCCGACGTGCAGGAAAAGGGAGCGCGGACGCAGATAGAGTCGCACCCGGAGTAGATTGTTTTTCTTTCGCCCGTTTCTTCTGCCCGGAAACAGCGCTGCGGCTGGCGCGGCAGGGGCGCCGCCATTGGCTGCTCCGGCACGGCGGCGCGCTCCTTCTCGCTCCCCATGATGACACTGCAAAGCAAGGACAGTCTACGAGAGGCCGCTCGTCAGCACGGGGGGGTCCTTCTGTCACCTACCGTCAGCGTCAGCCAGTGTTGTCCACCAGCAATGTCAAGCCCTTAATTCGATTCGCTCCCGCTTATGTATTAATTTATGTTGATGAATGTGTTGATTGTGTTCTTGCATTAGGATGAATATTAAAGTATCAAATAGTAAATTCATTATGATTATTATGATTTCTTTTACCTGACTGTATTTTCACTTAATGCTTGATGGCCCGTTTTTTCCAGCATAACAATGTTCCCTTCATAAAGATACCAGACTATTTGTTATTTTATGTATTCTACACTAGTGGACGGAAACACCTAAGATTTTTGGCATTACGCTTTAAAAACGGTGGTAATGTATATAAACAATAAAATAATGTTTTATTTTACAAATATCAAATATCATACATGTGGACGATTAAACAAATAACTGGAGTAACTGGTATAAAGTTCTGCAATCTATAAAAATTGCGAGTGTTTCCACAATTTTGGCCACTAGTGTACATTAACAACTCTGTCATTTAAGATTACGTTTACACAAGCCACTAACAATTTACCAAAGCAGCTGACTTTAAGGATTAGTCCTTTGACGTACGTACTAATTAGGTTAACACGGGATTGACACAATCTTATCACGTGTGTGTAGTGCGTGGTGTCGCAGGTTATAGAGAAAACTTCCGTCACAAACGTGCACATTGCACCGATCTTATGAAATTTAACCCGTCTTTATGGGCGATTATGCGCTGGCATTGCGGTGTCCTCTAAATATTTGCATGAACCCAATAAGAGCGCAACCGCGCACGTACTTTCGGAAAGTTTTTTGTTTTATAGAACACGTCATTTTTCTAAAAATATAACGCTCGTGATTACAACACCGGTTCTATTTTTAGAGCGCACCGTCATATAAAAGGGAGCGTGCATGGTCAGTTCTTCTTTGAACACTGAGGTTATCAAAGCCGTGACACACTGCAGAGCACCATTCTCCAATCAAACACTTGCTATTACATTCATTACACGAACTTTCGTAGTTTTAATTAAATTAAAACGTGATGAAATATATATAAAGATATATATGTGAGTGTGCCGCTCTTACGGAAGCACACTTACAATTTACAGAACTGTATGTAGCAGCCTATAGTATGATAGTAAGGGTGAGTGCTTAAATACATAATCATACGTTTTAACGGTGCTGGTACATTATAAACAAAACTCCGGATTTTGAGAAGTACACTAAAATCATTAACTTAATTCACTATATTAAAGCGCCCTCTTGTGGGTAATATAAGAATTGTCATACATTTGCCCTTTCATTTTTTGCAGTTCTTTAATT
>JAODUD010000036.1:7879699-7913931 GCA_026784285.1 Stomatorhinus walkeri
CTACTGTATATTTAAAAACCCGCGAAGTCGTGAATCCGCGATAAGTGAACCGCGAAGTAGCGAGGGATCACTGTACAGTGAAGTACACATACTGAGATGCAGCAAAAGTCTGCTGATCTATCCATCTGTGGGGAGCATATGCCTGCGCTTTGTCTAAGAGAATGAGGCATTTTTCTTTAGTTTTTTTTTTTTTTTTTTTTTTAATGATTTTTCTTTCCACTTATCTGCTGGCTTGACATTTTTCTTCTTTCTGCATTTCTTAACGTGTGTGTTTGTCCTGTAGAGTCGGAGGCCAGGCACAAAGGGCTCTGTGGACATGACTATGTCCATGACAGGCCGGGAGCGGGCGGAGTATCTCCGCTGGAAGAAGGAGCGCGAGCAGATCGACGAGGAGCGCCTGGCCCGGCACCGCAATGCCACTGGCCAGTGGCGACGCGAGTGGGACGCGCAGAAAACCGATTCCATGTGAGCTCTGCCCTTATGCGCTAGATCAGTGTTTCCCCATCCAGTCCTTGTGGACCCACAGTCTCTGCTCCTTCCCAGCTCTCTGCTAGACAATCCACATTTTTGCTCCCTTACTGGGAGCAAAAACATGGACTACTCGTAGGTACCCAAGGACCAGATTTGGAAACATTGCACTAGACTAAATGGTTGATTTACTCGGTAATGTACTTCAGAAATAATTAAATTGTACAAATTGCCTTAATGGAGAACCAGTCTTGATATCTATTCCTGTATTAGCAGAGGAAAAATATGGAGTACAGAACGATGCTCTTTCGCACACAAACTGGTAGAAGGACTGAATACTTCGCTCGAATCTACTTTTTGTTGGACGGGAGGTTATTGCTAATCAAACCTCACATAACGATATCTACTCAGTCCAATTTCACTTTAAATAATGGCAGTATGAGATCTGTCCCATGGTTATAACGAAATCTTTCTGGGAACCTGTCACCTTGTCTGCATAAATACTATGAAGAACTTCAGTGAAGGTCCTGTTCTCCAAGCTGAAATTCACTTCACAGCTGCATAGCATTCACAGTGGACTGCCTGATCCAATCAGACAGGGTGTCTTGGTTTAGAGATTTAACCTACAGTGTGATTACAGGTTCAAGGAGGAAGCTGTCACAGAGGACGTTCAGGATCATGGTGTTAAGAGGGGTAAGTAGCATTACAGGCCCTTTCTGCTGTCTGGCGTGGCCACTTAATCGAAAGGGTTTTTTCAACTAAATGGTATCACACAGCTGCAAGTTTATCAGCAATGAAGCCATTAGTTACATATATAATTCCCTTTGACGTCAGTCAGCACCAGGATCTGCCTAACTTTACAGTAAAAAGCATTCAGATGCATATCTGCATTCATGGATGGATGTCTGGGGAATTCTAGGCGTCTGTTTCTTTGTGCTGCCTTGGTGACGGTTTCTGTGTCCTTTACAGCTACAGGGCGTAATGCCAAAATGCAGAAGGCCTCAGGTCAGCTCGGAATTTTGCGTATGAATGTCTAAAACGAGTTCCGCTCCCCGTGCCGCACCAGTGCTGGCCTACAGATTAAATAGGATATTTTCCACCTTTTTAAACGGCAAAATAATTTTGCACTGCTTGTAAATAACATAACCGCATAAGGAGTTTGGACTTGTTTGCCTAAAATTGTTTGGAATGCATGTGTAAAAGTAATTTAAGGGTGATAATCTACAGGAAAGCAATATTGCAAAGTATTTCTCGCACTGAAGGAGACTTGTCTGTAGCAGCATTGAGGATTTTATTGGTCTGCTCTGGTTAATGCACTTGCCTATTCGCTAAGCAGCATGAGTTGAGCCTTGTGCTTTTATTTTTTTTCACAGTTCTTATGAAACCCCCCCCCCCTCTGTGTCACATGACCTTTGTTTTTCGTTTGAGATTCTGTCGTTTTGCCTTTTGCTGTTCGCTTCAGACGATTCTGTCTGAAAATCAATGTCATGTTGACCCACCGCTTCCGTTAGACTCCATCCATCATCATCACTACAGCTGCATGATTATCATTCCGGGTCTAAGGGCTGCCTCTGATTTATTGTATTTTTTTTTATATTATTTTTTTTTGGGGGGGGGGCTCTCAACAGAGGAGAGCAAGAGGCCACCCAAGGCACCCACGTTTGGTGATTTCTTGGGGCACGGTAAACCAAAGGAGGGGGGTCTTGGGAGCAGAGGGAGAGGTCGTGCAAAAAGCAAAAATTACAGGTACGCACTGATGGCCCCCCCTGCGCTTCTGTGCTGTGGGGGCACCAAAATCTGCTTCATTGGCCATCATCATCGTTTCTTAGTTCGGCCGGATATTCATATTAATCTGACGTGAATTATTTCTGGTTATTTTTGCCACGCGTCGTATGGATTGTCCGGAGGCAGTATGCATGATAACCGCTGGGAGGGAGAAACTGAGAAGGTGCCCACAGATGAAGAAGAGAAGAAGCTTCCTGCCAAGGAGAAGGTATTTATCCTCCTTCGCGTGTGAGTTTGATAGTGTTGCGACGCCTGCTTTGGCACTATTCTGGCTGAAATGAAGAAACGCCGTAGGTTCAGGTGGATACGGTCGTGAACAGCGGCACCGACGCAGCGGCCGGTGATGACGAGGACGAGTGGGAAGATGCCAGCGATGGAGAGGAAGAGACGGCGGAGGAAGACATGGAGGAAGATGTCGAGAGGGTGGCCACGTCTCCGGAGACGGCGAAAGAAAAGCCGTCTTCTCCGCCGCCTACTGCCTCTCCGGTCAGCCCTAAAGAGCAACGCACGCCCCGCCCCAAAGTGCAGCTTCCAGCCCAGCAGGACACTCCCGATCCCACGAAACCCCTGAGCCCCTTCTCGCCTCTGGAGGGGTACGAGCCAGTGACCGACTGGGGTGAGGAGATGGAGATGCAGTCGCCCCGCAGCAGTCTGGGAGAGAGTCCGCTGAAGCCCGATAGCACTGGGATAGAAAGCGGCCCAGAGCCACAGACCGCAAATGGCGCCGCTGTACCTGAAGAGGAGAGTCAGACCCCCAGCTCACCAGAGAAGAAGGACAAAGCGGAGGAAACTGATACAGGTACCCAGAGCCGCCGTCTGCGTCCATATCCCCCCCCCCCGTCAGACCAAGAGGACGTCAGACTTCCGTCGTAGGGTTGCGTGATTTCTGTTGCGCGGAGGTTTAGATGGTGAATATCAGGGTTTAGGTTTTACAGAAGATTGAATCTAACCCTCACTTTGACCTCTGCTTTGCTGCAGAAGGAATCCTCGGCTCTAGCCCAGGGCTGGGCAGTCGTATCCACAAGCAGCCGGTGTCGATGCAGGTTTTAGGGTTAACCTTTAGTTCAGCTGTTCAAACCCATGTATGAGGACTCTTCAGCCAATCGGTCGTCTAATTAGTAATTAGGCAGTTGGAGTGAACCTGCACACACAGTGGCCCTTTCTGGATAATATTGGCCACCCCTGATTTAGAGAATTGTATATATTTTTTTTACTCTTAACTAATTTGATTGTTTCATAATTGACCATATAGGCCGCTGAGCTGAATTCATAATAGCTAATTATTTCAAGCTGAGGCAGAATCGTTACAAGACAGGGTTTCCCGGGTCAGTTTTCAGGGACCCACAGTCAATCTATGTTTTTGCTGCATCCCAGCTCCCTGCCAGATGGTCCACGTTTTTGCTCCCTCCCAGTCCACATTTTTGCTTCTGGGTGTTGGGAGAGAAGTACATGGACTGTCTGTAGGTCCCTGAGGACTGGGTTGGGAAAAGCAACTCTGTCTCAGCTGGGAATAATTCGCTATTATCTGTCATGTTTTGCAGTGCCTCCCTCTCCTTGCCCAGTGGCCACAGAAACCAAGATTGAAGAGGAGGAGGAGGAAGAGGAGGAGGAGGAGGAGGAGGAGGAGGAGGGAGCTGATTTGGACTCTCAGACCCAAGAAGCTCCTCCTGATGCAGAGCCTGACACTTTGCCCAGCTGCCCCCCAGAGGAAGGAGAGAAAGCCGCCGCCGCTGTACTCCCAGAATCCCTTCAGAGCTCAAAAGGTTTTCATAGATCTACTGAAAAGCAATATTGCCAGGCTGTTGATTGTGGGGTGGATGTTTTTCAAAGCTGCGGTTGGTGGGTCTTTTGTAAATTTTTGTTCTGATCAGCAGAACGTTTGTTAGAGTAATAAACTTGGTGGTCCCTGCTTTGCTAGGCCAGGCTGTATATATGGGCTGGATTGGGTAAGATTTACTCCTGCATAACTAGGAGTATAATAAGCCATGTTTGGGTGTATTTGATCAGTGTTTCCCCACCTTTGCCAGGTACCTTACACTTATCTTTTTTTTCTTCCTCTCCAACTAGCTGAGGCCCAGGCCTCAGATCCTGGTCCGGTAACTGTGAGCAAGTCCTCCGAGCCATCTTCAGGTGCGATCCTCATCTCTGACTTTGAAACGGTGGCTTTCCATAAATTATCCATAACTTTGGCTGAGGTCTAACTGCTTAGCAGGGTGGGTCTGCGCTGGCTCACGCTCTCTGTCGGCTGGATGCCCCGTTTTTCATTTGCCTCACGCCGCGCTAACATGCACTCCGCAGACTCCTCTGAAGCCTCGCTTTCGTGCTGCTTTTCTAACCAGCGGGACCTTCCTTTGCGCTTTTCATGACTGTGGGTCTCGGCCTTCCCCGTCCCGGACTGAAAATGACCGAACTCTGCCTGCATTTCCCCCTCCTTTCCATCAACGTTCTTTGGGACCTTTTTTTTCCCCATCTCCTGAAATTTATTTTTTTTTGTTTTATTTATTCCTTTACATTTTTGAAGGGTGTTGGTGCATGTCTTTGATTGTTTTTTGTTTTTTTTTCCCTCCCTCCCATAATCTACCCTGTATCTTTATTTTTGTATATGACAGCATGATTGGCATCAAAGGGATTTCTCAGAGCATCAGGAACTCGCATCTGTGTGTCTCCACCAAGCACTGTCATGGCTGTGAACTAATCATGCTTCAACGGCGGTTAACAAAAACAATCTTGCTTAGATTAACAAGCGAAATCGGGCAGTACGGTGCAGTGACGTACGCCTTTCTTGACTGTGGATTTTAAAAAATGCTCCTTTTTCCAGGTTTTAAATATTTTTCCAGAAACATTTCAATTCAGTAATGTTTAGTAGTCTTATTTTATACAATCAAGCATATATTAATCAGTTCAACTTAGGGCTGCACAATATATCATGTCAGCACTGTGCCATGTGCAATAATCACATTGCATCTGTCACTATTGCTTTGTGTCCAACACTGTAGGTAGATGCGTTCTATTTGGCTGTAGTTTGTCTGGTAACGTCATCTCCTTTTTTTTGTTTTCATCAGAGCTCCAGACTAACTTTTCCACTGGTCGCACTGGTGCATCAGGAATTTAGACGATTCTATCTGCACTGTTGGTTTGGTAGCAGCATTTTTATGATGGTGGCATTTTGATTGATCACAGAAACCGTCGTATTCCTGAGCAAATCATTTCCCTGGATTACTTTACTGAATATCAAACGGATAAATCGGGAAAATCATGCTGCTTCTTTCTCCGCTATGGTTCTCTCTGACTGTTGTGTGTGTGTGGTAGTTTCCAGGCTAGCTAGACTCTTAGTCTTCATTCATTAGGCTGTTTAGTCATTTTATATTCTTAAATCAAGCTGAACTGAATGCTTTGAAGACACGCCTTCATTTTACAATCGTGTAAAAGTTATGAAATGTGTTTAGCTCTAAGTATCTTCTCCTTACCTGTTGTTAAAGCAGTGTTTGGGATCATATTTTATTAGCATAGGTCATCAATTCGCTTGTCTTGGAGATTGCTGAATTGACTTAAGCAAAAACAACCAAATACACAGTGGATCACAAACCTGGGGCCTGTACGACGAAGCAGGGTTACTGGCTTATCAGGGTAACTTGACGGATTTAAGGTAGTCTGGGCAAAATGTAAGTGAACAGATATGAAGTCCATTTAAACTGTGCTACCTTAAATCCCAGAAGTTACCCCGATAAGCCAGTAACCATGCTTCGTAGTACAGGCCACAGGATTGTGAAATTAAAATCAAGGAGATAAAATGTAACTGTTACATGGAGTAGAAGAAATTTCTATTTTATGGGATTTTATAGAATCGCACTGCTGCTTTTGCTAAATAGTATTATTTAGCCAAAATAAAACATTTTTAAATGTATATCGACAAAGTTTACTATGTTGCAAACATGGTGAAATGATGCCAGTTTGTTGCATTTAAGAAGAGGTGGGGAGAATCACCTTAAGATAGAATTGAGCATTGCTAGCTTTTTAAAATTTTGTCTTTTTTTTTTACATTTATATGGAATGAAGTTTAAATTTGGGATAGTTTTTTATAAAATTAGTTCGTGACCAATTGGAGTTCAAGGCTCTTGTATAGCATTAGTAATACTGTCTTATACTCTTAAGTTGTTGCTGTGAGAAATTAACAAGCAATAATAAATGGTGGAGTTTGACCACTGCATATTCAATATCCATAGTTCTGTGTCAGCAGTAGTATGATGATTACAATGGAATAGGATCTGGTGCTATCTGTGTAAAAATCACTGTCTTTGTTCAGTTTGCTATAATCTTACCTGCTCTTATTTCTTCTACCTATAGAAGGAGAGCAATGGTATAAGAAGGAATGCTTGCTAAAAATCTCGGTAGTTCAGTTTTGTCCAATCAAGTATGTTTACACATGGGTCCGGTTTGAAATAAAATTTATAAGCAAAATTACGCTCAGCCATTTCATTCAGTGTTCTGCCACCCCAATGCGCCCTGCATACGTTGACAGACCTGAAATGGCTGGCAATTGTCAACTGGGACAGTATATCAAGCCCATAGGACCAGTCAGCTCTCTGTTTCCCATGTGCAGATGGCTGCCACATACTGCAGGTGGCCTGGACAAGTATGTATGAGACTCATTTAACAAACATTTACTCCTGTAAATTGAATTAGGCTTCCGTATTGTGTGCATGTTGGAAGAAAGGCTGTTGAACCGTCTGTGGGCTTAATGTGGGAAAGTTTTCATGAGGACATTTCAGCTGCTCTGACAAATTATGGCGATGATGTAATGAAGGCCTTTGATCGATGGGTTCTGTTGGAAAATGGAGAATGTGATTTAATAATTAATGCTGATATCCTTTTTGCGTCTACGACTGTTGCAGATGGGACTCCATTTGTCAAACAATTATCACTGTAATTTGAGTCCATTTGCAGTCATAGAAGTACTTTTGCAATTTTCATCTCTTATATGAAAGTGAATGTATTCTGCCTAAAGTCTGTACTGACAATGATGGAAGACCATACTAGCATTCTGTTAGATGTTCCAAAACTGAAATGCGTGTAATGTCAAACATGGAATTGGGTGTAATGTCTTCAAACTTATTTCTTAATTATTGGCAACAGAAGACTTATTAATAGTGAAAGGTTCATAGTCAATCAATGCTGATGTTGCTAGTTTTGTAAACTGGGATTTAGTGTGAGATGTTTTCTCAAGCATTAAATTCAAGGTCAGCTTGGCATTGCTGAAACCCTTGTTCATACACTCTCAGGGGAAAAAAAGGGGTAAAAAGTTGTACCTTCGCTTGTCACTGGGGCTGTACCCTTGTAATTGTACCTTTTTCACAGAAATGGACCCTGAGGAACATTCCAAAGGTAGAGACAGCATTGCTGTGCCATCAATGGTACCAAAATGTTCCTCAGAGTCAATTTCTGTACCTAAAAAGGTACAATTACTTGCAGCTAAGGGTACAGCTGGCAGACCCATCAGGATACAGCTCCAGTGACAAGCAAAGGTACAAATTGGTACCTTTTTTTCTGAGAATATAGTTGTTTTGTAAATGACATCTATCCATCTTGAAATGTGCCACTTGGGTATTTCTAGCAAGCAAGTACATTTGGTTAGTAAGCCAGTCTAAACAATGCGTTTGTGCTACTGGTGCCAGTTTACATGCCTGAAAAAGATTTGCTACATCTGCTGTTGCATCGGGCATCTTTTTCTTCAGAAAATGACCCCCCCCCCCCATGTTCTTCATTGACAGGCTGATTGCCAGTTGGAGCGGTGAGGATTTTCAATGATAATGTTTCACAGGGTTACTGGAGAGGAGGAGAGAGGCTGTGGCCCACGTGGACTGGCTATGAAAGACTGTCGCGCATGGGATTCAAGTCTGCCACGCAAACCTCTACCACGGCCATGTTCTGTGATAGCTGATGGGGGGAAGCCTGGGACTTGCTACCCAGCCTCAGGGTTGGGGGGGGGTGGGTTCTGTCATTTCTTCTACGGATCATATGCATCACTGTGGTGACTAAGCCAAGAACGTGTGTCGCTTCCGAATTCATCTGAATTTGTACAATAATCTAGTGTGCTTTGTCTAAGATGCTGTTCCTCGCCAATATTGTTTTGTCTTCCTGTCCTTGCCGCTGTACTGGAGATTTAGGTCTCGTACATCTTTCATGGGGCAGCCAAGTGACCCCTTTAAAAATGTCAGAAGCTTTTGGCAAACATGAAATGCAGAAGGTTTGTTACCTGCACAGCCATTTCAGCCATCCTTTAAAATGCCGTTTTCCGGAAGTCTGATCATGAACAAATCATGGAAATACAGTTTGAATCTTTGAATCTTGGAAGAGGACACCTTGGATGAAGACCTCTTACCTGAACAGAGCTGTGTAATTTCTTTTTTTAATTTGAGGTAATGCAATTCCAGTAATCAGTTGAATGATTAATTTATCAAAGAGGGGTGTAAGTTTAAGGCAGTGTCTGTGACTTTTTATTTTATTTTTGAAAGTGTGAACTTATGAATTTGAGAATTATGTATAACTGATATCTGCTTACATTCCAGGCTTATGTAGAGGTTCTTATAATGCATCTCATGTTATGAATAGTTAATGAAATGTATGAAATCTGCACTGCTCCCGCTCAAAGTGTGTAATCTTGTAGTTGTAGTTTGTTTAAACTGGCAGGGGTATGTATAAGGGAATCAGGATGATGGGGGGGGGGGGAAATCACTAACATGGAAGTCCTGCAGAATGTCAACAATCATGCTTTAACATGTTAAACATAATGATTTTCACTAATGTCGTAAACATCTTGTGGGATTTTTATGCGTGGAGATTTTTATTTGATAAATAAACTGGACTTCCGTGAATATGCGTCCTGTTTGCCGTTTTCTCAATCGGTGATGATGCCCACGAATGCTGCTCGGGCACGTTCCCAAATTTCTTCGAGCAGCTGTGAGCAACTTTTGATTGGCTGTGGGTAACTGGGTGAGTTGCCCTTTGTCTCACCGGAATGGCAGTTGCCAGCATGAATTTTTTTGCTACTATGATGTTTAGACGTCAAGAACATTAACAATCGATTGCGTAAATTGATTTTAAGGAAATGCATTTGGTAAAATGAAATTCATGTAACAATAAATTATGTGACTTAAAAATTCCCTCCATGGAATATAATGGGACGGCTGGCAAAATGGGACAATCAAACTTTGAAGTTAATGTCTTTAGTAGTACCCTTTCTGTTCTATTTAGTGTTCAACGGGCATTAATGTATTTAGAATGATATCAAGTTGGGATTCAAGTCATTTAGATGATTTTTCCAGAAGGCGAATCTTCATAGTGTCCCGTTTTAGCGATACTCGCCACAATTACAAAATACTTCGGAGGTGCCCGAATAAATGAAAGAATGTGAAAAATCACACAACCCAAAAGAATCGATTCACTAAAAGAAGCTTGTTGAGTGCTTGGTCTAGTAATAGTTTATAATTAATTTTATCTGCGTGCCTCTGCCGGATGGTGTAACTTCCAATCAATTGCATTAAAGTGGGCGCGGCTTCATGATCAGGGTATTAATCATCAAAAAAAGTATATTCCTCATTTTACCTTTGAACACCACAAGAGCTGTCATGCAAGAGTTCGTGCAACATCCCGATTGGAAACAGTGCACAGTATTAAGACCCGTGAACAACTGAGCGTCAAGAGGCGCAACAAGCTTGACGAAGCAAAGTGATTTTAAACCCTTAATTGACAGAGAGCATATATCTTTTCCATAATCAAACGGGGAAGGAACTGATCGTGTGGATAGAACTGAGCGACCTGTCATGAAAGGCAACAGCAAAAAATCAAAACGGAAACAGAACGATGGTACGGAAAGGAGACCGAGTTACCCCGGAGAACAGTGGGTGAAAAAAGCCAACACGACCACAAAGACCTGGATAAAAGTGGTGATGGCGATTGTGTACTTCCTTTGCGTGTCCATTGCTGCCTTTATTCTGGTTATATACTACGTGCTCTTTTGGACTCCAAATGCGAGAAACAGCACCAAGTCATCAACATCGTGCCCTCCTTGATATGGATACAGCACCCGTTGGAAACCTGGATCGGGACAAATACTGTATCTCCCTAAGGGATGAACGACCAACGAGGGAAGAATATTCCACTTATCAACATACAGCACAGGCAACAACTCTTTGGGGTACAATTTGAGAAGAAAATCTTGTTGCTACATAAATGGATAAAACTATCATTGTACTTTGCATGAGGAGTAGACTAGTCATTTAATCCTGATACAAAATATCATGTATTATTGTATTACAGACTTTAAGCACCTTTATCTAGGTAAATATTTTTAAAGACATTGCGTTTAAGTAAAACTTACGAGCGATCTTGTAACGACAGGAGATGGCACACTGCTAATCCTTATGAGAATGTAAAACAAACCCACAATGCTTTATGGAAAAGCACAGCTTATAAAAGAATGGCATAGTTCCTTATTCCATATTCTTAAATATGACTGTCAAATATACAATACACTTGAGTGTATTTGACGTGGGCGTAGTGTTCATTGTCATCATGATTATAAATCTTTTCCCAATTAAAATTCAAAGAAAATCCCAAAGAAAAATTACAAGGGCTCTTAAATGTATAGTGGTAACTCTTTCCGATATGTTGTTCGGGGTTTTAATAGCACTGTTAATTAATGTGATTTACCCTGCAACTGCTGACTAGTGCAAAGCAGAAATAAATCAGATTCTAAAATTATTGTGATATATCAGGTATTAGGCTTATATTATATTATATTATATTATATTATATTATATTATACTCAAGTTGAATGGTTGTGTTTTTTCCTTTGTTAAACGTGGCAGAAGTATGACAGTGTTAAAAGGTACATAACTCCGTGTAGAATAATTTCACAAGTCTTTCTAGCGAATAATTAGATAGTCTTCAGATAAACACTAATGGCCTAGATATAGAATAATCCTGTAATCATATTATACTCAAGCATATAAAGCTAAAATAATACAAATCGATGTTTCTGTAGGTTTTGAATAGTAAAAACTATCAAATTATTTATGACAATTTTTTAATGTATTAAATAGTACATGTTTAAGTTTTGATTTAGTGTTCAATAAACTGGAAGGGCTGGTAGGTTTTGAAAGAGCTTTACTGAAATATGTTATTAAAATAAGCCATGTAGCCCTGTTTCTATTTCAACAACATCTCAACAGCTTTTTGGCTTACATATCTGGTCTAGCCATGTAGGTAATGGTATTAATTTGATGTAAAATGTTTATTTATAAAATTGTCTGCATATTTTCCTGCTGTTTTTGTCCATTTTTGTCAATTATATGTGTTTGGAATGAGAAAAAAATGACGTGCACTGAATGTAATGTGTGAATTAAATTATTTAGATTTGAAAAGAATGTGACCTTCATCTTTAAATAATAGTACACAGTAGTACATGCACTGTTACAGTTACGCCTTCAAAAGTTAGATTTGAAAACTTTGTGGGGTCACAGTTGGACTTCGCTTGTTTACAGAAGACTATAATTGTTGCTGTATAGGATGGTTTGTACAAACTGTTTTCGTGCAGAATTCAGATGGGGTAGTGAATTTAGCCTAAACTGGTGTGAAGATCACTTTGTTTACTATTCAGACTGAAGGGTCCTCGTTCAGAATAATTTTGAGCATGTAACATGCACATTTAATAGCAGGCCAGAGCCTCAAGGTCTGTTGTATGAGATCCTAGAAGCTAATTTGATCACTGAGCACATTAGTCTACAGCCGCCTTTAAACCCTGGTTTTATTAGAAGACTGCATGGATACTGGGTATACTATTCAGTGCACACAGTGTGCAGTCCACCTCACATATGTGGTCACCCAAGGACTTGTGAAACAAAAACAAGGCTGTCCATCTGCCACAGTTTGGCCAGTTGCTTGATCTTGATTACATTTAGTAAGAAAACCCACCCTGAATTATACGTGCTCCAGGTGCATCGGGCTTGGAGGTTCACGATATCCCTCAAGCTGTGACAAATGAGGCGTCTCCTTCAATAAATGTACTCATGAAGAACAGGTCTTCACAAAGTACAGCTAACATGGAGACTGTGAGCTCCACGTAAATACTCCGAACAATGCTTAATATATTTTCACGCTGCAAAAATCCTGGTCACACTGATGCATTAAGAGCTCATCCAGCACTCAGAAAGATTCATTAGCTGTGCCACTGACAGCCCTAGAAATCATTTCTCACAAGACCTCTGTCAGAACAATGGGAGCTCGTACTGGCTACACTGGCGCTGTCCCACTGCTAAGATATTAAAATGATGTGGAAGATTTTGAAATACTAACAAGCTTTAGAATACAGAAACATGACAATAAATCACATGACGTGTAACTAAAATGCCAGAGTAAACAAAATTAAACAAAATGAGGATTAACTTTTTCATATCAGCAGTACAGAAGCAAAAAACTGCATAATGTGTATATGAATACTATACTACTCGGTTTGTAGCTATTCAGAATATTTAATTCTGTAAATATTGCTAGACCAGTAAAAAAAAACTAACGTGGTAAAAATGCAAATTTATTAAACTGATTAATTTTATGGCCAAAAGTATATATCCCATGTTTTTTCTTTAGAGCAAGATATGTACCAGTGAATTGGGGTTAAAAGGGAAAGTATATACGTAAATATACATGGATCAATAAGTAGTAATGGTGTAACCTGCAAAATATCAGAGGTTATTGATTTTGCAGAATTTATGACGTATCGCAACTAGTAGTTCGATTATTTCACCGGCAGAGGTCCGCGTTGAATTAGAAAAATTCATGTTAAGGCGTGAATCTTTGCGCATGCGTATTATTTGTCGTACTGAGCCTGGAAATCGTGCCACGAGCAGAGCTACCAGTAAGACACATGTCTTATTGGTGTCTATTGATTTTACTGGGCACATTGTGTACAGGACACTGAGACCAATTAGCCTACATTCATCTACACCCTATTGGAAAATGTAATACAGAGCTGACAGCATAATGATTACAAGACTTTTCTTTTAGACATTATTTTTGATAGTAACATGCTGATTTGCATACCTGAAAGGTTACCTTAAACTTAGTGTTAATAAAAATTAAACTGACGAAAAATTATTAATGAATTCTGTCTTAGAGGTTAATTGTAAATCATATTGAATGATTAATGTATCAATAAAAAAAGTTCACTTCAATACATTTTCATATATATCCTAATTAAAATGTCAATAAATGCTGCAAATTCCAGAGGGCATTGGCAAATGGTGCACGGAATAGTGCATAGGTGAAAACATGTTAGCCTGCTTTTGTACACTGACAATACCATTTACTTCCTTCCTTTCCCATGCCAGTTATTTCCTGCCATATGGAAATTCCTATGAGACTTACGTTTGGATAGGACCCTGGTGAGACAGGGGTTAGTATCCCGGATGAGGTAGGGGTTAAAGTCCTCTACAGAGAACATGGGTGCTTCAAGTTCTATAGTTCTAGTAGTATTTTATAATTTTTTTCCCTATTTTAATATCTTTCTTTCTCTCCTTTGGAAATATCTGTAAAGTACCTTGTAAACCCTATGATTAAAATAATGCTATATAAATAAAGATTGATTGATTGATTGATTGATTGATTGATTGAACTTTTTGGATAATTCAGAAGTTCATATTTAGACGCAAACATTTTGAACTTATATTTGTTCTGGGCAAGTTTTCACTGAAACCTGTTGTCTGTCTGTTTGGTGATATAGGATTCCTAAATTAACTTGGGTGACCAAGAGATATTACACTTGGATTCAGGGAGTTTAATGTTGTTTTGTGCTTGAGGTATAAAAAATTACGGAAGAGGATTAGGGCCACCATGAAAATATTATTTGAATTCTGACTTTATTTCTTCTCAAAATTCTGACTTTAATCTCAGAATTCTGAATTTATATAAAAAAGTCAGAATTCTGAAATTTAAGTTAAAATTCTGAGAACTAAATTCACCAATATTTTCATGGTGACCCTAATCCTCTTCCGTATTAAAATAATGGCTTTTTTAATTCTGAAAAAGACTATATTGATATAATATTCACTCATTCATTTGCAGTGTTGTTCATTTGCAGTGTTGTTATACAATTTCCTTACAGCTTCTTCGCTACAAGCATGGATGGATGTAGTCCAAGTTTCGAGTTTCAAGTTTTTTCGTACGTCATATGTGCTTGAAGGAACAC
Organism: Stomatorhinus walkeri; assembly: GCA_026784285.1. Taxonomy (NCBI): domain Eukaryota; kingdom Metazoa; phylum Chordata; class Actinopteri; order Osteoglossiformes; family Mormyridae; genus Stomatorhinus; species Stomatorhinus walkeri. Next base: position 7,894,194 of record JAODUD010000036.1, read on the forward strand.
GGTACGATTCTTATGCTACAGTTACAGTGGAAGGGACTTGGGATGGGAGGGTAGGACAGACAGGAGCGCAATACAAGACAAGACAGCGTAACATGAGACACTATACCCTGGAAAACATTACCCTTCCAAAAGTTATCACGATTCAGTGATACATAAAATCATTGTTCCATTAATCATGTTAGACTGGTTTGTTCTGTTTCCACAGTTAACCTCCGTCAAATTTAATTTGTTGAATTTAATAAAAAAAATGAAATGGTAATGAATGTGCCATTGTACCCCATTAACTCCTTTAATGTTAACTTTATTTTTTTTAAAAAAACATAACCCGTCACGCCAAAGTCATAATTGTTCCAAAAATATTTAAAATATCATTGTGAAAATGAACCCAGTCGAGGATGATCAAAATGTATTTAATGTATGTACCTTTTACCAGACATTTTTCATTTACAATTGTTACAAATATTAATGCATATTTCTGCACGCAGTGTTCACGCAGTATCAAAACGTAAGAAAAGTTTTCCAAAATTGTATTTTAAAAAAGATTTTAAAAAGATTAGTATAAAAAAGCATTTTCAAAAACACTATTTGTAGAATAACCCAGCCAATATTCCTCAGAGGGTTTATTCGACTTATATTTTTTCTTTTTGTTTTGCCTCCAGCAGAATTTTGTGCAAGAGCCTCTATATACTTTGCACTTCAGCTTACAAGTTCATTAGTGTTCTTGTAGTAATGCTGTGTGGTGCTTAGCCGGTTCAGTAGGCAGCACACCCAGAAAGGAAGACCCGTGATGGAGAAGTTAAAAATAAGGCACAACGTGTGTATTACATTAGTGGCGTTAGACAATTCCCCGGGATGCAGGGCGTCTTATCGGTGTCACTAAATCAGGCGGCTTTAGCAGCTACTGGTTGCTATGGATCGATAGTGACTCCAGTTTCCCGGATGTTGCTATTCGGGTTTCAACATGGCGACGGAAAAGTAGGGTTAGTATGTGAATGGCAGGATAATCTTAGCTTCTCTACTGTCGAAGAGGGGGGGAAAAAAGTAAGGCGAAGGATCTCCACAGGTGGGCTATTGCAGCAACACGACGATATTAGGTAGGGGCCAATGATTATTTTTTAAATTATGTCATTTTGTTAAGATATGTTTCCTTGTGTGACGGTTCAGCGGCGCGCTGCAGTTTTGGTGACCGAGGTGCTCGTGCACTTTGAAGCCATCATTCATAACTTAGTTAGTACCCAATTCTGGGCAAGTTTAGATAGTTACTCGGTAGTTCCGGTGGTCGGTGGAAGGGTCAGGAATCAAGTTTAATGTGGTTGGCTGTTGAATAAATGCCTTGTAGGAAAAGCTCGCTATCACAGCTTTATCATTTTTGTTTTAAATGACTGCGCTGTGACTCCTGTCCGGCTTCGGTAACATGGCTAATTAGCAATGGGAGTAAACGGGAACATCACAGCTTGAGAAACCTCTTCCAGTAATTCATTGTGGGGGTGCACAGTTTCTGTGGGGGATTAACGATGAAATCTTGTTTTTGGTTACTGTTTGGTTGTCGAGATGTGGAAGGTGGTGATTTCCCACTGTGCCTCCCTGCTAACTTTCAGGCTAGCCGGAGTAGCCGGGGTCACGGAGTGGCCGATTTTAGCTGCTATCTATCACTTCTTATTTTTCAGCACGCAAGACAGCATGTTTCATGGTTATTTAACTACGGGGCGATTCCAGACTTGATCTGTTAAACGTAATGGTTTATTACTGGGAAATTTGGAAATATCCAAGTAAGAAGCTGTGGTGGCTTCGTCGACTTAACATGTTATACATCTTTATCCAAAGTGACTTACTATACCGATGCCTTTACATGTTTTTTTTTTAAAGTTGTTTGGGTTGGTGAATGTACAACATCAAGGCCCCAGTTTGAAAGATCGGACTTGCAGCCCTTCTCTGTCAAGGATCCGTTGTTTAAGCACTAAGCTGCGGACCTGCTCGGGTGCCCTAGTGGCTCTGTACCGAAGGGCCCTGAATAGTGAAAAACTATTTAATTTTTGAGGTGTTTGTATGTATATATGCATATATGTATATACACAAACGCACACATCGGCTTTCGTGCAATGGAAGGAATCGCTTTTACGGTTTGAAGACATGCAGGTGTGCCTGATTCTAGCGTGATGTTGCAAATAAGATAGTTTGTAGTTACAAAAACAGTTACGTTTTTTAAAATTGTATGCAAGATGTGTTTTTCATCAGTGTATGGACGTATTGTTAATATTATTATAAACCTTAATTACCAGAGCCTTACTAAAGGTGGAAACGTTTGACAAATTTGTAATTACAGAAGGTCCACATGTTAAGGCTCTGAATCATGTCTGTTTAAATATTAACTGCATTAGGTATGAATGACTTGCCGAATCAAGTCATTCATACCTAATGCAACAGACATTAAACCAGGTTCTTGTCTCCCAGTCATTTAGGATTATTTTAAATATTCCCATTGCTTTTTCATGTGAACCACACTTTACTGTAAGTTTGTGTGTGAGCTTTCAGCTGGTTTCCCTTCAGCTGCTCCTTCCCTACTTCTCCTGCACCTCCTCCTCACAGTGCTCATTAAGTTTCCCTGTTTGCTGCCTGCTGTGCTGAAAGAGAAAAGCAGTTAAGTAGCTAGGTTCTGTGAGTCAGTGCACTCATTACTTTGGAGAGCAAACACCCCCCACCCCCAGCCTGTCATTTTTAATGCTGGGTGCCTGACTTAAGATGTAGCGCCTGTGTGGTATCGTTTATCCAATTGGTAGTGTTGTGCGAGTGGAGAGAAATTTACAAGAGCTCTACAAAACGATTAATCTGTGGTTGTTGTCATTTATAGGTACCCCTGTAAAAATATTGCTTTTATGTCTTAGAGCCCATTAGCATATTAACTATGGGAAAGTCAGAGGAACACTGCAGGGTGTTAAATTGTTTTTTGGCACATTCGAGAAATATCATTTTCATTAGTTAGTGGTGTTCTGATAATGATTTAAATATTTTTTTGCTTCCAGTCCATGTAATTTAAGATTAGGTATCTGCCTGTGCCAAGTCCCGATTCGGTTTTGTAAAACTACCAGTACAGACAAGTGCATTATTAGTTAAAACACTGTAACTGGAAAATGGAACACTTCTGTATTAAGAAAATAGCCTGCACCACAGCTTCCCTCTGATTTATTTTAGTGAAATTGCTGACCTAAGAGAAGCAACTCGCCATAAAACATCAGTTACATCTATTCCCCTTAAGAAGTGGTTCAAGCAGCAAATTTAACATTCACAAAAATACCAAAGGTTCCCTGTATCAGTGGGAGCCTGCAGTCTCTAACACTGTTGTGATTATGTAATGCAGGTAATATAGTTATCCTCTGTTTAAAATATGCTTTGAACTGCTACCTTATGCAATGTGAGGTATGTTATGCTGCTGATAATATCCCCCAATATCTCCTTTTCTTAAAGTAACTGCTGTCACTAAAGTTATTTGCTTATATCTAGAGTCAATTTCAAAAATGAAAACCGACTAAAGACACCTATGATATTGCTGTAAAATCAGTGATGAGTGTCGAATTGAGGAAATTTAAAAACAATTTTTAAGCATAACGGTTAATTTTACTAGCTGCAGTCCACTTTCTGAGATCATAGATGAATTGGAAGGTGATTGCACTTGATTGAGGACAAAAGGTTATTTTCTAAAATATTTTGTAGTTTTTATTGCTAGTGGTAAAAGATAAATGTTCAAGAAGGTTATTAAAATCATCTTACATCCCCGCAATGTTTTTTGTGCATTTTTGTGTTGCCTCTCTGCTTGGGAAGATGATTGTGTGCAAGCTCTGGAAAGTAATCAAGATGTCCTTCCTGTTAATCTTTTAAGAGCTTGTGGATTTTAAAACAACTAACAGCATGTTCATTGGAAACAGTGTTTAAATAAGAAAGGATCTTGTTAACCTTTATTTGTGTTGTGTATATATTTTGAGCTAAAGGTTTCCCTGAAAGAGAAGGATGAAATGGAAAAACAGGTTAGGTCTGCTTTGGTACTGTTTCAGTGGGCAGAGTCCATTCGTTCTTCTTCTCCATCTTCCCTTTGCATTTCCCAGACACTCAGCAGCTGATAAATGTTTCCGACTGATCCCTTAGAAGTGTCTGCTGAGCTGCACGGCCTGTGCTGGGTACTCTGTGCATTCCTGGCATGCCTCAGTGCCCTCAAATGTTCTAGTTGACCTCAATGTGTAATGAGAACCTGTACATTAATCACAAGCTATTTTATGGAGCCAGCTTGGTAAGCAGGTCTGGTAGTGAAAATAACTGAGCATGAGTTTTTGTGCAGTTCCAACTGTGCCCTCTTGTGATCATTGTGGGAATTGTTTTGGGTAGGGCCCTTATTTTTCTTTTTTAATAGAAAAGTAGGAGTTCAGACATTCTCCTAAAGCACATCAGAGTTCTTGGTGGTCCCTCTGGGCCTGTCATCACAGGGTTTCAGTGGGAACAATGGCCTGGCACTATGGTTAGTTAACAAGTAGTATTGGTTGCAGTTGAAGAGCAAGGATGCAGGGTTGTAATGCATAAAATACCGATAATGCTGTCCCTGTTGAGTACGTACGAAAGTTGATAGTTTACTTAATATCAGATTTCCAAAGCCAATTTCTTTTAGGGATTTAAAGGAACTTCTGTAAGAAGAAAAGCCTTACTTTTCATCCTCAAGTAGGTCCCACCTGGATAATGTGCGCTAGGTAATATCTTCTTGTTTTGGTTGATAACGGAGGTGAGCCATGGTTTTTTTATGCAGCTCAGATTGTCTCTTCTTGAGAACCGTCCTACAGTTTCTTTGACCTATTGACTTCAATAGGTTCAAACAGGAGGCTTCAATTAAGTTCACCTCTTTGCCCCCACTACTCTCCCACATAAATCCACTCCTGCTGAGAGGCAGATAATGTAGCATGGCAAATAAAGAGAACTTATAATAGAGATGTAAAGGATTTTTGTATGATTTGTTTTTTGTATTTTGGAGAGTTCTCCCCTAGCAAGCAGGTTACAGATCACAGCTGTGTAAATGGTTCTGCAGATGCGTTAGTTGTAAGGGGGACAATGTGCAAGCCAATATGAAATTGCATCAATGGTCAAACAGACCTGCAGTACATTGTGCTTAATTGGATTCCAACAATTAAGCTGGTCTTTTGTGGAAAAATGTTTAAACACGGGCTGTGTGTTCAAATGCATAATGTCTGAGCTTTTTCTCGTCTCTGTTGGAATTAGTGCAGAATATTGTGTGAATAAGCCAAAACTGTTGTGTATTAAAGAACAAAGTTCATCCACAGTGCAAAATTAGAGCGTACCAGTAGTGGTTTAGTTTAGGTAAATAGGGTGGTCGGCATCATTAACTTTGCAGTCGTAGTTGCCCCTGCTTTTAGCTTTGGGCTACAGGCCCCAACACTGTGGATGAGAACCTTATGTGTGGTTAGGTCACAGCCAGATTTCTCATTGATCCAATTTATTGCATGCTTACACAGCTGTTACCAGAAAGACTCACTGGAAAGACTTGGTCTTAGGATTGCCAATTTGACGTGCAATATCAGTAAATGTTCTTTAAAGGAAGAATTTGAGTTGAATTTTGCATTATTTTTTAAAATGCTGTATAGATTAATGCAAAGAGAAGAACTGCAGATATATTTTTATAATAAGTATCCCATAGAATACAAAACCTCTTTTTTTGTTATTGTATGGGTACTAAGTATGAAGAAATTTCAGTTTCTGCATGTCCATTCTTTGCTCTCCTGTAAAATACACACACACACTAGGGGTATGAATCTTGAACTCCAAGGTGATTTGATTGTTTCGATTTAGGGAATGATTTGATACATTGGAATTTTGAAATTTCTGTTTCAACTAGATTATTCTTTTTTATTTATTTATTTATCTTTAAAAACCTTTCTGAACGCACTCTTAATTGAATACAAAGAAAGCAGAATCTCATAGTATTAATTTTTTTCTGTAACAGGAGGAAACCAGTGTAAATTGGCAAAAAGGCCAACTACTGAAATATATAGAAAAAAGCAAACACTTCAAGACAATGCTACCTGATTGGCTGTTTTCACTTACTCTAACTAGTCCTGCACCAATGTGGATATTTGCCAGCAGTGAAACCTGCTGAGCTTGTTGGTGCGGATTAGCAGAATCAAGTTATATTGTGGAAAATGAAAGATCAGTCTTTGGGCCAGATTTAATAGTGAAATTTCAATATGTCACAGGCTGGTACTTTTGAAACCTCTAAATGATATGAACCAACAAAATTCCCTATCCTCTCCTACGGAAAATGGTTGAATATCCAATCTAATCATCTCCATTATTTTGGTAGTTGTGTTTATAGCTCTGTTGCTGCTAATTTTGTTTGTAATGTGGTATTTTCTGTACTTGTATGTCACTGTGGACAAATGTGTCTGCTAAATAAAAATATATGTAGCACCATATCGTGATATTCAGTGATCTAGGTGAAAATCAGCCATTTCTGGTCACTAGCTGATCCATCAGTGCATGCTTAATATTTATTCAACCATTGTTTTATTATTTTACATCCCTCATGGCATTAAGCTTCGTTATGGATATAACCTGGCTTATTTAGTGTTTCCCAATTAATGTGAACCATCTTTTTTGCACAGGTTACCCAGCACCGTAAAGTATAACTGGATTACATGTGCATTATATCAGTAAATCATTTTGGTATTTAATCACTGACCATAGGTCTTCGTCTTCAGCCTGATGCACTGTTGCTTTCTAAAGGCATACCTTCACTTGGCCTGTCTGCGTTGTACCGTGCCTGAGCACGATTGTCCCCACTCCCCCTCTGGTCTGCGCTTACATTGCGCTTTACGTTCCAGGCCAGAGTGCGCTTTTGTCATCACCGTGCGACTTTTTGTGTTGAAGACATAAGAAGAAAAGCACCTTCACACAGCACAATGGACTTCTTAATGTCCTTATTTCATGGCTTATTTGGAGTCATTTTGGGCAGAATGACGCATGGCCCTCATTGATTTATTGAATATGCAACACTGATTTTCATTTTCAGTCATGCTGCACGTGTAAGATCCCATATTTTATGAAATATCTGAGTTTTTGTGTGTTGTACCCAGTTTTTCCTGCATATTCTCATTGACCCAAATTTCTAGCAAATGCTGCACCTCTACTGTAGAGTAAACTGATCACTTTGATCACACTGGAGTCCAACTGAACCATGTCTGAACCCACTTCTTCAACGTGCCCAGGCAGAGTATAGTGTACTATGGCACGATCGCACTAGTGAAACAAACTAGATTTTGGGGGTCAGACTTGCTCGGGCACGGTACGGATCGCCTGGTGTGAGTACACGCTACACCTAGATGGACCTGAACTGTTAAGCCCAATGTGAGTACAGACAAGTGAGAGTGTGGGCAAAGGGGACAGTCATTACTGCGCAGGGTAGAAGGCAACTGGGCCAAGTGTGACTACGCCCTCAGTGACTTGTAGCAATTTCTTTGCTCTTGTGGTTTCTGTTAAGTAATGTTAGTTAGGATTATAGATTATAATCTCACATTGATTTACTGCTCTGATTCACCTGGCTGGCACTACATGTGTGGTTATAGAAAATTAACACCCCTCATCTGAGAATTCAGCAGTGTAGTCATATAATTTTTTTACTCACTCGCTTAACATTTGAAGCTGATTGATGGTTTGCTTTATGTTTCACAGTGGTTGACAGTTTGTGAACCCTAACCATACCAACTAGATATGCATAATGTATTGGTTAACATATTTTGGTTAACGATTTTGGCTGATATCCGTTAAGAAAAAAAAATTAGCACCACAGCTAACAAGACATAATGCTTAAAATAATGGAGGCGACTGCATTGGACTATCGGCCCTTTTCCATAGAGGAGAATGGGGAATTTTGTCAGCTCATTCACTACTTAAAATAGATGTCAAAGTACCAGCTTAATTCGTTATTAAATCTGCCCCTCAGATCGTTATGCAGTTTCCCACAGACTAAACACTATGTGACATCATTCCACTAATCTGTGTTGGCAGGCTCGGCAAGTGTCTCCGTCAGCACCTATACACCCTGCTTGCCTCCCCTAGTCGACAACTACACCATCAAAGGGAGCCCTCCAGTGACTTACCTAGCCCGGGGGCTATTAGTGTCTATCAGCAATAATACACAGAAATATATGGGTTATCAGTATTGGCCAAATTTTCCACATCCGCGCACAAGTAGTACTAATATACCTGTATTTGAAGCTGCTTTTCCCCTCCCCTGTGCTCTGACATCAACTCTGATTCAGGTATGAGATCCACTTTCCCTTCCTGCTCTCGGAAAATGTACATATTCTGGGAAGGCGAGCTTTTTCTGTTGTGATTGCTGAGCAGGTTTTTCGTGGTCATGCTTCTGGGGAAGGGAAATAAAGGCATATCTCTCGTTACTCTTCCTCATTTGGCACCTTGGTGCTGCCGCTCATCAGCATTACTGCTGACTGATAACTTTCTATCATGTGATAGCACCCACAGGTGTGGGATCCGAGCTAAGATACACTACCAGGCAGATAGATTTTGCAAACTATAGGTTTTTACCGGTTTTCAGTTTATTTCATAAATGGTTGATTTTTTTAAAATGTATTTTTAAGCATTGGAAAGTTGAGTGAACAACTATAAATGAAAATGTCAAATATAACAAGTTTCCTTTATAACATTGAAGGAGTATGTAACTGTGCTCGTCTGACATCTTATTAACTGCTTATGTGGTGATGGCATAGTCTATTTCTAGGCTGTCCTTTTAACTTTAAATGCACCAGTTAACTGTTTTATCCTATGAAACAGCAGTATTTAGTGTTCCTTGTAGAAAGAATGGCTTGTTTTTTTTCCTCTGCTTTTATAACTGCTAGAAGAGGTTACTTTGAAACAAAGACATGACATTTATTTTCTTGCTAATAAAGGTGCACAAATGGTGAACATACTGTAAATTTCTTTGTTAGCAAAAAATTGTGTATTTTAGCAGTTAAGTGGGTATCATGCAAATGTAAAAAGAGTGCAAACTCACAGAGATCCAGATGTAAAATGCCAAAGCTTTTTTTTTTTTGACTGATAGTGCATGCCTACTGCAACCTGATTCCTAAGCTAAAACTCCTGGACGCAGTTGATTTCTAATTTCAGCTGGAAAAAGTAATTGAAATTGGTGGTGTAGAACTATATTTCCATTTATCTAATTTTCACGTAAATGGGCATGTGGCTGTAGGATTTAGTGAGTGTTCGGACCGCCCCAAGGCCTCGTTGCCAGGGCTCAGTTATGTCTGCATGCTCAGTTCAGCTGTGTCCTTCCACAGTATCTTCACAAATCCTTCTACTCAGTCTTTATGTGCTTCTCACCCTTTTTTAACCACCCTTTCTATTTGTGCATTTTTCACGTGCCCCATGTCTTTACTCTTAGGGTTTTTTTCTAATCTGAGAATAATCTGAAACGATTGTGCTTTGGTGGTAAAGTGCAGCTCACGGTGAAGATATAGCATTGCCATTAATGGGTAAAAATATATGTGTGTGCATTTCACTTATTTTTCAGGTAGCTGATTTTAGGAATTTTATATTGCAAAAGTTTTGGTTCAGTCTGTTTAGTGTGTCTGCTGATTCGTGCTGCCCTCTAGTTTTAACTCCTGGAAATTTTGTCCAAAAATATGGAAAAAGATAGTTTTATGTTATGCTTTGGTTATGATTCTCCTTGTCTGTCCCCTTACTGAAAATGTGTATAGCTGTGTACTGCAGCATCCTCTCCAAAGCTTTGAAAATCCTATCTTCTTGTGGAACCTCCATTCAGATCTTCTAAATGTATTTTTTTTGCGTAGTTACTGCAGCCTTGAGTGTCATCTGGTTGAAATCCTAACGTTCTGCCTTGCTTTATAATGTCAGTATGTTCATTCCATATCCCTAATCCCACATTTTGTTTCTGGAGTTCAGGATTTTCTAAAATTCTCCAGAGTGATGGGAAATGTGTTCTGAAATAGTTATTTTGGCACACAAATTAAACCTTTTTCATTTTAATGTATGCCAGTGAGTCTCTTGCGTGGATATTACCAAATACATTGACACCCATGTAAAATTATCCCTCTGACCAGTTTCCTTTTAGCATTACTGTGTTGTACAGTAATGGGGAAATAATTCCTCGTGACTGGATCTGTTGTGGAGGCGTTGAACCTCGGCACTGTTTGACCTTAGTAGGTTCCACCTCCTGACCTGGGAAACTGCTCTGATTGGCTGGGGGGTGTGCTTTGTTTGAAAACTACTTGTGAATAGGAGGTCCAAGCCACAACTTTTATCTGCCTCTAAATGTTCTTTTCCATGTATTATAATACCCTTTTATCTGCAGTTACTGAATGTTGATTATTTGACATAGTTTTGACAAACTTCCGTTTGATTTATACGGTTCTATATTTCGTGACCTTATTAATGCTAACAATCGACTATTTGAACACGAAGATGATTAGGGCCCCATTCCGTGTAAGTATACCGTGAGGTAATTGCCTAAATATAGATAACTTCCTAGTTGCACCAAGCATGAGGGATCCGCACCAATGGGACGCTCTGTTCCAACTAGTTATTGCCAGTCGCAGTAGACCAGCAAAGAGTAATCTTTCTTGAACTCTGTAAATATCAATTACGTGAAGTAAGGTAACTGGAAGATTTGATGCTGGATACCAGCGATAGTGATTCATGGCTGTTTCACGCTCATTGTGTGCCACTGGCACTCGCGCTCCGGCGCGCGGCCGGGCGTGACAACCCCGCCTCCCCCGCAGCCCTGTTGCGCGGGTGACGTCACGATACTGGGCCGCTCCGCTGAAACTACAGGAATGTGAGAACGCCGATCGCCGACCGAACTGCTGCACTGGAACCTTTCGCACCAGCCGAACTTTATATTCCGGCCCGCCGGGGGGAGTCGTCGGTACGGTCCGAGGAATATGTTGGACGATTTTATTAACGACGGAAATGTTTCAGTCCTTTCGTGCTTAACTGAAGAATCGGTTTCTTTTAAAGACAAGGCCGTATGGGACTTTTTTTCCTCTATTGTAGTATTAAAATGAAGCAGGATTTATTGCCTGTTCTAGCCAAGATTGAGGTAAGTGGTGATTTAAGTAATGATCATCATACATACTTATTTGCTGGTGTACCTACATTCCCTAATGTCGTTGCTTCACTAAACCCAGAACTTAGTTCGTTTACTTTTTTGGAGTCAGACACTAAAATAATGTAATGTCTCAACGTTTACTTATTTTTTGTAATGCATCATCTGTTCTTGTCTTCCGATTTACGAAGTACTGTTTTTTTTCCTTCCACAACGTCATTTAGTAAAACATCTGGCTTTCATTCTGTCCTCGTTTTTCTTCATTTCACGTTTATTTAAACATACTCTTTATCTGTGGTTTAAGCATGACTAGTAATTTTGTTCTGACCAAAGGGAGGCATCCCTGCCTCCAGTTTATGATTCTAAAGCTCTTTTAAAGCTGTCTGATGAGTTACACATATGTGTGAACCACTTCACATTGTATTTTTTAATTTCAGGCTTTTAAAAAAATCTGGTTTCTTAGACATACAGATGCATTAAAGGCCAAATCACAGACAGCCAAGAGTTGCCTCTTGATGGTATGTTAATGTTGACTAGATATATAGACACATGTCGTCATCTCAAGCACTGCCTCCAGTGATACCCCCTTGCAACCAATGGATGATTTCCATGCTAATGAAATCTCTTTATGAAAGTCCCAGTCATCTGCAGCCATGCAAGACTCTTTTCTTTTGTTTATATGTTGCACCTTGTCTCGATACCTGCGAGGCTGCACTAAGGGACACTGGAAAATTGTGCACTGGATCTTAATCAGTTACTGTAATTGCTTTCAGGTCTCTTGACCATCTGTGGATCTGAGGGTTACCAGGGGCTGCCTTCATAAACAGTTTGTGACTAAGTAAATAACAGACTACTGCGATAAGGAGTGCTGGTTTTACTTGCAGCCTCTCATCAGTCCCTGGTCCCACAGTTTGCTCTGTATTTAACATGCCTCAATACATTACAGTTGTGTATACAGTGCAATATTTGGTCAAGAAATAAGCTTATCAAAGCTCTGTGGCATTTTGGTGTTAATGGGATTGGGGAGGAACAGTGATAGGGCAGATTTCTGTATACATTTTTGAGTGCTGGAGTTTTCATTGGGCTAAGACACAGATGCAAGAGATCCAGACGTAAGACACTCATTATTCTGACTCTTAGTTATGCATTCACAACCCTCATCTGGATAAGTGGATTTGAAGATGAATAACTGAGTTGGCTCTGTGTGCAGTCATATAAAACCTTGTAGTTACAGACGGTATAGACAATATTATTCTGCAGTAAAATGATGGGGCGAATATTACTTTGTCTTCCATGACACAATGATAAATACTTTTCTGGAGACAAACAGGCTTTCCTCTAATATTTTCCTGTATTTCATATGATGCTCCATAGCATTATCTCAGTCACCATACTGTGTTTCCTAGGTGATGAGCTTTGTTCGGTCCTGCCAAACATCATTTTTGTTTCATGTAACCCAGCCATTTTTCACTGGATCACTCATTTTTTGTTGCAAATATGGGTTCACTGATCCCACTTTTTCACGGCCGATACTTGAACGGAGGGTATCTGCCGATATGTGTATTGATTCAATATCAGAGCTCTTTAAACTAGTAAATACAAATGGGGAAAAAGTAGTCTAATTAAAGATGAATAATGTACTGTTCCACCTCATTTGAACATCTTGTTTTAAGCATTTTTTGAAGCATTTGCAGTTTAATTTCAATATCTTCCTAGCAAGTATACATTAGTGGTGAATGCTTAAAATGTCCCACAATTTTTCTTCCACTGGCAACAGTGTTACACTTCCTTGCGATGGCAGCCCCTCCTGTGTCACATGCTGTAGCGAGTGCGGAAAACAGCCCAACCAAGTGAATCCTAAATCATCCACTGCTTTTTTTCGTATTACTCATGTGCACCTTTAGTGGGATCTTCTACTAAACGCTACTTCCACCTCAAAGTTTTTTTTTTTTTTTAAGATTGTTTTTAACAAGTTTGTTGGGACAGTCTCAGCCAGATGGTCTCTTATGTAATGCTTCTTCCATTTCTTCATGATGGAGTACCCTGAGCTTACGGGGTGTTCAGGGACTTGTGCTTTTGGACTATTCTAATCTGTGATGTTAACGTGACCTTTTTGTCTTTTGGTTTTCATGTTGTCTTCATATCTCTACCCGTGGGACCTCATGCACACGCGTCTCCCTTTAAATCCGTGATCATATATTATGAACTGCTGATGAACACTGGCAAAGCAAAACAATTTTATCCAGTAAAACATGATTTTTATCGAGGCCCAGAATATTTTTGCAAGACACCGTAAAACACTTAACAGCTATTTTGTCGAAAAGAACGAACAAGTGAAGTGTTTTAAGTAATCGCCAACATCAGCAGCATTTGTGCTGAAGCCCAGGCTGTTAGCCTCTGACTTAGAGTGGTCATTCGGTGTCAGGTTTGACACATTTATTTGCTGGCCGTGTTTAAGTTTGGAGGCTCGTTGTTCGATTCTGCGGATGAAAGTTAAGCTGAAGGTTATTCATCCATTTTCTAGCTGCTTCTCGTGCACAGAGTTGTGGGGGGCCGTGGCCTCCCAGTGGGTTGCAGCACTTGCATGTGGAAAATGTGCAATTTACCGACGTCATTTAGCCCAACTGCATGGATTGTGGGTGGAAGCCCTGCAACACAGGCAGCATTCAAACTTAGCAATGTAGCAATGAGAAAATCTTGGCTGTTACTAATAACATGTATTTTTGTCTGATATTACTGATACCCTGGTCCAGATTACACCAGCACTGGAGAGATGGAGTCATTGGTAAGGCCAAAATCATCAGCTTTATTATACTGAAACATTTGAGTGTGTGTATGACCGGAGCAAGGCAGAAACAGCCTCTGTTAGTCTCCCAGTGCCAGGCGTGTTTGCCAGGAAATGCTGACCAGTCTAAAAAACAATTTAGTTATTGAGGTGTTTATAGCTACTTCGCTACATGTTACCATACTCAGTAGTAAAGAACACGGAATATAGATAGGATTTAATTAATTATAATTGTAAAAATAAATATGTACAAAACGTAAAACAATTTGTAAATAAGCATCTTGGATTTTTTAATTCGTACACATCAAGAAAGATTGCCTTTTGTTTACAGTTGGTCCTTATTGTGTTTGTTAATTTCAAAACAAATTCTGTTTTCCTTGCTTTACTGAAATTGCACTGAAATCTGAACTCATAACTGGGTTTAGTCTGGGTGTGTTTGTGTGTGTGTTTTTAAACCACAACTGTACAATTTCTGGAGCCCTGGTTCCCGTTTATAAAAACTATTGGATAGTGTTTGGACCCAATTGTGTGTTGTTGAGTAAAATGTGCTGCATGATTTCAATTTCATTCAGCCTAAGGATTCAAAAACGTGTTTTTATTATTAAAATTCACATGGAGCTGCTTTCTGGATAAGATCAAGCAACTCATGCTGGAAAAAAGAAAGGCAGCAAATACCTGCTCCATTTGACTGATTTTTCTTTGGATGTGTTTGCATTTCTCTTGTATGTTTTTACAAGAAGTGCTGATTGTTGATGGATATTGATTCCTGTCAGTTTCTTAGGTAGATATTGTTCCTGTAACTTTCAAATGGGCAACACAGGAAACCCTCTAAGCAGCAATGAGAGGCAGAGGCCTGGCAAAATGAAACTGCATTCTGTGCAGTGGGTGCAAATTGTTGGGGAGACTGATGTGAAGGTGCTATTCCAGCAGCACCTTGGATATTTACTTCAGACAGGGAGCACAGGAGGATTCAGTAGTTGCTTATATCAAAAGTTGGTGAAATATCTGCAAAGTCCAAGGCAAACCTAAGTGAAGCTTCTAGCTCAGACATCACAATTTATTTAGCATGTTTATTTCATTCTAGTATGAAGTCCATCTGTGATCAGTTAGCACAAAATTTATTTATATCCTAATTTTAAGTGATTTTAATTAACTTTTTTTTGAAAGCCAGATAATAGGGATCTAGGTATATGAAATTCTGCAAAATTGCGTCTATTTATACACTCGATTAGTTTCTTTTCTAATAATCCTTTACTGTCCCCATGGGGAAATTCTTTTTACACCTCCCTCTACTTTGTAGAGTAAGTTGTCCGCCTGTTGGGGCTCCCAGGGCGCTGGGGCTGAGGTTTAGCCCACGGAGCCACACGCCCCTAAGTTGTAGTGGCAAGTTGCAATCCGTTTATTCTCAGCTGCACAGTTAAATTTATGATTTTTATCTGGTATGTATATCCCGCTGGTAGCTGTCACAATAATCGCAATCAACTTGCGCACTCTGGAGTTTTGTCTTGTTTTGCATTACAATGCCTCGTCGCCCTCAGGATGTCAGCACTCCTGCTGTTGGCTTCTTGTTTTACCATGACTCATCCTTCGTGCAGTTATTATAGTTACGCCTGTCTTACTCAAAAGTACTATGTAATAGTTTACTAATGGAGCATTAAACATATCAAACAAGTAACATCTGTGGCATTGTTCTGTACCTGGTACCATTTTTAGTCGACTTCTGTCTAAAGAGAAGCTACCTCACCCCATCTGTGAGAAGTAGTGCCATAAAATAACTTCTCACAAGGCGATTTGCAGCAAGGACTAGGAGGAAATTTGGTGTTTACGGTACTTTGCAAGGAGTTTGTGGAAGCATGCAGCATAAATATTTGAATGTCAAGAGTAGCTTTGAACCTGGGTCAGTCATGCGGTGACCTTGTGATCTCTTGGGTGCTCTTAGAGGAGCACAGTCGCACAGCCTCACCTGCACACTGTAGAAAAGCTGTTGCTCATTGTCTATGCAAAAAATGTGCTGAGCTTCACATGGTTGGTTTTGCAGGCCTTTCTGTGGTGGTTGATTTTTTCGATATTCAGTTTTAAAACAAAGCTGGGAACACTGGGAAGTCTCTGGTTTACCTTGTCGTTGGGCACCGCCTTTGGTTTCTTTTGTAGTTTGGCCTTAATTGAACATTCTTATTTATTTTTATTATGTTTTTGCTATGTTGATGTGCCAGCACTTTTTGTGGTAAATATTTGGATGGCAAGTCAGTTTCTGCCTTGGGCTGTTATGGCTGCTCTGAGGTGAGCCTCATAAACTGAGTGAGAATTGTAGCTTATAGGGCAGTTGGATTATGTTTTTCTCCAAAACTGGGTGTATTTGCACAGTTTGCTTTGATCTTCTTCCACTATTCATGTATCTCAGTGGTATGCTGCTGTTTATTATGTTTAAAAACTTTTCTGTTTAACGTGTAATGTTGAGCTGTTTCCCTCCACAAAAGAGCTCCGTTCACAAATACTATATGATCCTCCAAAATTTGAGTACTACCTGTTTAGTTTGAAATGGCGATCTGAAGAAAGGTCTCTTCCACTTTTACAGCTTTCTGTTGTGGAAGGTTTATCTCGGGTGTGGCAAGCTGTGTTTTTGTTGGAGTGCCTTCTAATACATAGGTAGACTGGTCACTAGAAATTGCGGGGTGATTCTTTAATGTGATGTCCTCTTAGAAATTCCATGGAAATCGTCATAGAATTATGAAACATGATTTTTTTTTTTTTTTTTTTTCCTGTGATTTAGTTTTTCACACTAGTATCCATCAGTGCTATGGTTTGGGCAAAGTACTCGCAGGAATAAGACTTTCTGAGTTTGTGTTTGGTACACATTTTAGAGGAAAAGGTCCTGCATTTATGCTTCTCTGTATGAGGGATCCTGGTCAGTTGGGGAGGATTTCCCCTCCACAGCCAAAGTGAAAAATTAGGGCTAATAGCTGAGCTGGTGCCAGCCATTTGTGAAGAATGCTCTGCCCTGTCATCAGACAGGAAGTTAGTAATGCTTCCAGATACATCTGGTTGTCTGAGTTGATCATTTACGTGGAAGCGAGGACCGAAGGAATCGTTACTGAAATTCTCTTGCCATTTGCAATTTCCTCCATGTAAATTATTTATAATTATTTAACCAGTAATTATCTACCATTTGCTTGTAGACGAATGCACAATTTTGTCATTGTATGCCGACGGAGATCATACATTTGGTTTAAGGCCCATAGACCATTAGCATGATAACTCAAAAAGTATTTGATTTGTCTTTTTTATACTTTGCTTACATTGTGTCGATGAAGATCTGGAACTTATAAAATTTTGAGACAAATCACACCAGAACTGAAGCAGCACCGCATAGATATGTTAGTGTCCATCCATCAATTTACTGTAACCGCGTGGCCTATTCAGGGTCATGGGGGGTCCGGAGCCTAACACGGAGGCCTCGGGTGCAAGGCCATCACTGGGCACGCTCACACATCAATCACTCATGCATGCACACATATGAACGATTTGGTAACTCCAATTAACTGTATATCAAGCATGTTTTTTGGATTGTGAGGGAAATTTGAATACCTGCAGGAAAACCTCACAATGACACGGGGAGGACCTGCTAACTCCAAACACATGGAGCCATGCGGGAGACTCAAACCCTGGTCCCCGAGGTTTATTACCACTTCAGAAACACATGGATGAAGATCTACACCTGGTTTCATTTCGAGACAAATCACACCAAAATTTAAGCAGCACTCATTGGCAGCTATGCTTGGTTTGTAAAGTTGTTTTTGTGATTCAAATTGATTATTTGCATAATGCTATGTTGACTGATAAAAAAAAGAACCTGAGATTTTAATATAAGCCTTGTATAGTTTATAGCCGTTTCTCGTGGATGTGTGAAGCTTTAACCCCATTAGTGTCATATGGCTGGCTTTGTGCAACGAGATCTGGCGACAAAAATGGATTAAAAAAAAGAAAATACACGGTGGGAGCTGCACCGCTGAAGGTACTGTCAAGTGCTAAAGGCAGGTGGCTAAATGTATTTCAGGTTTAAGAAATATGAAGACAGTGAAAAGCTGGACAAAAGCAAAGCAGTATGTAAAGATGTGCATGGTGCAGAATGGAGGTGAAATGCTTTGGAAGCACCACAGATCTCCGAAACCATTTAACAAGAATCATCCGTATGCACGGTCCAAAAAGCAGTTTATTGGTTATGTTAAATTAAGTCCATTAATGCTGCTACTTTGGGGTCAATTAACAAACATATTAATATTTTTCATAATGGGCCAAGTTAGAGGGCTCCTTGTATGATTTACAGTATTAGTTCTCTGAGAATCTTTTCCAGTCCAAGTCTAACTGGCATTGTAGCCAGAATATCCCTCATTGAATTGATATACAATCAAATTTCATTGGAAATCTAATCCAATTGGGACCTTGTGAATTGGATTTGAATTGATCGGGAAATCAGTACCAATAGTGAGCCCTTTTGGCAGCAAAGGAAGGAAACGGTGGCTGCGAAAGTCTCTTGATCTCGTGAACTCAGTAACACTAAGTATTTGTTTTTTTCCAAACTTCTCAGGAACCGTGTACAGGTGTTGATTTGGGGCCTATTCCATTCTGAGACAAATTGCACCAAAATTGTCACTTAGCATCACTTATGGGTGACACATGCAAGGACAGAAAGATGCAGACCTGGTGAACCTGATTGCACTGAGAAGAGTCGCACAAAGTTGGACTTTTAAATTTAATGATATTTTTGAGAGGTGGTGATAGTTTAAGGGGGCTAAAGATTGTAGCGATTGTGGGTGTGGGAGGAGTGTGGTTTAGATTGGGGGGCTTAATGCAGCCATCTGGGGAATATATTGTTCTGACAACATCTAGTTTCATAATTTTTTTAAAACTCTCCCTTTAACATATTTCGAAGGTTACTCATAATTTTAAATGTTTACTAAACCTCATTTATCCGACCTGAAAGCACGCATTAGGTTGAATAGTATTGTGGTGTAGGCCTGGGTCTCCTGGTGATTCACCTTCAAGGGTCCTATTAAATTCCTGGATAATGTATTGCTTATCAGATTATAAGCAGTGCAGTTCTGCATTCACACAGGTATCTTATTTTTGTCTAAATTTTTGGTTGTGCAGTTCATATGTCATGGTGCAGACACGTCAATCAAACAGATGCAAGCCATGCTTCCTATTGGCAAACGCAGCATAATTCTGCACTAAAACACTGCTTCTGAGAAATGAAAGGTGCCTTTTCTCTTTTTTTAATTTTATGAGAGGTCAGTGATGGCAGATCTGCATTTGTTGTGAGTGTGGAAGCGGAGAACGCATGCTGGCCCAGACCTCCGAACCCTGGCCGTCCTCCTGGCCTTGCCATTACTGGCCGCCAGCAACCAACCCAGACGCAGAGCTTGAACCCAGTGCAGTTACTGCCAGTCAGCTGTTCTTTTCTGGTTTTTACATTTTTAGAATTACATTTTAAATGCTGTTGGCCTTACTGTTTTGGAGGTTAGTATTTGATTCTTCTGCCTTTACTGAAACAGAGCAGGTTACACAACCAGGTACACCCCAGTAATATATGAAACCAAAAATATTCAGTAGTGTTATATTAGCATCATGTAACATTGTGGGTGAATCCTTCAGTCTGCCTCCCCATACAGGCTGTCGCGTAGAACTGACTCATTGATGGACTTTAGCTCTGACCTTGACCATAGTTTACACCACGCTTTTAGTGAGCCAGCCTACTCTTTCTTTTTCTACAATGTTAACATGCCCGGGGGGGGGGGGGGGGGGGTTGGGTTACGAGGTTTTGG
>JAODUD010000036.1:7921602-7946495 GCA_026784285.1 Stomatorhinus walkeri
CCCCCCCCCCCCCCCCCCCATTTTAGATTGTCTGAGCACATTATCTGCTGGATGTTACTTCTCATAACCACTAACTCTAGTTAGATCAGTGTGCTGGGATTGTTCCAGTAGAATTTCCTGCCGCTCAGATCAATTGAAGTTCACCTGTAGGATAGAAATGACAAAGTAGCTGGATTTAAATGTGTGGATGAGAGTATTCAGTGAGCTCACTGAAGTACTGACTACAATTTGTACTTTCTGTAGCAAGTCTTATTAATCAGGCGATACCAGCCCATTGTTTTAGTGCAGCGAAAATTTGTGATCTTTAGGGAAAGAGATTATAACTTTTGCTAGGTATGATCAGTTGGTGAAAAGTAATTAAATTTAGTCTTGAGAATATCCAAGGGTATTCAGCATACAAGAGGTCTTTGTCAGTCCCTGAGCATACACCTATCTGGGGTGAAATATGGTCTCCCAGAGCCCCATAGTGCTACATTAACACATTTTTAATTTGCAGAAAGGGATGCAAAAACAAGACAGGGCAGTGCAAACTCTAAACTGGATCTGAACTGCATTACCAGTGCGGTGAAGTTAAAAAGAAAAACAAACTTGACAGTAGATGATGTCAGGATGTCAGTGCAGAAATGATGTCAACGAACGGCTGTGAAATGAAAGTACAAAGTGATACAGTTGCCTTCCTGTGCAAATGATGCAACACAGGCAAAGGCGGAATTCACGGCTGCGCGTGAACTCCGGTGGCAGCTTCAGCTGTGTGTGACCAGTCTTCCGCATTGTGAAAAGACTGGTTTGTCAACTAGTACTTCCGAAGAAGTAGGTTGGCGCGGAACGGCGCGGCGTAGCGCCGCGGACGGACGTGGGCGTGTCGGGAGGGTGGGCTTGCGGGGAAAGTGCAGCCACCCTCAGCTGCTTCCCGCCAGCAACCTGGCTGCATGTCTCACTTCTGCTTCCCCCCCCCCTCCCCCGTATCATATATGTTGACCTGGCAGCCGCGCTGTTAAAAGCAGCTACTCAGACTTCAGACATGTTTTGATGCATTAAAATCTAAAGCACTATATAAACCTTATGTAGAAGCTAGAATGCAAATTACTAATTTTCAGGGATCTCATACTCAAGTTACCAGGTGAGCTGTTAGGAGGGCCGTTTGCAATTATGAATTTTAAATTTTAAGTACGTCTTCACCAGTGCTGGCTTTGCTCGCTACCAGAAATGTGACGATTCTTCCTCTACGACAGTTGAGCTTTGAGAGTATTAGCACCCTGCAGTCTCTGAGAAGCTGGCGGCTTCTTTGTGTCTGCGATAAACTCGCTTTCCACATAGCTAGGCCTAAACTGTCACGAGATATTCCCCCTTTGCTGGCTGTAAAAAAACATTTCTGCTCTATGGACAGACTTGTCACTCCCTCTTCTCTTCCTCATACTTAGCAATGACTGTACTACGTAACTTGCAGATCAGGCAGGCAGTATTGGTATTAAATGAAACAAAAAAACTACTGTCCATCTCATGAAACCTATGCTGGAAGATTCACTTTCGGCTTTGTAAGAGACATTTAAGCAAAGACAGATGGACCTTTGCAAGCTACCAAATGCAGAAATACAGACTTTTGTGGGATCCAGTGTACTTAGTTTATGGGATGGTTGTTAGCTCATAGGTTAGTCAGTTAGCTGCCTGATTACATGTTTGTTTAAGCCTATAATTAGTTATCTGCTCCTGTTCTGCAACTCCTTAAGAGAACTATGCAACTTCCAGAAAAAAAACCAGAATGCAGAAAATTGGGTTTATGGTTAAATTAGAACTGTTAGGGGCCCTATGAAAGTCCTGGGCTTGTAGTTTGAGACTCCTGTATTATTGGCAGTTCTGGGAAATTAACTCATTTGGTTTATTTGTTTGTGTTGGAGAAGTTGGTGGTATAAAAAGAAGGCAGGTAATGGAACCAAACAGATGATTATAGCAATGCATCTTCTGTCGTAATTTGGCCCATGTGCATATTGTTTTTTTAACAGAACACTTTTTCTCATTAGGTCAAGCTTTCAGACTTTGGCTTCTGCGCCCAGGTGAACAAAGAGGTCCAGCGTCGCAAATCCCTTGTGGGGACTCCCTACTGGATGGCCCCAGAGCTCATCTCCAGACTGCCATACGGACCCGAGGTTTGTCGTCAGACACGTAGCCTGAGTTGGTGCTGATCAGCCAGAAAGTAATTTCAAGTTGGGGCTCCTTCCCACTATGCGCGTTGTTGCATTTTTCATCAACGTGCACGTTCTGTGATTCGCAAGAACGCCATACATTGCAAAGACGACAATGTTTGATGTTCCCACTAGCGTGCTGCATTGTAGTGCATTTATAAACGCAGTCCTGCACACATTTCTCTACATTGTAAAACAAGTGTTTGCATGCATTTTTTACTCCGTTTTTTCCCCCAGAAACACTAGAGACAATAATGTGCATTCATAGAAATGGTTACAATACAGTGCAAGATTGAAACCTATAAAGACGTACAAGAACGTAGACAGATGTGAGATGAAAATGCAGAAAAATGCACACGAAAAAAATGCAGTACAACGCTTTGTGCTTTTCATTTAATTTTTTGGCATCCCTAGTATGAACATACCCTTACACTTTCATAATTTTGAAAAATGTGACAGACAAAAAAAAAATCTTTAAAAAAAGAAGCGAATGCTTTGCCATGTACAAAGTTAGAAAAGGGCATTTAGGCAGCGGTCTGTTTTGAAACGCTTGTGTATTGTTCCATTCCCACGAACGTCTTCCTCTAACTTCATGGCATTTTTGGCTTTTGCTCAGGTTGACATCTGGTCTTTGGGCGTGATGGTGATAGAGATGGTTGATGGAGAGCCTCCTTACTTCAATGAACCTCCTCTCAAAGCGATGAAGATGATTCGTGACAACCTGCCACCCAAGCTCAAAAACCTTCACAAGGCATGGCACTGTTTCCATTTGTTGCCATTTTGGCTTTAATTATTTTAGGCTCATGGGAGTATTAGGTACACAAAAAATGATTGGTTCTCTCTCTGAACCAATCACATTGTAGAGGAGGCGGTTCCAAGCTACTACAGGAGGCAGGACCAAGATATCTGATTGGTTGGTCTTGCCTCCTCTACTATCTGATTGGTTATCTCTCTGAACCTCAAGTTATCTTTACCTCTGCCCTCAGAACATTTTTCTGTAAAACCCCCATGTGCTTATTTTACATTTAAAGTGCTGTCTTTTACCGACGACCACTATGCAATCTCAAATTGTTTTTCTGCATTCTGCCATTGATTGACCTCCCGATCTGTTAAGCAGATCGTAAATGCAGTTGCATACTTCCGTAACTTCTCCCTGCCCTCTCTAGGTTTCTCCTCTTCTCAAGGGCTTCCTGGATCGAATGCTGGTGCGTGACCCTGACCAGAGAGCTCCAGCCAACGAGCTACTGAAGCATCCCTTCCTCAGCAAGGCGGGGCCTCCCTCCTGCATCGTGCCCCTCATGAGGCAGAACCGCATGAGATGAAGCAGCAGCCGAGGCCTAAGGCCTCACTCTTCCTTGGGAACGTTTCGTTAGGGAAGCCCAGGACTTTACAGGCTAACACTGGGCCCCACAGTGAGATGCGCTGCAATTGGGACGAAACTAATATTCTTTCCTCTTACGGTGAAGCATTTTAAAGTATGGAAATACTTAAGATGGCTGAATGTCAGCTTATTCTCAAAATGAGTACTCTAGAACACTATTGCCTTTAAATGCTTTTGCTCCCCTTGTTTTATTTTCATTCCTGCCACACCCGGGACCATAGGAGGGAACTGGATGACCCGTTGATCCGTTTGTACAGCTGTAAGGTTTTGCGGAGTACCGCGAGACCTCTCCACGGCCATAAGCCGCGGTCATAAGCACTCACTCGCTGTAATCTGACAGGTCTCACCCGAGCCTGATTGCACAGGGCTGAAGATTTCAAAATTATCTAGAACTTTGCTTGGCCATGTACATGATCATAGAATCGTTACGCATCTCAAGCCAAGTTAGGAAATGTCACGATCTCGGCACACTACTGGTCAGCTTGGAGGGACCCAAGCCTTCTTCCATTTCTGCACAACAAAAAATTAAGAGTAAGAAGTACTACTGAAGGATCGACCACACTATTCTCATGACACTATGAACCTTTTTCTTTGAGAATACATTCTAGCTTTCTGTTATGAACACTAAGCAAAGGTAGACACTGGAATTGTTTAATTTTTACTTTTGTATAAATATAAATATATTGAAATATTTTTCCCACTCTGGATACAGTGAGCTGATTGAGGCACTGTGTATAGTGATACAGGCTGCTTTCTTCTTCTTTACCAACATAAGAAATCCAATGCTTTTGCAAAGGATGAAAATTCTTTGTCAATTTTTATAAGTATGGGTTTGGGATGAGTTTATTTTAAATGCCTTTTTTAAGAAAAAAAAAAATTCCCTCACTGTAGCACTGTAGGTATTTAAGCCTAATATGATGCCATGATCCTGTAAGCATGGACTGTGAGAAGAATGACCATAATTGTGCTGGAACAACACTATAGGCCTGCTGCTTTAGCCGGCCTGCTGGGTTTTTAGGATATTTCTAGGGGTGGAAAAATCAGTCCACATGAATATGTAACTGAGCCATGCAGTATCCATGCAAGGGCTTATTAAAAGATAAACGTGCACATGAGCGCAGAAGTGGGCGTGTTTGAGCTGTCGGTAGCAGTGGCCTGAAATACGACATGGGGATGCGTTCTCAACTGGAAGACCCATATGTCCAAACGCGTGTTTATGTAAATATAGCAAGTAGGCTGAGTGTGAGCCAGCAACGGCTTGCCTAACCGCTGAGAACAAAGCCCTTTTCTGCATGCATTCAGAGAACACACAAGAGAGCGGTCGTATAAAGATGCACGACCAGCTCTCATGAAGTTAATTCTTTTGAATGTGTCCTTGCAGGCTAAGCTGTATGTGATCTGTAGCTTTGCACCAGCACTGATAAGGCACCGTGTATCAGCACAGACATTGATCAGTTGGCCGCACAATGGTGACTGAAGGGCGGAGCGAATTAGGAGAAAGAGTAGTTTTAACTTAGAAATGGTCTATTCCTAATAGCTTTATTGAAAGACAATTCATTGTATGCGTATATATGTATACAACTGTGTGTTTGTACCAGCTTTGTCAGATTTTTGTTACTGGATGTTCACAATTTCTCAGCTGTTTATCCCATTTTAATGTTCTATTTATGCTTCAAAAGGAGTCATGGAATTTGGTTAAGTTTGTAGAATGAGTGTAGAGTCTGATTAAATGGAAAATTAAAATTGGTAGTTTTATTCGAAGGCGAGTGGAATCTTTCTTTTGCTGTGACTGAGGATGAGAGCGGAATCGTCTGTGTATTCCTTCCCTTTTCGTGATTTGCCGACTTCCTCCTGCACCCTGAGGGCAGACGCTGCAGTGTCCCGCTCTGTGCGGTTCCTCACTTCCCATATTTCTGCCAATATAATATGCTAAACTAGTTGCTAGTTTCTTGCTCTAGAAGTACAGAAACAACAAAAAAAACTAAGGGGTGGGTATAGCTAGTGAGTGAGCAACCTTTTACTTCCTCAGTGATGGTGCACTACCTTGAACCAGCATAGCCGCTTGGTCACATGCAGACGCTTTTCTGTCACCTTTGTTTGACATTGTTTAGACTTCGACTCTGCGTTGTCTCAAGAGTGAGCCTTTTAAACACCCAGTGCAAGTTCTGTTAAGGAACACAGGTGAGTTAGAAAGAAGTGTGTGTGTGTGTGTGTGTGTGTGTGTGTGTGTGTGTCTGCAAGCAGCTCCTGTTCAGAATTTCTGAATGGAAATAGAAAGCTGTCTTTTAGGACAAGAAAATGCAAGAATATGCATTTTCAAAAAAGAGAAGCATTCTTTGTGTGGTTTGAATAGGTCTGTTTGAAGAAGCATAGGAATGTCGACCAAAATCTAGAATATCAACGCTAAATGTTCCTACCTTATGTTGACATTTAATATACTTGTTAAAAGTACTAAAATGATTACCCCTCCACAATATTACTCTCAAGATGTTGTTTTTTATTGTTATAATTTGTATAATGGTCAGTGTTGCACCTATGTAACATTGAGTTTCTGAACTCACAAAAATTCAAAATATGGTTTTAAATTTACATAATGACCTCAACAGTTTTTGGCTGCTACTGCTTAGCCTAATGCCTTTAGTCTTCTTTATGCTGAACAGAACTCAATGACTTAATGTCTAGAACACGGATTTATCAGTCCTTTGTGTTCCCACTGGTGTATTTGTGCATTACTTTGGTGTGCTGTCACTTAAGGGTATTGAGGATTTGTGAATGGATGATGCAATGCTTTCACCTGAAGGTCACTGTTCATACATTAATTTGATGAGAACAACACCTGTAAGCTGTTTTTTTCAAATACATGTTTGCAAAGGTGAGGTTCCTGTGTCCACTTCAGCTTATGTCTTTCTTGTGGCTAACCACCTTATTTCCGTTTATGTGCCTCTTTAATAAAAGTGATTAGTCAACGCATTGTATTTTGAAAGTCGCCAGTATTAAGGTAACACGAACTACTGCAGGACAATAGCATACATAATAATTCAGGTATAGCAACAGATCTTTTGCAAATATATTTCCCATATCAATCGTAGCAACTATATTCCATTGAAAGTCACTGATTTCACAAAACGTATCTTAAGTTTTTGGAGATGTCAGTGGTACTCAAGCATTGCAGCGACGTATAAACTAGGGGGGTGTGCACCCCATCAGAAAACTTTCCAGCACCCTTGTACGCCCATCGTGTTAATTTCACTAGTAAAACTCAAATATCATCTATTAATGTTGTAACTAAAAGCCTAAGCGTGAACCTAGACCTGCCACACTGCGGACAATGAGATCAACCCATTTAAAATAACTTGTCATGGATCTAGGATAAATGATGGTAGCGCTTTCTAAGAGTTAGGCTACATTAACAGTAGCTGAGACAGTAAGTCACTGATTACCCAACCATCGAACCATAAGACGTGCAGTAGACTACTTTTGAAACATTTACGAGTACATACGTAACAAAGAGTTTATCTGCTGGTAAAATGCGTTTTTCCGACGTAACAGATTACCAAGAGCGTAACCTTTTGTAATCCCTTCAGGTTCTGTAATTTCAGGATGTCGCAAGAGTTTGGAATAAGTAGTTTTGACATACTTGACTTGCATTTCGGAATGCTGATCCAAGTGCTTCCTATTGAGTCAAATGCAGGGTCGCCAATTCTCACGCTCATGGTAAATCTATATCATTCCATCGTAAACCTAAAATTAGCAAAAGCGTTGGGGTAGATTGCAAAGCCTACAGACGATTTACGAGGTAATAAAACTTACGTACATGTAAATGCGTGGGCAGGCTTATGGTGTCTGGAACCGAAAATCTCACGCCTAAGTTAGCAACCCTGCAAAGGCCGGGGAAGCTGACGCCCCCAAACCTTCTGCTCTTATTGCATTATTCACCTTAGTTAATTATGCTCATGGGAAAACCATTTGAAAGAAACGCAACGAAGACATGAAAATCAAACGTGAAGCGAATCATTCGTAATCAATTCTATTATCAGCGATGCTGTATACAATGAGAAGTATATATCGCTGCTTTTGTGTGATAGTTACAGTAATTTAAGTACTGTATTACTACCTTTCTAAACTATTATATATTCACGC
The DNA here is from genome assembly GCA_026784285.1 of Stomatorhinus walkeri. Classification (NCBI taxonomy): domain Eukaryota; kingdom Metazoa; phylum Chordata; class Actinopteri; order Osteoglossiformes; family Mormyridae; genus Stomatorhinus; species Stomatorhinus walkeri. The sequence continues at coordinate 7,929,304 of JAODUD010000036.1, forward strand.
AAACAGCTGATGATCAGTGATAACCTAGTAGATAATCCAGAAAGTCTGTCAGCTGGTTAAATCTACTGTTACAAAAAAGTAGTTTACTCATTCGGTGCATAAGTAGAAAGTTTCATTTCCTGTTTGCTGAGCTTGTTGAGAATAAGAACAAAACAAATGTATATAACTGCGGTCTTTACCCACGCCTTTATATCATATATTTAATGTTTATTGTTCTGAAATGTTTTCAAAACGCAATTTCAAGTACTAACTCGCATCAAATAGCCAGTATCACGTCAGTGTGTTTTGTATGTATGCAATCTCATTAAAATGCACGGCGGAGTGCAGAGTGACGGAGTGCAGAGTGACGGGGTGGAACCTTTCTGCGAAACGCGGGCGCGTGAGAAGGGCGGAGTGTCGGCGCTCTCGCTGCATTTAGCGGCGTCCGAGCAGCGATTCCGGAGGCGGCGGCCTGAAACCCACCCATCATATGCGGCCATAAACCTTCATTCACAGGGAATATTCACAAGTACTAGGACTGCCAGTTTAATATCTGACATTCGTAACGCAAAAAAGGTAAAGATGACGATACTGTTCTTTCGTATATGAATCGTTTAATATTTATGCAAAGGATTTAGTTTACTAAGGTTACATGTATTTTAAGTTTCTATGCTCGACCTCTTCCTTAGCAACATTAGATATTTAGTAATGAATATATCAAACGCCATGTTTGATGGTATTTATGAAGCATGTTGTATAATCTGCAGAAACCAGAGGGGATGCCATACTGACGTTAAATTTAAAATGTTTGCTGTTTTATTGACATTGCAGCTGGGGTCACTTACATTTTCTTTTCCTTTTTTAATTTTTTGGAAAATAGTTACTGTCCTGCACTTTTTGATTGTTTACTCCTGTCGCGGAAAGTCAGATTTACTGATCAGTGATTTTTCGTGTAATCTATGGAGCAACACTCATGATAACGAAAACATGCTTTTAAAATCATATCAACACATACATGTCAAACGAAAGGTCGACGGTTTGCGACGTGACCTTTAAGGATTAGTCGGCTAACTGGCGCGCGCTCAGCTGTTTCGCACGGCTGCAATTCTGCAAAACTACATAAGCGCGAGCCTGCCTGTCATTTGCATTTCTTATTGCCTGTAGTACCACTTGTATTCCTCGACTAACCTTTCCAATTAATGCATTGAAATCAGTAATGTCCTTTACAAAGCTGTAGGTTTAATGTAGAAAAGAGTTAATTTAACGAATAAAACGTTTTTCTGTATCGTATCAGGCACAATATGTTTAGTTGCAGCATAATATTTATGCATTTTAACAGGGAATCGTCATATATTCCCACTGCCCCATATTGGATAAAAGTTTGAAATAGTTTGAAATTGTACGAATGATCATATTTCAGAATCACGCTGATCAAGCTGTCATTGATGTATTATATATCGGACTGGTAAAAATTATAGACCTGTCACTCTGAGAATCATGCACTAATGACTGGTGCCGCTGGAAACCAAAGCCGCATCAGAAACACAGTGACTCATTTGACATTCATGCAAGATTATCAGATGTTGCACTGGTCCAGAGAGTGCAAAAAAGAAAAAAAAACAATTCTTGCAAAGGATGTTGTGGTGTAGCTTTGTGGTAAGAGCTGCTACATCTGTCAGGCAGATAGACAGTGCCTCTCGAGCAGTGACCCTTACACAGAATTCATATGGAAAAACAAAACGGGTCAGGGGTAGCTGTAAGTTGCATTTTGAGTTGAGTCGGTCTCTACTCTTTAACTCCCTATATTGAACCACTACAAGTTGGTATGAGAACAGATGTATTTGTGATGAATGAACTTAATGTAAGTGTATAAACATACAAAAATTGAAATAATAATAATAATTTTTAAAAATGACTCCTGTGGCATTCTTGGGGAGTAAAATCAATTTGTGATATTGTACTGAACATTAGAGCTGCATGAATATCACTCTTTGCTTGATTCATTTATATAGAACAAGTGAATGTTCCTGTGCCCTGAATCTCTTTCTTTTATTTCCTTTGCCAGCCAGACGTGCGTATTGATGTCTGCGTGTGAACCAGCTCTACAGAAATGTACACATCCACTCATGGGCTGTGTCGTCCTCATCGTGGTAGTCTTGCTGGATTTTGTTGCAGGTAATATTCCCACAAGTGCTCCAGCACAGCTTGAATTATCTACCATGAACCTCTGGGGTCATATGATCTAGCCAATAGCCAGAATCCACCATTACTACTTAATACTTTTTCCTCTTTGTCTTTTCTCACTAACCCTACTGCACGTGACAGGTTACAGTGACGTTTCATTTTGATGCACAATTCGCTGTTGGCTCCATCACCAACACTAGCAACTTGTTGTTGTATCCAGAAACTAGTCAATAACCTCACAAATAACACCTGAAGTACAATAATGTTTTCTTTTTTGTTTTTAGCAGAAACTTTATCCACCCAAATTTTAGTTTTACAAGTGTACTTGTACTGGTGCAGTGAACCTAACCCACTTTGCCATTTGCTGTTAGGGTTTGGTTAACCATAACCTGTTCATTCATCCCCTTTAGCTACTAAGTTGAATTCAGTGTAGCATTATCTGGCAAAAACCAGACAGAACTGGTCTGATTGTGTTCATAATCCATCTCTGATTGTTTCCTAGGCAAGAACTGCAGCCACCCCATGATGCCGGAACATGTCTCCTTCCGCTGTGAATCCTCTCCCTGCCAAGGCTTCCCACACCAGAGCACCATCCACTACATCTGTGAGTCGGGCTATTTTATTCCTGGACGTCGTTATTCCCGCTGTCGCAAAGGAACATGGGACCCCCCCATCCCGACCTGCATTCTTCGCACAAGTAAGAAAACGGGCGGCGTCTTCCATTCTGAGTGCTTCGTGTGCGATTTTCCAAACTGATTACTAATCCTGAGCTTATTTTTAGATACAGCAAGTAATTTAGCGCAACAGACTGAGATTTTCAAGTTTATAAGCTTTTTTTTTCTCAGGATTATAATTTATACTTTGTAAACAATAGAATGAAATGAGGAAGATAGCTTTTCTGATTACAGATGTCATTTTTGTGAATGGATGATTAAGTCCTCAAAGGGTCAGGGGACATAAAACAGAGAATACGTGCATTTTCCTGTCTTTCAAAATACTTTGTAGCTTTTTGTATGAACAGGTCGTTCCCATCTATGTTGTAATATGCTTGTTGCTCCAGTTACATCACCACAGTAACCTTTTGTCAATTTCTTGAATGACGGTATAGACTTTGTGTCATTTTGTCACACTATATAGTATGTACTGGCACAATAAAAAATTAGAGATCTTGAATTAAATTATTCAACTGGGTGATACTATTGTGACCAGTAATTATAACACCCCCCTCCATCACTCTAAACCACTGTAAGACAGGAAATCCACTGTGAGAACAGGAAGTCAGCTAGGTAGAAACTAACCATTTTCCTCTACGCAATTAAAACTGGGGAAAATGTCTCAGAAAAATATTGAACTTTCATTCTGATAAACCCAGACTGTCTAGAAACTGGTCTGGGGCCTCAAACTGTGCTCTATGTATCACTATGGGTAAATGACATTATTTATTTAGCCACTACTGATAATTATTAATTGCTGTTGTGTATGTGTTTGTTTTACACAGCGGGGCATGTTTACACAGATGATAGAGAAGTCCAGTCTCTCCCAAGTGTTGCCACAACAGCGGTTGGTGTATCGATCTTCCTGCTAACTACCACAGCCTGCATGGTCATTAAATCCCGCCTCTACCCCTGTCAGTCAGCCAGGTAAGAGATTTTGCACTGTGCATAGCTGCAAGTGTTGGGGGTTTTCCGCGTGGTACTATATTCCTCTGAGAGTTGGAAAAACATGAAGTTTAGGTGAATATGTGTGCGTATTCACACACGCACACACTGGATGTCTATCTTTGTAGGGACTCTCCATTCATTTCTATGGGCATAACCTTAATCCCAGCACTGACAACCTTACCCCCTACCCAGCCCTAACCCTAACCCTCAATAACCAAACAAAATACAAGACTTTTGGCATTTTTAGTTTTTTTTTACTGCAGTCACAGATTGTATCCACCTGTGGAAACTGAAAAAAATGTCCCCAGAAGGTCAAAATAACAGGTTTAATGATATTGTAGGGACATTTTGTCCCCACAATGTATTATTACCAAAACCACACACACACACGGCATGAAATGGACTGGCATTCCGGGCGGGGTGTGTTGACTCTGTGCCCTTTGCTTCCATGATCTTGGATTGATATTGCCTTTTAAACGAAAAATATCAATATTTTGCTTGAATTGAGAGCTCCATCTTGAGGTCACGTCTTGTGTATTTCTTGTAGGCATACCCCTGAACAGACAGATCCGATGGTGGACGGGCTGCCGGTCTCTCTTCCTACATACGAGGAGGCGGTGTATGGGAGTTGGGGCCAGCGACTCACCCCCATTCATGGACCGACCCAGCTCTTATTGGCCCAGGAGACTAATGGGCACAGCCCAGTTTTGCCTCAAGTTCAGGTGGAGATAAATGGTTCTCCTCAGCTGTCCAATCAGAGCACAGAGCTCCCGCCGCCACCATATGAGGAAGTAGAGTCAAGATCCTCAGGGGATCAGACTGTAGGGGATGGACGAACACTACAGATTACACTTTCTCAAGACAAGGACAGCTAATGCCACAGTTTTTTGATAACTGTTCAACCTATTGGTTATAACTGCCAAGACTGCGAAGTTGTATGCATAGGATGCATCTTCATCATCTGTTTTATGATGATGGCTTTTGAGTGGCTGTATATCACTAAAAACAAGTGGCTTAAATCTTTCCTGTGGGTTGAGAAACATATGATTTATAGTGACTAAACCACATGACCACAATAGTGATCAAGTAATAATATATTCATGGAAACATTGCTGTTTTTCCAGCAGACGCTGGGAATTTGAACATTGCTATCCTGTCAGTGATGGGACCCAAACTGGGCATTCTTTTGGCCAGTTAGAGGAGGTGGTACTTACTGTGATATCCAGCATTGCTGTTGGTGCATCACCTATAGACGGAAGTACGATGTTCATATGTGTTTGGAAGGAAATCAAGTGTTGGTGATATTTCTCTGAATGTGGCACCGGCAGTGAGTGAGATGGAACAGAGTGATAGCAAGATGGAAATGTAGTACCTCTTATGGAGATTGTGTAGACCAGATAGAATCTATGTGATGTTGTTCCACTGAACCTCTCAAACTTACCATTATACCTAACCCAACGCTTCCTGCTCCTTCACCTCTGTTTGTCTCCAGTCAGAAATGGAAAGTGAGAGGTTTCACAGTACATGAATGCACAGCAACTTTGAAGATATTATCGCCTTTGCCAATTTCCTCTATTGCCTGTCGGTTTGTTTCTATCTATCCATTTTAACCTGACTGTGTGTAATGATTACCTAGGCGCCAAATGCCATGTGGTGTCGAAGTGAATGAATGGACTTTAAAAAAATTAATATATTCAAGTAACATTAACATTGTGTACTCTGCTACAATATTACATTTAATAAAAATGTATGCATTTTTTTGTGTTATCGTGATACCTTGTTTTAGGTTTTTATTATAAACGGCCTTACAGTGTCAGACAAATGATTTTTTTTTTTGTAAGACTATTTGAAATAATATTATTGTAGGAGAGAAGGCAGTATTTGTAACCATAACACTGAAGACCAGCTGCTGGTTAAATGGAAGAAAACGTAAAAAAAAGTAAATTTTAGAGGAAATGTATCACAATTTAGAGCAAATGTGGTATTTCATAAATAGGTGTGCTCAAAATAGCAATTTATACAGTAACGTAGAAGAGAATCACTGAAGTCATGAAAAGTGACGAGGTGGCGCTGTGGTACAGTTACGTCATTGCAGTGACTGCGCATGTTCTTCCCACGTCCATAGAGGATTCCTCACAGTCAAATACATGCAATCGGGTAAATTGTTCTCCCAGTTGCGAGTAGTGTGAGCACCACCCTCCAGTGGTTCCAGTATGGAAGATGTGGGGGAAAAAATCTGACCAGTAACATTAATGCAGTTAAGATGGTCAAACACACCAATCAATCATAACATTAAAGCACTTGCTTAATATTGTGTAGGTCCCCCACCTGCCACCAAGACCTGTCGAGGCGTGGACTCCACAAGACCTCTGAAGGTGTGTCGTGGTACCTGCCACCAGGACAGTAGCAGAAGATCCACCAAATCCTGTCATTTCTAAGGTGGGACCTCTATGGATCGGACTTGTTTGTCCAGCATGTCCCACAGATGCTTCATCAGAATGAGATCTGGGGCCTGTAGTACGAAGCGAGGTTACTGGCTTATCGGAGTAACTTCTCGGATTTAAGGTAGTCAGGGCAAAATGCAAGTGAACGAATATGAAGTCCATTTAAACTGGTACCTTAAATCCGACAAGTCACCCCAATAAGCCAGTAACCTGCTTCGTACTACAGGCCACTGGAGAACTGAGGCCAAGTCGACATCTTGAACTCTTTCATGTTCTACAAACTATTGCTAAACAAATTTTGAAACATTATCCTGCTGCTAGAGAAATACCGCTTCTGTGGAGGGGGGTACTTGGTCTACAACTATGTTTAGGGAGGTGTCAAAGTAGCATCCAGATGAATGCCAGGACCCAACGTTTCCCAGAACAACATTGCCCAGAGCGTCAGGCTGCCTCTGATGGCTTGTCTTCTTACCATAGTACAATCTGGTGCCATCTTGGCTTTCCTTGACACTAACCACTGTATACTGGCAACACCACACTAAACCTACCATTTTGGAGATTTAGTCCTTATCGAAGTTGCTCAGATCCTTACACTTGCCTGTCTTTCCCGCTTCTGACACATGAACTTCCAGAATTGACTGTCCATTTGCCTGACATACAACACCATCCCTGACAGGTGCCACTGCAACCATACAATCAATGTTATTCACTGCATCTGTCAGCGGTATTAATGCTATGGCTGATCAGTGTCATTGGCTGGTTTTACTATACACTAATGAAAGCTTTCAAAACACATTTCAGTTCCACTTCTGGAACACGGAACAATGTATACGCAGAGTGCGCTGAAGTAGGACTTGACCAAATATCCTATTTATGGAGGAAAAATCCTTTCAAAATAACACTAATATATTATATACACATTACAAAGATATAGCTGTCTTTTAACAGGGTTAAATGTTATTTAATTTGCAACAAGGCTTTTAAGTGCTCAATTTGACTACAAATATTGTTGGATAAAAATGGAGACGTAAAAAAGATCTGCCACAAATCAGCGATATGAACTTGACAAACAAACGGTTTACACGAAGTTTTTCTTTTAATACTACAACTTAAATTTCCCCTATTAGCCATTAGGTGGCAGTAATAGCACACCGCGACAGATCTACAAATACTGCATCACACTGAAATATGTAAAAATGTCTTTATTAGTATTAATGTATAAAGTCAGAAAATAAATCTTAACATTGACCAAGCATTGTCTAACTGTGCGTGGTTATGATTTGCATAAGTTGATCTGAAATCATGTGAAATTGCTTACACAATAGCTTACAATGTGAAGATATTTTCATTCCACAATAACTGGTTACTACTATCCCTCTTTCAAGCTCCTTACTTAACCACAAGAACCGTTACAGAGATACTCTAGCATGAAAGCATTTCAAGTCACATGTAACAAAACCGTATTAAAAAATACCTCTTTGTTTTTTATAACACAATGAAATGCAGCGGCATCTGCTGCAAAATCAATATGAACAACCTCCACACTCCCGTAAAACAAAAAAACAAACACTTGTATCGCTTTCATTTTCCATTGAAACACACGATTTCCATTTGTTTGCTCATTGTATTTGTTTTCTAATGTGCAATATGAAATTATGCTATAACAACAACCCTAAAGTCAGTTGACTGAAACAAGGTTTACGGTTTCAGTTAAACCTAAATATGTTAGCTTGGATATGCCTAACAGTATCCAACATTCCAACATTCAGCTCAGGAAATATTTAGGTCTCATTTTAAATTTGAGCCCCTAATGGCTTACTACAGTGTATACAAATGTTTTGCAATATAAATTTCATGAACTGCTGTTAAATTTGAAGCTGTTGACCCGCTTAAGATTCAGCCCATTTGATCGCATTTGGGTCCATAGAGTGATTTCCATCAGGAGTCCCGGTAACATCTGTGTATGCTGGTATGTTACTTAAGCTTATAGTTGAGACTTTCACAATACTCAGTTAACTAAATAATACATTAACATCCCGCACTTTCATTTGTTTTAAAAACTTGGAAAAATAAATGCTCTGGTTCAACTTAAGACCCCCCCGGAAAAGTTAAAATTCGCAAACGAAATGTATTTCCATTCTCCCACATATATTGTTTGCTATAAACCAATTCATAAGAAGCTTCTCACCTAGACAACAGCTCTACCGTATCTCTGGATTTCATAAAATGGTGCATTCTAGCACACCCACTATTCTCTTTCATCTCCCAAAGATTTCCTGAGCGTTCATCAACAGGCTGATCAGCTTCCCCAAAAGGAAATCACATACACAAGGGCTACTACACAATACAACCAAAAGAAAATCACTAATATTCACTGCTTTTTAATAAACATGTTTCTGAAACTGTTATACCATGTGCCAGTGAAGATGGTTTGCAGTAAATGGTTTTAAAATTTGTCTACTGACATCTATCAAATATCTTTCTGGGGATGTTTCAAAAAAATCATTTCATAGGCATTAGGAACATGCTTCTGACTAGAACAGAAGACCATTATTACTGTATCATTTCTTGTTCCTTAACTGGAAAACGCTGGGCTTTAGGAAATTAAAAAATGAAGACAAATGTGTCTAAACCTAAGTACTCGATGGCCTATGCTTTTCGAATTATCCTGATATCTAACGAACAATGATACTTGGTGCCAAGACAAAGTGAACGAAATGGCACTCGGGTCCACCATACTGCACTGGATTTGAGAACTGATCCAGGGCCTGCAGGAAGGACAAGGGCCAGTCTGTCCCATCCCCCACCTCCAAACACGAGGCAGTGCCCCTCCTCAGCTCAGACGGCACTGATCTCTGCTTGCGGGGGGAGAGATGTGGCAGGATGTGGACTGAGGCTCACTAAGTGCCTTACTGGAGCGATTTCCTGTCAGTGTGCTGAAAGTCTGTAGGTTTTTACATCCAGTATGGGAGGCTGGCTGACCAATGAATGAAAAAGAAAAAGAAAAAAAAAAAAAACAAACCCACAACATCTTGCAGCCAAATCCTAGTTGCTGAAGTACAGGCGTCCCCTTGTTCAGGTCAAGGCTGAGACACACCCTTTCTTCTGGCCAACTGGATCAGGTGGGCGGGTCAAAAGGGCACTCAATAATACTGCAGGAATCAAAGACACCAAGATTAAGCTTTAGAAACCCAACTCAATGTTCAACACCCAACTCTCCAGCCCGATACTGAACCACGTAACTCATGGGAACCAGACGAGACATTTATACAAGCGATTTCTTTACCTTCAGGGTCACAGGGCCCTGGAGCTCCACCAAGGACGGGATCCCTGTCGGTGAGGAGCTTGCTGCGATAGTGGGGGGGGGCCCTCTCTTCAGGAGGCTCATGATCCTGTATACAGTCCTGTACCAACCACAGTAATGTCAGAAACTCCACACCAGTTCCCTACTAGGAACAGAGAGGAAGCAAAAATGTGGACTTCCTGACAGGGAGCGAAAACATGGACCGTCTGAGGGTCCATGAGGATCAGGGCTGGGAAACTCTGCCTTATTAAATCCGAGAGCGGACACTCACCCATTGCCGCATGTTGGTCACCAGAAGCTCCTCCTCAGACGCAGCGTGCTTTTGCCTCTTGTCCTGCATGATGTCCTGCGGGGGCGTGTCTCCATCCTCTTCCAGAACCCTGCCCAGCGTAGCGAGACAGGCATTATTTAGAAACGCTTTCATATACAAAACCGCACGCCCTGAAAATAACCCAATGCCAGTGAGCAAGTCAAACTTCCGCAGCTCAGTGCCCTGGTCCGGTTTGATCTGGTCTAATCAGAGCTGGTTCACACATATTGTAGATGCGGCTATTGTGTCTTAATTTTCATCACAGCTGTGGAGACCTCATTCGAGGATAACAATTTCTACTCTAACGTATCTGATCAGAATGAAAAAAATATACGAGTAGGGGATGTGAGGTAAGATTGGCTAAGGAAGTCCAAAAATACCAGCATTTGTAAAAGTGAACCAGCCGGCTACACACAAAGTGGCAAAAGTTTCTGTTAAATTTATTTCAATCACTTTAGACCCCTGGTTCTCACACCACAGCATACGTACCACTAATTGCATGTGGGGTGCCCTCTAGTGCTATGCAAAGGTATCAATCTACCTAACGGTCATAGTTATTTAATCTCAAGGGAAGTAGATATTTAAAGCATTAGCGTAGCAGTACATTTTGTTCAGATCTACTGTTCTTCTCCTGTAATGAATGGTAATTTTAGTAATTAGCTACTGTGACAGAAATGGAAACAGCTAGGGAACAAGCAGTCATAAATCTGATACAAAACAACAGTCTTAGATTTCCAAGACAGACTCACGTGGCCCATGTTCCATAAAAATTTATTTTGCAGCTCTCATACTACTAAACTAACTTTAGAAGCTGTCACGGGCATCCTGTGTCAGAATATTTATACCACAGTCATGAATTTTGCTACAAGTTTACAAGTCACAGATTAGAATAAAGTAGAGAATATAATTATGAATAATTATACTTCATTAATCTGTTTGGGGAAATTCTTTTTTCACTTTATCCCATCTTGCTCCCCATGAGTCACAGAGACGCTTGGGAGTCACAGCGAGGGCACAGCTACTCAGTGGGTGTTGGAGGTTAAGGGCCAATTTGTCATAAGGCTCACTGACATGTGGCTGTTCTGCTAAGGCTGGACCTCAATGGGTGACCTTCTCATCACAGAGACACACTGTGGCCATGTGATATTATAGACTGCAGTCCAAAGGTCAAAAACCAACTGAAGACATTAATAAAACGATCTACTTGCTATCTTATAGTTGCAAGTCTTGGAAAATGTGCGGCTTCAAGGGCTATATATGAATCAAATGATTCAATTTACATTTTTATTTGCTTGCAAGTGAATTTGCTATGATAACCATATCTATAAAATTCTGACCAATAACCCACGAAGTGCTAAACGGAAGGACCTGAGGTGAACCACGGGGACTTCTGGATCAGACTTACCGCTTCCGCGTCACTGGGACTGGAGATTCTGGTGAGCTGAGGTTGGTATCTGGGAGCTGGGTCAGGAAGGTGAGCTGGAAATCGTCGTCCATAGAGATGTACGGCGCCAACATGTCGAGATCCATGCCCTCCATGTCCTTGAAGATTATGGAATAATAAACCTTCAGCATCTAGCATCGAGTAGTTGTTTGTAGTTAGGAGAGCATAGTGGTCAAGCTCTGCCAGGAACTGCTCTATCAGTGAGGGGGGTACCTCAAACTGGCTGTCGTGGTCAGTACTGTCCTCTGATCTCACAGTGAAGAACTTCTCCACCGTGTCTTTGTCCAACAGCGATTCATCGGAGGAACTCTGAAATGTCCGTAAAGAAATTTCAGGTGAGAGACTGATAGGAGGGTGATGCAGAAGAAATGAGAAATGACTGGAAGTTTGGTCTGGAAAAGCGGAGATGAGGATTTACGCCGAGTTCTCTCACCGTGGCTGGTGAGGTAGGGGCTTCTGGCCTGTCGAAAATGGGAGAGAGGAGCATGCGGAGCTCAGGGGTGCAAAGGTCACGGGGGAACTCTGGAACAGTGTTTGGACACGAAGGCTGGCAGAACGACAAGTCTTTTACTTCCACAAGCACTGCAAAAAAAAAAAAAAGGTACCAAAACAGTTAGACACAATCAAGCAAAGCACTAAGATCAGATTTCAGGTACATGGGGATGTTTCTCACCTTTCACATCAACAGCATCGTCTGCTGGTGAAGGCGACTGGAACTCTTTCTTCTTTTTGTGGATGTCATTACAGGCCTCTGCGACTAACATTTCCTCTGTGTCCGACTCCGTTTTGGATTCTACGAGGCATGGGCCTTGCTCCACGGACAAGACCATATCTGCTTCCTCGATCCCGCTGGAAGAGACAGGTAAAGATAGGATGGGACTCTGTTCCCAGCACATGCCTCGAAATCTTTTGTAAAGGACGAACAGGAGCCGGCGGAATAGAGAATGAGCTGAGCCGGAATGAGATGGATGGAGTAGCTGGGTTTGGCAGAGAAGAAGGAGCAATTTTCTGAAGCAGTACCTGAGAATGAAGTTGAGACAGACGACGGCCTCGGGCTGCGAGGTCTTGCTGTTGTAGATGACGGTGGCTTGGGTTTCAGCCCACACGAATCCCCCGCTCTTAGCCAGGAAGCGGTAGTGACTGGTACACACCTGGCCTTTTGATAACACTGTGGGTGACAGATGAAGGGCAACCATGTCACCCGCGATGACATCACGCAATGACACATCATGCTTGTCCGCTCCTGCTGTAGACGGCACAGTCCCTGATTAGCACGCCTCTAGGAAAAGGTCCAAGGTTATGTACTCCACTAGATGCAGCCAAGCAGTTGAAGGATATTATTCTAAGATATAATGCAAACATAGCAACCTGACTGAAAACAGACAGTGATTACCTGTTGTTGTTGTTAAGAATTTCACAGTGTCCCAGTGAAACATATACATGTTTTATACTATTACTGTGTTGTTTTTGTTGTAAATATTGCATAAGTGTGCTGGATCTAATTTCATTATGTATAATAGTACAATGGCTTTTGACCTCTAGCGTCGAGGATTTTGGTTTCCCCTTGCATGCAGTAATCTCACGTCATAGGTCATACTCACAGATATGCAAGCTCTTGGTCACGTGATCAGAGTCCAAGGCGTGATGAAACTCGTAGGCCGATCGGCCAATGAGATCGTCGGGCTGGTATCCCACAAGCTCAGTCACCCTGAGAACATGAGAGGTCAATGAACTATATAAAGCTACGTTTCTCTATCAGATTTAAACCAAAGAAAACGGGGAAAACAGCCAAGAAGAACAACGGAAGCCTGAGAATGGACTCTCTTGTTTGGCCTTGGAGTTAAAAATGTAATCCGCCCCCTCATGCACTGATGCCTCAAAGTCACGCAAGAGAACGTTTCCCAAACCATGTAAACAACAAACTGCACGTAACAGCCAGAGCCCTGGTTTCCATCGTTCCTAGTGCATATGACAGAAAATCTTTCCCGAGCTTGATGCACTTCAAGCACATTTGCATGCATCAGAACATTTACATGAACGGAATGAACGCCGCGTTCCATATAACGCTGCTTAACGTCAGTCGCCACCGTGAGGGAGCAATCTCGTTATCCAGATCCCGAACGTGAGGCCCGTCTGGCAGCTCCCTCCCTTCGGGGTTAGGCGGATCAGACAGAATGTTCTCTTTCCCTTCAAACTCCTCCCCTCACATTCCAGGCAAACTGCCAGCAACGGAGCACTGAGCTCACCACACACCTACAACCGTACAGCTCTCATCCACAACATGCAGCTTGCGGCCAGCGCTCCGAGCGCGCGTGCGCGCACACCCAGATGCCGCCGCCGTAACCTGCGCGTGTGTGCCAAACCGCACGGTAGGAAAAGCACGGGGCAGACTGCCAAAGGCTGCTGCGGTAACAGTACATTCAAAGTTCTCCACAGAAAGGTCATTTTGGTTACAAATTACACAGGGCTCAGTGCACACAGTCACCCCAACGGCCAGTTACACGTGATCTCCAGAAGTCATGTGTACGTGCGTGCCCCAAACCCTAAAATATCTCGTTAACCATTCACACTGGCAAAAAAAAAAAAAAACAAAAAAAAAAACACGCACTATATGCTTGATCCAGCCAACAGAAGTACGGGAGAAGAATATTAATTTCACTAAGTCTTGCACGTTGGGTCTAATTTTTATACTGTAAACGAGACTATTATAAACCAGGGGTGTCAAACTCCAGTCCTGGGGGGCTGCAGCCCTGTGTAGCTTAGTTCCTTCCCTGATTCGGCTCAAGAGCTGTTTGATAATTAGCACAAGAGGTTGCAAGAAGTCGAATCAGGTGTGTTAAATGAGGGGAAACCCAAAAATGTACAGGACTCCCACCCCCCAGGATTGAAGTGTGACACCCCTGTTATAAACTATAACTATATGAAGGATCCTGTTCTTTCAGTTTCGGCCCCTGTACCGTTTTCTTCTCACCTTAACAACAAACCCGCCTTTCTTTTTAACAGCCTGTTCTCTGTAGGTAAATGAAAAGCAGCCACTTGTCACATCTCACCTGCCCTCACAGTGAGTGAAACGCAGGTCCATGGTGTGACGGGTCAGGAAGGTACTAGAGTCCAGCGGAAACTCCACACTGGAGGGGTGTGGGATTGGCTCGCACAGCAGTGTCAGGAAACTACCAGCAGAGGCCGCCACCTTCTCCTCCGTGTGGTAGGTCAACATGCGGCCCGTACAGTGCAGCACCTGGGGACATACGTGTATTTCAAAATGATACTGAATAGGATTATTGTACTGAGAAACAACTCAACATTGATGAGTGTTTACACAGATTTTCAATCCTGTGCTGAGCTTTAGCAAGTAGGGGAAAGAAGCAAGTAAACTAGGTGAGCGAATCTAAAGTCAACAGACAGGCCGCTAAGAATTACACAAGTGAAACCAAAGGGCACACAGCAAACTCTGAGCGAGGCACTGCTCTCGCCCGATGAATAAGGGCAGCGTCAGTATGGCCCCCTCACTTAAAATACTATGTCAATTTAATTAGCACAATGCAAAAACTGATATCAAAACAGAAAGAGTAAATTCTATCAATAGAAGGACAGAGAGATAGACAGGTGACTATTGACTTCTGAACATCTGTATTTTGGACTGAAGAGGAGTGGATGAAATAACCAAGGGCCACAAACCTTCCAGGAGGCGGATTTGAGGTTCACGGTCCTCCCCCTGCTAGCGAGGGTGCTCTTCATCCTCACGAAGAAGTCGCGCCTCATCCACCTCTCTGGCTGATTCTTCTTGGATGGTCCTGGGACAGGAAGAGAAACTGTCGCACTTATTATGCAGAGCAGTCAAACTAATCCAATCTCACACGTCTCATCGCGCCGCTTCTTCTACATGCAAAAAAAAAAAAAAAGGGTGTCATCTCACCTGATCTCCTTGGGGTCAGGATGTCCCGGAGCTCCTCATGGTCACAGGGATGGACAAAGTCATACAGACTTTGACCCAGTAGCTCCAGCTGTAAAATTTGGAAGAGTTCAGTATTGTTATACTTTAACAATATACATTTTCTTAGGCAATTCTTGGACATTTCCTAACACATGTCAATTACTATTCATTCTCTGTTCACATGCCTTTGTTTCCACACATCTGCCTTTTCAGAAGTGCCACATTTACAAAATTGTTTGCTTATGCCTGCCTTCCTGGTGGCTTGCTCACATAAAGCTTAATACTAAGGCGAGAACAAAATGTACCAGACTTTGAGTACATTTCCTCTATAACAACAAATACTGTATTTGGGTTTCTTGCAAAGACTCGCTGCAGAAAAAAAGCTGCTGTGTATATAGAGATTATGGTTAAGGTATCTCCACTGCTCGGATCTCCATTCCAAACTGCTGAAAACCTTCAATCTCTAGTTAACCCTTCAAAGTTCACTTTCAGGCTCTCTCTTAGTATCCTACTAAAAGAAAACTTATGGTAACAATTGTAGTGTAACATTATCATTTTATATAGAAAGGACGCATCCACATTTGCAAGATTCTGTGGTTAATTTCCAAATATTTTTTTCCTTTTTTCTGTAATAATGCAGGTTAACCCCCCGCCCCTAGGGGGGGAAAAAAAAAAAAAACTTTTGCCAAACTCACCCCAGGACTAATACGAATCTCGAAAGTGTGACCTAGTTCTGGAGTTTTATTTAATGAGGCCTCAAAACTGAATAACTTTGTTTTTCTTAAGAATATTCAGTTTATGTTTATGGCGTGCTTTGGTAACCAGTGTCTGCCATAACTATTATTATCACCGTCAAAATGGTACAGCTCAGCTGTGATTATAACAGCATGAGGGTACCTTCTACAGGCTTAGCAGTCTCCTCAGAAGAAAGTTCTACAAAAAGCCTGTCTCACAATGATTTCATACCTGCGCAATGCCGATGTACTTGCTGACGCTCTCCGACAGGAAGATCATGTCTCCCTCTTCCGTCAGCACCATGACGAACCCGGCCAGGGCACGTGGAAAGAGTCTGTCGGTCACATTCTCCTCTTCTTCCTCCATCGCCTCATCCTCTTCCTTCTTCACCCTTGTCTCCAGGCCTGCTGCGCAAGTGGAGGCAACCAGTGAGCTGGAAGGCTCACATTCCATCAGCACTCACGGTTACCGAGTACCCCGTAGGCACTCACGAGTACCGAGTACCCCGTCGGCACTCACGAGTACCGAGTACCCCGTCGGCACTCACGAGTACCGAGTACCCCGTCGGCACTCACGAGTACCGAGTACCGAGTACTCCAAGCTCTGGTCGTCACCCACCTGAGCTCAGGAGGTGGTGAAGACGGAGGTAGCTGAGAGTCACCCTCATGATAGCAGCCTTGTCCAGATGGGAAGCGACACGGCGTGGGAGGGGGAGTGCGTGCGCCAGCTGATAAAAGACCTCCGTCTCTTGGCTGCGTCGGGAGCGCGCTGCATCGCGAGAGCGCACCTTCTTCAGCTCCAAGCTCGGCCTGCCAGCGGGACAGAGACACAATGTCATTACGCTGCCCTAGCAGATCCTACAATGACAATAACCACCATAAAAACTGCACTGAATGCCCTATCAATTCAAGACTGAAACTGATATTTCGAACAAGATTCAAAAGTTACACCTCACTGAGCCTCGATCACTGCGAAACACTCCACAGATCTCATCCGCAAATCTGTTTCAAGGAAAACTCACAAGGACCGCTGAGAGAAGGCCAACCACCTCATTCTTACACTGGTCTTGTTTCCGTTTCGGCAGGGAAAAAAGATCGCTAGTCCTTTCCGCTTTTATGTCTCCCGACGGCAAATATAGGACAGTTTTCCTTCCTCCGCCCCACAATCCCCCCCACCCGCCCACCCCCACTTTTGCAT
>JAODUD010000036.1:7947410-7988996 GCA_026784285.1 Stomatorhinus walkeri
TCTTTGCCCGGGCTGTTGGGGGGGGGGGGGGGCAGCACTAAGGTCTCCGCAACTAAAGTCCAGAGTATGCTGGCTGCACCACTCCAAGGATTCTTAATGTTTCTTTATCTTTGGTCACTCATGCCAGAAAGCAGTGTATAGAAATGGTTTAAATTATACAACGACACTTAAAACTGATAAGGAATGCGACACACTCACATCCCTATAGCTTCTTAACTTAGGAGAGATCTCAGGGTGAAAATAATACCCTATACTTTCCCTCTGAGTTCTGAAACGTCTTCACCTTCTGCAGAGAATGACACACCGAAAGGTTAAGCGCTACGGTACATATAATTTGAAGCCATGCATATGCAAAAAAAGTACGGGCCAAGCCAGTGACCCATAGCCCTATGACACACACACACACATACCAGCTCTTCTTACTTGGCTACAATCCAAATGATTCAGGCCATATGGTTGTGAGAATTAAAAAAGTAGAAGAAAAAAAAAAAAACAAAACCAGACAGATCCAGATGTAGCGGTTCAGAGTGGCCAGAGGGACGAGAGAAAAGATCACGCATGGGAAATGCAGCCAACATCTCCCTTTTCAGCCAGGGAGCACAGTTACACAAAGACACCGGCAGAGAGCAGGGGAAAAAAAAAACAAGTCGTCACAATTATTTTATTTCACCAATCAAAGCTTTAAGAACAAATGTTAACTAATATTTTGAATGCTCTCCAGAGATATAGCTATGTTACCATTGACGGAGTTTCTAATTTAAACTAAGGGCATCTGGTACAGGAACAGGACTTAATGGGAACACTCTGTCCACCAGCGGCGAGCCGAAAAGCACGGCTGGCAGACGACAGCATACTAATCGCGGCTACTCCCCACTTGGAAGCGCGCCACAGAGCTGACCGCACCATGCAGGACTTGGCCCACTGACGGGGGTGGGTCATGGAGTGTAATTACACACAATGCCCCAAAGCATTTCAGGTATTCGTAGTCCTCTGCGTGCTGGTTGGTGGGGGTGCAGTCTGTGCTGGAGTCGTTGCCCCTCCCCCCCCCGGGTTGTGACGTCAATGGCCGTTTGCAACAATAACAAGTTTGAGGAACCAAGGGTTTCGAAAAAACCAGGCCTGCAACAGGCTTCCAGTTCTCCCCTCGCTGAGAACACGGCGTACCTACAGCAGCAAGCGAGGCCTATACATATCCATGCATCTAGAACAAACACGTTCTATTTTCGTCAAGGTAGTAATTATTTTACACAAAACCAATTTTAGTAAGTTCCTTATTTAAAACCCACTAAACACAGCCACAATACGAAATACATATAAAACAATGTGGGAGAAAATTAAAATAAAAGCGAGACATATTCTCAACAGTACTGAGCCCCCGTATCTCAGAATAACTAGCACACAGGAAACAGTATTGTGGTCCTATAACCGGATTCGTAGTCAAATGTACAAACCCTGGGGTGTATGCCACTAACGAAGACAGCATGCAAGTTTTCAGTTAATAAATATCCAGTTAAGTGTGCAACTATGCAAATCACCCTGTATAAATAGGTTCGTCACACAATTGTGAAAGATAAACTAATCAAGCTGCAGACAGCCAGGCCTCGAGTGGCGAGGGTTCCGCGGCCAAATGGTCAACAGATTGCCGCTGTCCAGTAACCCTAAGCAGCTCATATAGTAGAATAATATCAATTAAAAAGAAACCCGGGTTGCAACTCATTCAGGCAAAGTAAACGGATGTGGCAGCACGGATACCTTTGATGAAATGAATTATTTTAAAAGACTCGACCGTATTGTAATACACTCAGTTTCACGCTTTGGAACGTTATTCAGAATATTCCGGGCAAAAAAGAAAAAGAAAAACATGTGCAGTTTGTCCCCCGTCAAGAACAACACAAACTGGCGCTTGTCCACCGTTGTCATAAAGGGACTGACTGTCTGTTGAACAACATCCTGCAACGATCGACATCTCCATATTTTTGCTATTTACTCAGACCGACCAAAAAAAATAGGTACTTAAAAGATAATTAAATAAGCGAACACGTGCCTGACTCTTCTGCCATTATAATAATTCATTTACCAAATTTAATCTTTCATACAAATACCGATAGCTGTCGTCAAAATACATAAAACCAGACCATATCACGTCTAGACACATGCTGAAAGAACAACCATTTTATTTTTCGTTCTTACACCGAAAAAAACTGCTAGACATTCTGCGGCATATTTCAGATATGGTTCACTGGTGGATACAGAAAATAACTTAATGTAGGTGAACAATTTGTAACACTTATAAACAAATGCATTAAAAACACAATTACCACGCAACTAACGATAATTCGGCATATAAATAACCACATTCTGACACTTTATGTTTATTATCAACTGAAAACTGCAAAATGTAACATTTGTAACGTTACGGAAATTGCGACAACATCAACGATTTTGCATCTTTGACAAAAAAACTTTTTTTTTTTTACACATAGAGCAACACGATCTGCAAACTCGG
Source organism: Stomatorhinus walkeri (assembly GCA_026784285.1). Classification (NCBI taxonomy): domain Eukaryota; kingdom Metazoa; phylum Chordata; class Actinopteri; order Osteoglossiformes; family Mormyridae; genus Stomatorhinus; species Stomatorhinus walkeri. Next base: position 7,949,917 of record JAODUD010000036.1, read on the forward strand.
TCATAATTTGAGATCAATCGGCACTACTCTGCAGTCCTTCGAGACAAACATGTAACGAATGAGACAATAACACTGTACTAATACAACCAACACTGTTACGCAACAATGTTGAATAAATAGTCGCACCGTAAAGTATATGAATTTCGCGGTAATAACCCGCATATTTTACCTTTTCCTATCCGTTTCCATTTGCGTTTCGCTGGAAGGGCTCGAACACGTTTCTTCTTGCAGGACAGATTGTTATTGTTTAGGATGGCCGCATCCCAAACGCCAGCGCCTGCGTATATAGTACGCATGCTCACAAAACGCCCCAATTACCGGTGGGTTTCCGATCAAAGAAATCACATGTTACATAGAATGGCAACCCTCGAACTAGAGGACCCCATAACTGAAGAAAAATACGTTTTTATTTTTTTTATTAAGAAACTTGATATTTATTTTTTTCTGTTGATCATCCAGGCAAATGTTGTTCTAGTTTTATGTATCTCACAAATGCATTATAACTTCAGTTTCAATCTTTTGCAGTACAGGACATCGTGTGCCACATTTGTCCAGCACGACTGTACATCCGCTGTGTAAAAATTCATCAGCTCTAATTAAGCACTCGTAAATAAGCACGAGAAATAGCCCTGGAGAAACTGTTACGATTAAAATAGCATTTCCCGTGGACCCTGGGTACAAGTACATGTGGGGAACACAACCTATAACAAAAATGTCAGCATAACACATAAAAAAACAACAGCTGCAGAACCTGAATTCTTTTATCACCAGAAAGTAAGTGGCTTTTCTGGGTGCACTTAAGCACCATCTTGACGCCTGAGAAGGTGTTCTTCTCTGGAATGTCATTTCTATGAAAATGTTTCATCAGTTTGTTTCGCCTCTAGTCGTTCGGACGAAGCGTCCAAATTCTTGGCGTTATGTAAAATTTCGCTCTGTTGAGAGGAGGGTAATATTTCATTTTAAACCATTCTGTTTAAAATCTTAAGTATTGCTATTAACATCACATACACATTTGAATCCAGAACATAACTTGCTACTCATTTTTATAACCCAGCTAGAAATCATCCATCAGAAATCAGCCGAATTATAACATTCTCAATCATTGTGGTTGTATTATGGAATATTATTTAGCACCATACAACGTAGAATATAATCACTATGGTATTATTAAAAAGCATGCCAAATACCCATGATGTAATCATTACAATGTAATCACTACAATGTAATGATTACAATGTAATCAACACAATGTAATCAACTGACTATATATTTGCACCTTATGTTCACGTAAGAGTTTCTGTTAGCTACTTTTTGTTAGCCCTGAATGTATGAATATCCACCTTTATTAGTGTTATACCTTATCACTATGTTGAAGGACAAATATAATATCAACCCTCTAATTAGACAATGTGCAACAGGCTGAAAGGTTTGCTACTGAAGGAAGGGATTTGCGCCTGAGTTCACCAAAAGTTCACAGCTGAGCATTTTTAAAAAACCAACTAGAGATGGTCATGCCACCATTATGTTTAGCCGAGGTACCAAACAGTAAAATAAATGATGGACAAACTTATCACCTAGGGGTGTGGATTAAGGGAGAAAACGATGGCGAATAATTGAAGGAATGATGATGCTCAAGTGACGAGATATTGTTAAATGATAAGAACTTGTATAAAAATTAGTGTAAAACAGTATTGGATACACTCCAGAAGGATGTCCAGCCTTGGCTGTAACCTCACTGTTGTAATAAAGACTGAATCTGAAGATCTACACAAGCGGCTCCTGACTCCTGATAGGCGGGGAAAGAAAAAAAACACAACATAATTACAACTTGGCAAGATAGACAGTTAGGAGTCTGGTTTATGGATCTCGGTCTGAAAATTTTAAGTGCAATTTTGCAAAAGGAATCTGATTAAAGACACTGAAAAATAATAAGTTAAGTTTCATAAAAGAATAACAAAAACACTTCATTTTATAAGTTGCCTTTATATTGATAGTACTGAAATGCAAATGTATGCCCAGTCCTTAGACGGGCTTTGCATAAAAGATGGCGTGCATATGTTTCATACGGTTTTTTATACGAAGCAAAACGTGGCACTCCAAGTACGTTCGAGAAAACCATGAGAAGAAAAGCTTCTTCTGGAAACTGTTTATCATCTTATCTGTTTTCTGTAACTGAATCAAATAAAAATTGCACAAATCTAGGGCCTGTTCTGGAAATACAGGTGACAATTTGGATGAGACAGCAACTATCCATTGTAGGACACTGTCATGTATGCAGAGAAATGCTCACTGAATTACACCGGGTAATTCAGATAATTATCATTTCATCTTGATGAGTGTGCTTTTGGTTTGTGGCAGGAAGTATTCACAAAAGCAGGCAGAGCACACAAAATCTGTGCAGTACCCATAAATCATTACAACGTACCACCACTCTTTGAAAAACTTGGAACCTTTATTGAATATGTGATGCCACAGATTCAGCAGGGTGCTTTGAGAAAACCTTAAACATGAAACGGGCTTCTTGTTTTCCTGATGGTGTTCAGTACACGTACGGTACCAGCTTGTATGGCACTCGACGGCAGTACTCTTGCCAGGCCGCACCGTGTTTGATGCTGCACGCCTTCTCGATCTCGGCAGCCCGGCCCCGCAGCAGGTTGGTGCATTGCAGGGCTGGCAAGTACGGCAAGATGCTAGCGAAAGCTGAAACATATAAGAGGTCAGTCTCCCACTCATTTTCAATAAGACATGAAAAATGAATTTCATTGACTAGGCCTAGGTCTTATTACAGTATATGATGTGCGACATTTACTAGAAAATTATAGTACTTTTTTATACTTGTGTTTGCAACAAACAACTGTTTAGTTATGGTTAGCTAGGCTGGGCTTGGCTATGTTACGCTATGCTAGGGTAGGCTAGGCTATGTTTGAATGGTGTGGGAATCTGACCAATTTTCATATATGTAAGTAGCTGACAGATAATGTATTTGTGTAAGTGGAGGAGTGTCTGTATCTGAATGATGCATTGGAATGAAAATGGAGAATGTGGTGTTACGTGGTGCAATGGTGACAAAGACCCGACGCTAAAAATCAGTACAGTATCTCACCGCAGGGCAGACACCAGGCCAGGGTCATCAGGATGTCTCCCATATAGTTTGGGTGGCGTACCCAACCAAACCAGCTAGACACTAACAGCTTTCTCCCTGAAGGGCTGGACAAGGTCTCCAGGCCTGTGTGAGGCAGGCAGGTGTTACGTGACCCGGAGGATGTACTCACAGAAGTCTGGGTAAGATGACAGACATACAATACATACCAGCAAATGCAGGGTCGTTGGGATTTTTACGGAATCCATCCTTCTGGCTGTTAGATAGGTAATACACAATGAAGCCAATTCCTGTAAGACAACGAAGAATAGGGGATTGATTTGGCTGAGAATGAGGCCTATTTATTTGCTTAAAATAACTGCCTAATGGATAGAAGACATTTATTTTCATAAGGAAAAAAAAATATTAATGAGGATTAGGAAAAGATAGTGACTTGTTGGAAAGGACTCCTACCAAACATCAGAGAGATCAGTGTCGCTGCGATGGGGTTGAGGTGAGTAGGCCGACACAGCAGAAAATAACCAGGAACACTGGAATAAAATGGTATCCATATATATTCTCCCAGAATCATCAGAAATCCAATGCCATCCTCTGTGTATTCTTTCGTAGGCAAAACAGATTCCTATTAAGAACAGAAAATATGATTCATTCGAACTCCCTGAATCAGCAGCATGCAAAGCCATTTAGATACTTAAATAAAGTAATCAGGTGCATGAATGTGTACAATTCATCGAGGTAAAAAGGTAAAAGCGTTGACTAAACAATAATGGCAAAATAGAATATCATGGCAACAGTTTAAAAATGGAGCTAATGAAATGTTCCATTGTCAGTGCATTATGTTCTCATCTTCAAAGACAAGAAAAGAAACATTCCTCAATGAATTGTCATGTAATAAAGTTTAATTTAATGAGTGCTCTGCCCACTATGATGCAGTACACATCAAAACTCCATGCCATAACCCAAAAAACAGAACTATGGTGAACTTACCATACTTGCTTGACATAAAGAGCATGTAAAAGAATTTGATATTTTCCGTTTGCTTCATATTTTTTAAACATGGAAGCTGGACAGTGGACAAATATTTTGTTGGTTTTAGTTTAACCCCGTATGAAAGCTACACATGTGACATCCCTGATAAGAGAAACCTGGAGGGTTTATTAGAGTAATTTAAAAAAAGTAATCTTGAGACATTAGGCTTTGTTAATTTCTTCATATATTTTGTGTGTAATGAAGGCAGGGAATACAAAAAAGGGGACTATGTCCATGAATGAAGAAGGGGTATCACCTCATCGATGAGGAAGTCGAGAATGTAAATCAGCTGAAAGATCACGACAAGCAGCAGCGCCAGCGAGGGCCAGCCCCGCTCCTCAATCTCCGTCAGCAGGTAGCAGATGTCCACCAGGGCCTTGTCGGAGAGAAAAATCATTTGCAAGAACGTGGTCAAGCAGAAGACTCCCCAATGTGCTGTTCAGCTGTCGCAGAATGTAAATATCTAAGCTGAGAGCCCCATGGTCCGTGCCGCGGGTGAAGCCACATACCCATCCGATGAACCCGATTCTGACCATGACGAACAGCTTCATATCAATCCCACCGATGGCTGGGTCTCTCTCTCTTCCTAAAGCAAACGCTTGCAGGAAGTTACCTGGCAACAGCACCATCGCAGAGGTTGTAAGAGGGGCTGGCCAGACGTGTGTGCAGGTGTCATGTACACAAAACTAAGGCCCACGGCCTTTCTTTGATCACATACCCTTATCTCCATAGTTTACCAGCTGTTGTGGGCGAGCCCTGAAGGAGCGTATGTACAGAGCGACGCTGAGCAGCAGGGACACTGCCGTACAGGCCGTCACCAGCTGTGGGACTTGGCCGCTGATCATCGATGCCCGAAAAATGCCACGCTGCCACAACGCAGCCAGCAGCAGCACCGTCACGGATAGGGCATGCAGGCCTGTGACAAATCGTAAAAGTCAGGCTGATAAAAGAATCTGCGTGAGCCATATTTACCGTTAAAATCCACCCGCTCAATCCACCTCGTCTGCACCCCAGGCTATAAACAGGAGCTGAAACGAATTTTAATCACAAAAATTCTACCATAAAATATATTTCATAAGAGTCATTCCTAAAGTGAAATTATAGGGGTTTGTATTTTTCTGTACAGTTTGTTTTAGAGGAAAATGACCATGTGGTAATATCAAATTAAGCCAATCAAAAACTCTTTTGTTCCTGATCTGAACCTGAACATCTCTAAATTGTTCTTTTTGGACATGAAGCAAAAACAACCTTCTTGGTAAAAATCCATTACTGCCCATTGCTAAATATAACCCTATCCCTGGCAAGCACGGTGGTGGAGATATCATGATCTGTGTTTTTCTTTTGGACCTGGAGGAATCAAAATCAATAAGAGAACCATGCATTCTGAAGTGTACCAGAATATTCTTGAGCATAATGTAAGGTCATCAGTCTGTGAGTCACTAAAAGTACGTGTTCCAACAAGTCGATGATCTGCAGCATTCAATCAAATTTACAAAAGAATGGACTGACTAAGTCAAGGTCCTGTCCGTTCCAATCAAGATGGTTTGGCAGGACCTGAAGCAGACAGTGTTCAAAACACCGCCACATATCTCCATTAGCTGTGCAAGAGCCAAAAATCACATTTTAAAAGTACAGAGTGGGTAGTGTCTTGGTTGGTGAGTTGAGGAACCTGTGTCCCTATCTGGAAGGTTGTGGGTTCAGATCCCATGGATAGTAAAGTAACCTTATTACAGTTGGTAAAGGAATGGCCCTTAAAATTGACTGGTCCAGGGACACACTGACCATGTCCTCTGACTCCATGTTTATGGATTCTGCTAAAAACAAAAACACAAATAAATTAATAAATTTCTTACCATTCATATTGTATTTTATGCATCTTCCATCATGTCCCACTTTGCCTTCAACTACCTGAATAGAAAGTAACAAATAAATATATTTCACAATATATGAAGGTCCGTCCTGTTCTGAATATTCCCTGCCTATGCTACATTGGGTTAGAAGATCGGCCGATAAAAAGCAGCTCTGAAGGTCATGGCTATGTATAAGACCACTCTTCCATCCTACAAGACTGAGCCCCACCTTTTCCTGTACCTAACCTCCACCTTGTCACATTTCTCACGCCAGTGCTGAGCCTGAGGCATGGGCTGCTTTGCGTTTCCTTCCCAGAGACGCCTCGCCCTGTTACCATTCCATTTCCATCTCTCGGTGCTGCCTCACAAAGTTACATTCTGTTCTAACATCCTATCCTGCACCGCCCTGGACTAGAGCCACTGACTCCCTCCTCCACTGCTGAACAAAGAGAACCTCCCCCACCCCACAGGGATCAATAAAGTTCTGTCTTATCTTATCTTTATATGACTTCTACAGTGTCTCTTAATCTGGGAGTAGGATAGCACCTTCCCCAGCGGGGGGGCACTGCCATGGCCTGCTCCTGTGCCCAGTCCCAAGGGAGGCGGTTATCGCTGATTTGAATAAAAACTGAAGCTGGCCTCCAGTTTCCCACAGTCTACAAAGCAGCTCAACCCTGCTATATCAGTGCCAACAGTAATGAAGCTGTTTATTGTTAATGTCAATTTTTAAGGCAGGATTTTATTACTTTTCCCTTCGCTCACTTCAGAAAGGCATTTTACCAAATTCAAAAGTGTTGTTTCATGTATCTAGGGGGAATATTTAATGGTTCTGCAATTTATTATGTTTTTGTATTAATTTGACCATCAAATCAATAAGGCTTAACTGAGCTGTTCTTATTTTTACTAGCAGTTAGACTTTCTATAAAGTACTTCATATATTACAAAGTGCAATACATTACTTTGGCTTGTGTGGTTTAAAAATATATATATTTTTTTCATTAATGTGGTTTACTCTGTTTTAGCTAATTATCAGCTATTGTAATTTAAAAAATAAAACTATTTCTAAATTATATTTGAAGCAATTATATTAATGCCCTAAAAATGAAGACATTTTATTTTATTTTAACTGTAAATACAATGTCTTTAAAAGGAAAAGAAACAAATAGAAAATAGAGAAATAAAATAAATTTAGAAAATAAAATTCTACAGATTTAATCAAACAACCTAATTAAGCTAGCCCAGAGGACCAGCCATGAAAACAAAGTTTGCTGAAAACAAAAAAGACCTAAAACTATTTTGGATATGAGAAAACGTAAATTCTAAAATTTTAGCTATTCACCAGCATCCGAATGAGTAAAAAAGTATTTCAAAAAAAGGCAAATTATTGCAACATCAAAAATGATGTGGACTTTGTACTGGCCAGTTGTGGTGAAAAGAGAAATGAGTCGAAAGGCAAAGCTGTCGATTTACAGGTTGGTCTACGTTCCCACCCTTGCCTATGGTCACAAGCGCTAGGTAGTGACCGAAAGAATGAGATCACGGATACAAGCGGCAGAAATGAGCTTCCTCTGCAGGGTGGCTGGGCTCAGCCTTAGAGACGGGGTGAGGAGCTCAGACATTCGGGGGGGGGGGGGTTCCTCCACATCAAAAGTATCCTGCTGAGATCTGAGATGGGGAGGTGATTTCAGGCATGTCCAACCGGGAGGAGAGACCCTGGGGCAGACCCAGGACATCCTGGAGAGATTATAACTCTCAGCTGGCCTGGGAACGCCATGGTATTTCCCCGGAGGAGCTGGAGGAGGTGGGTGGGGAGAGGGAGGTCTGGGCCTCCCTGCTTAGACTGCTGCCCCTGTGACCCGACCCCGGATAAGCAGTGGACAATGGACAGATGGAGGGAAAAGTTTACGTGAACTTATAGCATTAAAACATCAAACTTCATACAGAATAAAATAATACATAAGATTTTTCTAAACATAGTATGTGTAGATCCTTAAAAATTATTTTTAAGGAGTAGAAAAGAAGTTTTTCTTGTAAGATATTCAAGAAGATATTCGATGCTGGATTTGACTCACCTTACCAAATGGAAGGCGATAAAGCACCCCCTGGAGGACACTAAATGTCACTACAACCTGTAGAGCTGCCCAGTCCCACAGTTTTGTACTTCCACTGCTGAGTAAGAGCCAGGGTTCTGAGGGCGGTCTGCATCCCTCCAGAATTAGCAGCAATGCCACAGTAAGAAACGTGCACAAAAGCAAAAGGACTGAAACACAAAGAGGCAGAATCAGAAAGCAACACAGAATTTCCAAGAGGGATATTAGGAACACAGTATGCATTCCATATTATCCAATTAATATAAATGATTAAAATCTACTTGCACGTGAACATATCCTGAACTCACAAGCATTGTTCCAGACATCGTGTTCTTCGTTTTTTAGAGTAGGTCTGTTGTTTTTCACTCTTTCCAGGCTCTCTTTAGTGTTGGCACAGTGAGGGACAGAGATCCCATTTGCCTTCAATAATAAGACCAAATTATATGATAACATTCATGATTCAAACCCAAAAGCGTGAAGGTATGAGGCAATATGGCTAACCACAGAGCGACCATGACAGCTCATAATACATTTTTATAATTATATTTGTTCATGCAGCATATGTGCACTTACTCATGAACAGGGGTATTGGACTTTTAAACCAAGATATAAATTTTTTGTGAATGTTTTGACATATGTGAAAATCCGAACATCAAAGATTAATATAAAAATTAAGGATTGATATCTTGCCTCACCTGTTTTAAAGATGTCGACTCTTCCATGGCAAAAGAAAATGCGATGCCTTCCTAAAAACACAATGAAGTTCAAACATTTCATTCAAAGGAGAATATATCGTGGCCACTTTATTAGGTACACCTAGCGTGTACCAGGCAGGACCCATATTAGCCACCAGAACCATTTTAAGAGCAGGCAAGTTCAGAGACCTTTTTGCATTTATTACATTATTCTTTGTACAGTCTGGTCACTCTCACACCAGTAGTGGAGGAGGTGGGGGTCATCCGCCCCCGGGCTGGTCACGGCAGGAGGCCCATTGCAAAGGTTACCAAGGGGAAACCCTCACACTTTCCTGGACGACAAATTTTACTGAATGCCCCTTTTGTTGTCTGATGATCACGCAAAATGCACAACAATTTACTGAGAACCTTCCCCTCAGACCAAAGGGGGCAGTTTACAGGTGAGAAAAGTGTGGAAAGTACACTAAAGCTGTTTTTAACAAGTTTACCTTTAACAAATGTTATATTCTTGGAGCTGTGTCCAATTTTAATTTTGATCAAAAGTTTTAATAAGCATTTTATAGTGCGTGTATACAACAATGCGGTAAAGTCGGACATAGCGTGACGTTTATTTAAGATAGTCAAATTTTAAGACTACGTAAAAACCACAGTGTTGCCGCAGATAATTTAATACAGTCTAATCTAGTTCTCCTAATAGTAATCATCTGTTAGGCATAAACATATTTTTTTATGTGTATAGGCCCTGTTAGGGGAGCCGTTAACAATGGCAGCAGGTTTGAATATAAAATATATAGACAAAGTAGGTTCTAAGAAACTTCTAAGAAGAATCTAATGGCATTTAGTAGAGCATATGCAATTATGATTATATTACATTTGGGCATCAACCACGGCTGCATGTCTTTTCATTTCCTTTTAATAATGGGTCAGAACAATAATGCAATTTCTACGAACAAAATTGTATCAGAATATTATCAATACTACAAATAGTACAATTTCTATATGCATTTCAAGAGACATTGATTTGTGTCTGAACATGTGTTATAAATTCTAAAGGTAAGCCAACCCTGAATAGCAATCCACCGATATTCCTAATGCTGATGTCCGGATAATTATCTTAATGCCTGCACTCCATCAAAATCAACTCTGGGAAGTTTGCTCAAAAGCTGAAAAGTTGTCAAACATCCGTATCTTTTGTCTCTTCCCAGCGTGTTCCTTCACACTACTTCAGACGTGCATATAGACACTCACAGACACGCAGAAACAAATACAAGATTTTTCATGACTTAAAAAAAATCCAAAAACAAAATACTAGTTGTCCAGTCATTACGTATTTGCTTACCTGATACTGATTGAGGTCCAGTGCTCCCAGGCGGTAATTTCAGTGCCTCTGTTTCAGGCAATACCACACAGCACAAGTGGCCCAGAGAGATATAGGCTGCCCAATTCACAACCATCAATTGATGCAACAACTGAAGCAAGTGATTGCTAAATTCTCAACGTTATACCACAGTGACAGAGAGCAAGACATTTCCATTTGTGACATGAATGTGGTACTCATTTAGCTATCCCATTATGAAAATGGAAGTTCCTTAAAAGTTACTGGTCTCCATACATTGATTGAAGTTAATTTCACGTGACATTGTGATTCTCAAAATCCAGTAGGCTATTATGTTCTTAACATAATTTTCCATGCAATTTTATGATCTTTATTCAATATATAATGAATAGAGATAAACTTTCACTTTGAGAGTGGAAACATTGTAGCATTCAGACATTCAAAAAAATGGTAGAAATAATAAAGGACAAAAAACAAGAGACTCAATCTTCTGAGATCTCAGGGTTAACGACAATATTTAATTGCCAGGAAAAAAACCAGAACAAACCAGAATCAGAAGTCACCCTTTTGCAGGAAACATGTGCATTTCCCACTGGTTAGAGAATGTTTGCATTAGAAATGGACAAAATAGCTACCAAGCAGTACGAAGCTGTGTAGGCAGTGGAACAGCACATTCATAACACATCGACAGTCACGCAGAACTGCACCTGATGGACTGCAAAGTAATACCTCATCCCACATAAAAAAAAATAAAAATAAAGATGATATAGCAATGTGTCTTTCAGGGATAGCAACAATTAGTTAGCTAGCAATACAATAACAACAACTAAAAAATGCATTACGATTAAGTGCGTGCACTTAGGTGAAGGTGGAATTGCTCAAGTTCGACTAAATTAAGTATACGTTCACCTTACACATTTAATGTAAGACAAGTTTGGTCATCACCAAAAATAAAGTAATTATTTTGGATTTCATTTCTTTTTTTTCTTTTTTTTTTACATTTTGTTAATCGTTTACCAAAATGAGGACCATAGTATACTAAACAGAAAGAATTTTGCTTACAACAGTCATCTCTTGCTGTCAGAAACTCACGTCATTGGTTTGAAGCTAGATAAATAAACATCAATCATCAAAGATATTGAAAGAGCAAACATTTAATTCCTTTTAGCCTTTTTTCCCAATCCAACAGGTCATATAATGTGTCGTCAAAAATTGTGTAAGACACTTATCAGAGCTACCCTGTTCAAGGAAGAGGAATTACTCTAACCAGTAAAGGTTGCAACACTTTTCTAACTGTTCTCTTTTACACTTGGTCATCTAATTAGTAAAAGGAACATAATTAATTTAAACCACAGAATAATTAGTAGAGTTAATAGTTTTAATAACAGATTTTCATATACAAACATGTGTCTCTGCCACTTCATTACTTCAGTGTTACTCTGAGTAAAATGCACACCGTAATACAAAAAAATCATACATGCTACAGATGAGTTGTATATTGTTAGAAGGAAAAATAAAGAGATAAAATATTTGTTCCTCATTACACTAAATGATGAGATGTCATTCCTGCACTAATTAAAAAGTAAAGAGGATAATATCACATTTTAGGGATAGCCAACAATGTGTATCAAAAAGATTGGAGTAGAAAGATTTATTGGTTGATCTGGCTTTCTACTCAATTGCACATAGACCTACAGAACATACGGAGTACTCTTCTAGTTTACCACAAACATCTACGTTGACCAGGCAGGCTGAATTGTCACTTTATCACTACAACTTGCAAGACTGATTCATTTTCCTGTTGACTGTGTTCTGGTTTGTCATTAGAATGCCTTCTAGTAAAACTACGACGGTCTGAAATGTTTTGTCCTAACAGGCTTGCTGAAGAAGATACACACCATGCTTAGAATGACTGGTAAACATTGAGCATTGACTGTGCACGTATCCTGTCACATTGGGGCGTCGCAAAGTGACTGCCACATCGCTTGACTCCCAGTCCAACAGAAACTCAACGGTTCAAGTGTAACATTTTACAGGAGGAATGGTCAGGGAAAGAATGCAATGTATATAGAATTCTGGTATGTAGCTGCGTTCAACTTGACTGAACAGCACTGTAAGTCCCTTTATATAAGCATAGCAGTCAGGAAAAGTTTACTTTGTATGCCATTATTATGTGTGTCACTCATATCATGCTTGGGAAACCAGGATTCACAGGTCTCGAAACATACTACATATTTGCTTTAATGAATATGACATATTACACACAGACACTATTTCTTAAATTCCCTAAATGCAAACATTTAATTTAACAGTATTGCTATATACAATATAGGATCTTAATATATTAAACATTTTGCTTCCTCTTTAACTCATTATCTTGATACATCCAGTCCTCTTTATTTATAGGGTATTCTGAATATGTACAATATAAATTACTAGTCTGTTAGTTTAAAATAAATAAAGTACAACAGTCGTGGCTTTTGTGGTGTTTGAAAAGGAAACACTGCGGCCCGACCCAAAGCTCCAGGAAAGGACGGCAGTCTGCGCTTCATCCTGTAGTCTTTCCGAAGTATTAAGGACCAGACAGGAGGGCTTGGAGGAATGACACGGGGCGGGGCACCACACTGATCGACAGCCGCCATTGGCTCGCGCTGCGCTCACGGGCCGAGTTCCGTATCCTGAGTCCACCAATCGGGAGCGGGGGAGGGGCATGTGATACGTACAGTGTTCTATCTCCAGCTATACCACAGTGCCACTGGGAGAGTTCCCATTCTGTGCTGTCAAGTTCTGGGGAGGTTACAAGCAAAGGGAAAGATAATGAGACAGAGATACAGGGAGATACAGAAAGAGAGAGAGAGAGAGAGAGATAGACGCAAGAGCGAGAGAAAGAGATAGAAAAAGCGAGAGAGAGGGAAAGTTATAAAGCTGTTCACATCCACTGTGACAAATGATGAGGTTCCATCACGTAGACTGTCAGACTCACCGCTTTGCCAGGCCGCGCCCAGGTACAGATGAGGCCCTCCTGGCAGGCAGTGATGATGCAGTCGTCCATGAACACGAGCACAGTCAGTCGCTCGTGGGCGATCTTCTTGCACACCAGCGGCTCCAGCAGCGGAACCTCGTGCATACGCGGGCACAGAGTGGTGCCCAGGACCTTGGTGGCGTCCAGGCGGTTACTCCTTGGCGCCATGTTGATTTTGTCGTTGCTTTTGCTGATGTTGCCCAGGCTGTGGTAGCGCTTGTGCTCCTTCTCGGCCCCCCCGCTGCCCCCGCCCAACTTGTCCGATTTGCGTTCCTGCAAGGACAGCGTGGCGAAGCGGCCGATGCTGAAGGGAGTGACGCCGCCGCCTCCACTGCCGCCGCCGTCGGTGCCGCCCTGACCTTTGGAGGCGTTGGCTACTGCAGGGTGGGGCAAGGAGTTGGAGCGGGAGAGGGACCGGGGTAACGGGGGAGGCTGGTGAGGGTGAGTAGGGTGAAGGTGGCCTTCCCCGGTTATACCGCCTCCACCTCCGCCCAACGTATTACTACCTCCGCTAACTGATGGCGGGATGGTGGTGCTGAAGGTGTTGGTAAGGGCGCGCGACAAGGGCAGTCGGGGATACAGCACATCGTCTGTTAAATCCCACAGGCAGAATTGAGTATCCTGTCCGACGGAGCCGAAACGATAGGTGACGGAGGTCGTTCCGCCCTTGGAGCTATGCCGGGACAGGCGGGACAGGGTGCTGCTGGTGCGTACCCGGCCGAAGTGCGGCGCCCCCTGCAGGTCCTCCTCGCTGCCGCTCAGCTCTGTCGGCTCCTCGTCTTCCAGGCTGGTGGTGAAAGGATCGAAGGCTACCACGTTAACCCAGGACTTGTGGCCATGGCCTCTGGCTACAACACGACTCTCGGAGAAGGACCAGACGGTCACCAGGTCGTCTTCACCGCCTGTAACCAGGTACTTGCCATCGGGACTCCAGGAGACGCACAGAAGTCCCCCAAAGTAGCTCTTCATGACACCCTGCAGTTCCATGGAGTCAAAGTGGAATACTCGCAGACATCCATCTTGGCCTACACATGCAACATGGACGCCATCAGGAGAGAAGGCAAATTCATTGAGTCCCCCTTCTCCCACCGCCCAACGAAGCAGCGGGTTGCGTGGCGTTTTCGTCTTGCAGGCGTAGACGGCAAAGCCATCCCCCTGGCGCAGTAGGGAGTACTGGGGCGCGGCCGTGCCACAAGGGTGCTCCAGGTTGTACAGGTAGAGGTGTCCACTGGCATGAGAGGCCAGGAAAAGTGTCTCCGATTTGGGCAGCCATTTCAGACAGGTCACTTTGGACTTGTCTATTAACCTCTGGGGAGCCGATGTTCAGGGGGTGAGGAAGACAAAAAATTAAGGTAAGCATCTGAGATACTTCACATCCAAGAATCTGCATTCATCCTCATGACTCTGACCATGAAAAGTGTTTAGAAGATGGATAGATGGATGAATTTTGCATTTAATGGGTCATTTGATGGGAAATTAGGGTAATGTTCAAAAGTCTGTGTCAAACTGCATATGTTACAGGCACACAGATGGCTTAATTCCCCACTAAAGATTCCAGATTTTACAGTGTTTAAGTAGTATTTCAAAGTTCAATGCACTGAATTTATATGATTACCATAATAGAAGTATTTATGTGACAAATATCATTTCTCATTATACTGGATACTGGTATTTTAGTAATGCTTATTTCAAAGAGTGAATCTTCTGAAATATGGCCCATTTAGTTGCCTTATAACGGAAAGCAAGTTAACCATCTTAATTTTGAGGTAATATACAGCGCATGTGCATTCTTTTGGGATTTGGAGATCTTCATAACATTCTTGTACAACATCCTGAGATGACTATTATCAAAAAGTCCAAACCAATCAGAACCATATGGAATATGAATGAACAATTTACATGGAGATGAAGAATTAGCTAGTAAATTATTTGACGAAGAACAGCACTGAAGATTTCCAGTACGACTGTCAACATTAACATGTTATTTGTATATCAGCGATTCTCTGGATAACACTTAATCAACCTCCTAGAAAGATCTGTTTTTCTGTGGCAGTGTTTCCCAGTCCGGTCCTCGGAAACCCACAGATGGACCATGTCCAAGTCATGTGCCATTTAAAGTCATGGAAAACTGCAGTAACTGCCAAGAACATATTACCAAAAAAAGGTTGTTGCAGTTGCAATATATTGACGTACAGTGGGTGGACAAAATAACAGAAACATCTAACAATGCATCTGTCAAATACCTGATTAGAAGCAGCACCAAGCCTTTGGCTTTCAGAATAGCTTCAATCCCTCTTGGAATGTCATGCAAATCCTGAACTGTAGTTTAGTGTGCGATGGGACCACTTTTCAAGCAGAAAAGCCTCTAGTTCTTTGAAGGATGAAGGAGGTGTGAATCAGTGCCAATAGTTACCATTTAAAGATGTTCAGATCTAGTGGCCGAGGATGTCACGGTGTTTTTTGAACACCAGAAACCACTCAATGAATTTAATAGTTTACACTGAGGCATTATAGTTTTGGAATATGGAAACATCTTGAGGGAATGCAGATTGCACCACAAGATGCACCTTGCTCTGTAAAATGGCCTCATATTCACAGCATCATCTGACCATGTGGCCCACACCGACACACGCTGTAGGTTGAAGGTATCTTCTGGCTTTCCGTAACCGTCCCCCCTCCCCCCGGATTTAGAGGAAGGAGTGAAATATGACTCATCAGTCCAGTTTTTTTTCCAGTTGCTCAGGGATCTTCATACCAGGCTACCCATCGTCAGGCATCGGTCCTTCATATATACAGTTCCAAATGACGACCCGGTCACCAGACCCAGCTTTGTGAAGCTCCCAGCATGCACTTCTGAGACCGCCGCAGAGCACTGATTTGCTTTTCTATTAATTATGGATTCTGTACTATTGTGGTGTTAGCCACGTATTCCGTGATGAGTCTCTTCAGCTCATTCTGTTTCTATTCACTCCACATCCAGTCACGATTTCTGTGTCTGTTCTACTTGACAGATGAAACAATTTTGCAGTTACTGCACTCAATACACCAGCAATTCAGGCCCTGTCTATTTGGCCTCTTCAGAACTCTATTTGTCACATATGAAAGTGCTGATTTTCAGAGCTCTTTCATTGCCAACACATACTGCTAACTAGAATCAAATCCAATATGACTCACCATTGAAGCCGTGATTTAATTGCCATTTAGTTACTGTAAATTTAATGTCCGTTTCACATGATGTTTTGTCCACCCTCTGTAAATCCTGTCTGAGATTTGCGCTACTGCAATGTCCCAGTTCTCCCACTTAGGAAGGTTTTATCACTTGGTAGAAATAACAATCACCTTTAGTGTATTACTATACAGATTTGCATTGTGTTATTTTGCACTTTGCAGACCCTGTTATACAAAGAATTACTGTACATGGTATACAGTTTTGCCATGTACCATATTATATACAAAGGGGTAATTTGGAGTCTTTCTGCATTAATCAGCATCACTTGATTCACAGCACGAGTGTTTTTTTTTTTAGCTTTTTAATCAAGTGTTTAAAGAAGCATGCCATGAAAATTACATGACCACAATGAGCGACACACTGTCGGCAGTGGCCGAGTACTGATTGAAGTCATGGTAAGTTCTCCCTATAAACATATCCTCTTATGTTCCCAATATGGTCAAACTGTTTTATTCTCCCTAATTTTTAACCCATTTAGTGTAACAGTCTGGAATTCATCACATTATATCACACCCACCATGCATGCAAAGCAAACACAGGAGGGGTGATAGCAAACGCGACGGAGGGGGTGGCTGGTGGTTCTCAGCCACCTGCATCCTATCGGTCTGCACACTGCGGGCTTCATCCAGCCACTTATCACACTTGGAGGAAAACGCTATTCGCCTGATTCCACCCACAAAGGACCCCAGGTGACAGAGCAACAACAGGGTGAAACACCCAGCTGTCTGTGCCCCCCCCGCACGAGAGCAAAAACACTGCGTAACACCAAGTCATCGTCACGTAGCCCATTGGCCCTAAGACACTCCTCGATCTGCACTGGATGTTATCTGTGTGCACCGAGCATTAAGGACCACTTGCACTGCATGTAAATACCAGTCAGCATTTTCAGTCTTATTTATATTGTAAGGACACGTAAGGAATGTTATGTGTGAAAATGAAAATATCACTGCCAAAAAAACCCCCAGTGCAACACATAAAATGTACTTGGCAAAATGAAGCTTTTAATCCTGAGTCTGCATTCCCACTGTACCATTGAGGGAAATAACTGCGGTGTTTTATATCATTTTATTCCATAAAGGGGCTCATACTAGATCAATGACTTGTGAACATATTAGCCCAATTTTGGCATCACTTCACTGGCTTCCAATTCAGTTCAGAATCTATTTTAGAATTTTATGAATCACTTTTTAGGCCTTGCATGATCTAGCTCCAAAGCATGGGTGAATCTCAACACGCGTACTTGACAATACTTGTGTTCTTCTGTACCCTTTTTACGTCATCTTCCACTGCTGATGACCAGTTCTAAGAACAGAAGTACAAGAGTACGGTAAAAATCCCCAGAATGCTGGTCTTGCTCCGCCTCAGATATCAAGGATACATCAGTTGCATCCTCGGCAAACAAGACCAATCCCATGATTCATTGCACCTCACGTTCATTCTTGGAAGGCGAATTAGAAAGGCGGGTCTGGCCAAGACCACAAGTATGGCCTTTTCACTTCTGGGCATTGCGATTCACCCTATGCATCTGAATTGCTGTCAAAACCACTAGACCTTTAAGATCATTTGACCGAGGTTGACTTGTCGTTCCAAAGTCCAGACTAAAAACCCCAAGATGCTTTTTCGGTGACATTATTCCTCTGCTGATTCCGCCTGTTATGATGTGCAATGCCACCTGGCTTGAAAAAACGCTATACAAATAAAGGTATTATTATTATTGACGTTAATGCAATAATATAAGCACACAACACACGCGCCGCATTAAAAACACGTCACGTCAACAGACAGTGCGTAAACCTTTCACACAGAAACATACACGCACCTCCTCATTGAAAAGCTTGCTAGTCTCCTTTTTGATGGGGTCCAGGTACTGGACCTGGCCGGCAGAAAAGCCCACAATGAGCGACACACTGTCGGCAGTGGCCGAGTACTGATTGAAGTCATGGCAAGTGGGCTGGGTCCCCTTGTAGATACGTTTGTCAATAGGCTTGCTGAGGTCTACAGCCTGTAGAGATAAACAATGTACCAATAAGATCACATGCATATTAACATCAGTCAGTCCTCAAAAGCCCTCAATATATGCAATTCATTTATCAAATTATGAATCTTGTGGTTCAATGATTTGTGTTAGGGGACACAAGATTTTTTACACAGCTTTTATATAGAAAACTGCACTGCACTGACCGCCTGTCCACTTCCATCCAATTATTTAACTGCTGTTATTGATCTGAACTGGGGGGGGGGGACCTGAATATTTGTATAATACAAAAATTAAAGATGCCTCCTTTGGCAATTTGATACTTCTGAGAATATCTTAAGTTTTAGGGATTGAAGCCAATCGACAATGTCAACTGTCAAGCCCCCCAGTACAGTTTAGTTTGCAGAAAGACCAAAATAACATTAATAAAGGCAGATTCGATGCGATTGAAAAACGGATATAAAATAACATAACAACCCATAAGGACTGGAGTGGGATTGAAGTCTTTTGTATCTCTTACCTACTGATTTCTCACAGGACGCTCTTAAATGATCAGATTTCCTGCCGTCGGGGATTTTACCCAAGTTCTCGCATACCGAGGCTGTTTGTCTCTTAGCAAAATGTCATTTGTATCGGTTGACCTTAATTAAAGATTATCACTAGCGAACGTATCAGTTTCGCAGTCTTTTTTGCATAGGTCAAGGAGGGGACATCCCTTACCACCGAAATCTGCGGGTATGGGTGACAAACAGCACGTCTTTACACTCACAAACACTGCCTTTTGATATTACACACTTATTGGCAATCGCAGTTTTAAACACTACTTTGATCAGTACACATATAGCAAAAACGACTGCCTTAAACCCAAATTGCTCAGCATACGGCATCCAGACGCTTTAAGGCACAAGAAGTTACGTCACCGCGAAGGGTCAGATCCCGCAGGACACGTTTTATTCTCTGTCAATTTCCCAGAGGCGATCGTTCATGCATGGCCGTAATTAGCACGCCCCCGACCCAAAGCAATGCTCAATGTCTTGTGCTGAATCATCTATCCATGCATAAAATATTGTTCAAATACACAATGGCTTCCCTTGTTCCAACAGATTTAAATAATAATAGTATCAGGATATCTGGGATTTACTTGCTGGATGCATCTAGCCAGTTATCCAGTGTGCTAACCAGGTAGCTGGCTAACACATTTTCCTCCTGTCAAGTTTGTCCTGCTGCTTCTCCTATCGTCTTACCTTCTTGATGTTCGTGTAGGTATAAAAATAAAGTTCCCTGCCGATATTGAAACAAACTCGTTCCGATTCCTCACTGGGATCTTCTGGCTGAAGCTTCACCATGGACACCCGGACCGGGGGCAGGAAACCGGTCGGAGAGGAGTTGGCTGCGGCAGTGGCAGAGGAGGTAGCCCCGGGCCCCTGAACCGGCCCTCCGCCGCCACCACCGGGTACCGAACCCGGTCCGGCCCCGGGACCCACCGCGGCACTCGTGGACAGACCCCGTGGAATACCGCCCCGCTGCTGTGAGTCCGACAGGGTAAGCAGTTTGTAGAAACCCTCCCTTGTCCGGAATTGGGATTTAATCTCATTAATATCCTTTAGGGCGCCTCCATCACCGGCCATCTTTAATACAAACAAGCCGCACAGGAAACCGAGACCCTGACCTGGAAATAATGATCAAAAACTACAACAGCTATGGGAGGATTTCGGCATGATGCTGGGATTCAGCCGCACCAAATATTGCCGCTGGCGATGGATGCATTACACGTCCCGTCCTTGTCCTTCATCCTGCTTCTCTGCGTGGACCATGTTGGATTTGCAGCAGCAGCAGCAGAGGCAAGCAATGTTTCCGCTAAGGGACACCGGCAAGGCACGTCACTGAGCAGCGTGTACGGCAGCCGGCGACACTCTCCCCTTCATCCCTGTAAAATACTGGGCTATTTTTGATCTGGGTGCACACTGAGTGTGAAGGGAGCAGTGCACTTCATATGTATCTAGCAATACAACAAAACCTTAAACATATATTCTAATACACGAATTTTGTACTTTTCTTCGCAAATATTTAAAAAAATTCCAGAAGGGTAAAGTTATTGACCACTAAATATAATGCGGGCTGTACTGATTTAAAAAACATCTGAGTTGAATGACTGATTTAAAAAACGTTTCCTTGTCATCTGTGTGCGCGCTGTGTGATTGCAATTTAGCTGGGCAATAACTTAATAAATTAGTATATAGTCCGGGCAACGCTAAATTAACATATGATAATGACCCAGTAATAATAATGAAATGCAATAAACCAATAAGTCATTCACCTGCGTACCGGTTTTGCTCCCCCCATTGTACATAACATTTTACCACAATTTACACCAAAAATGCAATGTTAAATACATTGGGCCTTAGCAACACAGTTTTATTACATAACAAAAAACAAACAAGCAACAAAAAGAGAAAATTACATGCCGCAAATAGCTACACTTAACATTAAACATTTAACAGAAATGTTTAGCTAGACAAGTATATTTGGAAAGAGCATAAAGCTCACGACTTAACGACTTTTTTCATGGTGTTATCTACAAGCAGCCAAGTCACAGATTTTTTTGTACACATTATGGGATATGTTTCTTTTTAATAAATTTGTGTCAGAAACGCACATTAGTTGTAATAATATGTAGTTATATGTTTCATATTTGGAAAAATGCTTACTCATCAAACAGAAAAGTTTGTGAGCTTTTTGAGTTACCATGCATTTTCTGGTAAAATTGGAGAGCATGGCAGGTGCTTAAGGAAATCTGTGGTTAATAAGTGGAGTAGCGTGTACCAACAGACCACTTTAGTATATTGTTTGCAGCCTACTGATGTGCTGTGACGCATGAGGTTTATTTGTGCACATAATCAGTGTTGGGTAATTCATGTCCAGAGAGTGAAAATCCAGACCTGGATTTTGTTTCAACCAACCAGCTGAGTATCTAAGACTGTGACTCTTTATGCTCAACTGGTTGGTTGAAACAAAATCTTGGTCTGGATTTTTACTCTCTGGACCTGAATTACTCAGCTCTGTATATAATGTTACACTGGTTAAATAGGATTAATATTTGGACTATGGATGAAGGTGGCTTGGAATCAAGACATCGCTTGAAATTATTATTATGGAAATGATTGTTATTAGTGGTGAAAAACCTGCTGAAAATAACCTTTGGAAACATTTAATTTATGTTACAGTTCTTTTCTGTTTTGCTCCTTTCATAGCTTTTAAAAATTTCAGCTTTGTGCCCGTGTTTGTGAGAGTGAAATCACAAAGAAAAAAGGTCCAATTGGTTGTATTTTACACTGAAAATACCAGCATGTTTGATGAACTTCTCAGGTCTATGAGTTATTGGTTGGAAAGTCTTCTGATATGTGATGCTACCATTTCAAAAACCAAAAAAAAAAAACCATCTGAAATATAGAATACCTTTGGGTAGTAAATAAAGATGACTAAATAAAAATCTAGTTTGAACTCGACTTGGAGAATTGTCACTTCCAAGGGCTGGCAGAGTTTCTGGAATGTTCACAAGTCATAAAAGGGGTGCAACAGCTATAGATAAGCATGTCTCCCTATCCATGTACTTTAGCTTAAGTACTTGGGACAAATGTCTCAGCAATCTCCAGGACGTACAGATTACTGAGCCCCGACTGGTCTTCACATTGCCGTGTTTCCAAGACAACCGTCCTGTGGGAAATTAATACAAAGACACCATGTTTCAATACTCACATACATAGAGCGACACTTGAAAGCCACCCAGTTTCAAAATGTGAGGGGTATGACTTTCTGTCTGCGCAATCCAAGTGATCTGTCGCTGCTCATCTATCACACGTGTTTTCATTGTAGGAGTGTGTGCAACTGCAGGAGAATTTATGTGCATGTAGACTCACCTGTCAGATCCTACGAGACGGAAAGCCTTCTTGGGTTCTGTGATCTCCTGCAGGATGTCTGAGAAGCACTCTCCTCTTCGCTGCCAACCGTGTCTCCACATCGCTAGCAAGGTGTCTTCAAAAAACACTGCAAAAACATGGACGTGTGTCAGTCAAATCTATCAGGCCTTCTCTGCAGCTGTGATGCTTCTCTCGAGCCTTCCCTGTCGATTTTTATCCACCATATTCCAGGAAAGTCTACTCTCAATTAAATTTCTATACTTTTCATTGGGGAAGAGATCAAAATACACATTGAATCTCCAGTCTGTTCTAATTACTGTTCTACCCGTCTTTCTTGGGGTTCGTACCTACGGCCTCCACGCTGAAGGAGAAGTTAGTCTCAGTCTGCAGCTTGCCTTGGCTTTTTAGGATTCCCTCTAGGCTCACAATATGTACAGTCTCTGTCAAAAAAAAACATTTCTTGCGTCATCCAAATGAAAGAATATATGCATCTCCTCCAACTGTCTTTTGTCATGTTATTCCACAGCTGTAGTTCTCCAGATTTACCCATAAGCCTCGTCTGACTATAAGCTGTATTTGTGGCACATATTACCCCATTGATTAAAATAGTACTGAGAAGGACGACAGATCACATGTCAGTAATGTGTAGCTGCAGAGTAAACTAGAGTAAATGAGAATAACACGGTGCCACAAATCACCAGGTCTAATGAAGGATTTACAACTGTCAAACTGGGAATTCCCAGTTATCCAATGTAAGTTAGTATATTCCACGACAGCAAATGCTAAATCATGTCACCGATACACTTTTTTTGCAGAGCATAGGAATTTGAAATGGTGCCTTACTCTCCAGGAGCACTAATAGGGTGCTGCAGTCCAATTGGATGACCTGTACTATATCAGTACTGGAATTCCCTGGAGGAGTCAGACACAAGGGTGGGGGGGAAACAGGCATTATACGTTTTTAAAAAGACAGTACAAATAGATACATTATTTCTCTAGTATTTCAAGTGAATAGTTATAACATTAATCATTCTTGTTTACTGTTTATGTATGGCCTTTATCCGCAACAACTATACAGAAAGTAGAATAGACTGCATTGCTGTTTGCTATTCAGTATATAATATGCACAGGTTTGACTGGGATACAATTTTGCGTTCCTACAGGATCCCTGTTATCCTATAGTATATGTCTTGAGCTTCAGTAGTGGGATAGTGACCCTAAAAAAGGTACTTCACTAATGTTTAACTGAATATCTCCAAATGTTTTTCAATAATGTTTATCCAGTTCAGGGTCCTGGAGATCATGAAGTCTATCCTAGCTGGTGCAGGGGACACCCTAACCGGGGTGTCAGTCCATCACAGGACACATGCTCACACACAGTGGACAGTGTTGAGCAGTGGTTCTCAACCTAGTCCTCAGGGACCCCCAAACAGTTTTTGCTCCCTCCCAGCTTCTGGTGCTCTGGTAGAAAACTGGGAGGGAGCAAAAACGTGGACTGGCAAGGAGCTTGGGGAAGGAAGAACACTCATGGTAGTTTTACTTACACAAAAATGTTCTGAGGGCAGGATGAAAAATACTAGAGGTAGAAACAACCAATCAGAGGTCTGGGTCCCACCTCTTCTACAATCTGATTGTTATCTCTCTGAACAAATAATTTTTTTCGTTCTGCCTTCAAAACATTTTTGTGTAAGTAAACTCCCATGAGTAGGAAAAATGTAATCTCCAAGGACCAGCTTGAGAAACACCTATATAGAGGTATCTGCTGTCTTTTGGCAATCAGAGTCTCTGGAGGACTAAAGATATTAAACAAACTGGAACTGCATATGTAACTCAAAAAGTATTAGATTAAATTATTTAATAATTTAAGTTTGTTCGAGAGTCAGTGCTTGTCGTATAGTATATCTACTATTCCACTCAGTTAATATGTTGATTAGATTAATGTTTTGTTTGGCAAACTGGTGTCTCTAAGTTTCCCACATCATGTGAGAATTGGTGTATATGTGCCCTATGCATCTCATTTGCCCTATTTTTCCAGGGATTTGCTCCAGGCGTATTATGACCATTTACTGCATATGTTGTTGGCAGAGGGGTGGATAGCTGGTTTTGGTCTGACTCCATAGCTTCGTCAGTTACCTAGATATGGCAGTTTTACATTGAAATACTGCTGCCTGTTTGTGCTCAGCCAGTCTCTACCTGTGCCACTGTCTGTGAACCAGGAGGTATTGGAGTTGAGGTTGATGTTCTCCAGCTGCACGGGCTGGAATGGGTTCGGACCCCTGGCCACCCCAATGCAGACCAGCGGGTACTCCTGATCCGGAACGATCAGCATCTCGAACAGCCGCAGAGGGCTGGGCAGCGGGAAGTCAAAATGCTGCAACACACACATATAGTGTAAGAAAGTAGACTTACGGGGCTGCCAATTTTGGTCGGCTAGCTGGCGTGAGATTTTCCATTCGAGACAGTTCACCAAACACATTTACATGTATGTAACAGTTTTATTACCTTGTAATTAGTTTGTAGGGTTTACAAACTACCCCCACGCTTTAGCTGATTTTATGTTTATAATGGAATAATATAAATTTGCCGTAAGATTTCTTGTGTGAGCATGAGCGAGAAAGCATGAGTGTCACGCTAGATGTGTGTGAGGTAGTAGGCCTGCTCATGTGCTGTAGTAAAGTAAATGCTAAACTTAGAGTTTCAATCAAATTTTCAATCATATTATCATAAATTAAAATTAATTAAATTTTACACTGCATTACTTTTAATACCTTATTTTTATAATTTCAGTCATATAAAGTATATTTGAAGTGTAAAAGTGTAAGCTATGTATAAGACATTCAATACATTTTTGTTAATTATTGGAAATCAAATAAGCCTGTTGGTTTGATCCACTTGTTAGATCGTTTAGGAGTATTAGGAGACAGCCAATAGGAGAGCTTATAGTTAATAAGGGGATGGAGCTAAAAGGAGTCACTGACCTTGATGAGCATGAACTTGTGCATGGGCTCATACCACTGTAGCAGCACCACACTGGACTCGAGAGCCCCACACAGGAAGATGCATCCCTGCGGTGTATTTTGACCTAAGAGGCAGAAAGTTGGTACATGCAGCAAAGAAATAAGGCTTGGAAATTTAACAAGCTAACGCATAGTGTTGATTTTAAGGTCATAACATGTTATTATTTTCTTGCAATGGCAGACCCTCCTAGTTTGACCTTCAGCGATGCAAACACTATTGTCGTTTTCTCTCGGTTTGAGGGGTTCCATTGGATAAAATGGAAAAAGCACATTTCACTGGAGTGTGATTCCCCTATACTCACCCACACGGCATGTCTTACAGCCCTTCGTGTCTGGGATTTTACTGCTTATGGCACATTTCCTGGAATTACAAAGAAATACGTTGTTCATGGTTCTAAAGGAAATTAGAACTTCAGAAATCATTCTGGTATTATATATCAAACCGACTATGTTTTTTCCCCAGAAACTTTTACAGACGTTAAATGAATCGGAGCATAAATTAATTTCTAATTAAACAAACATCATCCAGTTTCATCAAAGAAATCCATCATTCGATTCTGACATTTGTTCATAAATGATTCTGACATTTGTTCGTAAATGAACTAAAGTTGATCAATATGTGAATGCAGATCAATAATTATGATGCACATTTAGTGCTAGTAGCAAACCAGAAAAAAACATTAAGTAAAAAAAAAAAGTTTAGATAATGGATGTTTATCATTTAATAAAGTTTTAGGTTATTAAAATGTGACTACCCCCACAGTCCCAAAATATAATGACAAGAAAATTCTGATAAAAAAAAAATTTGCAATGAAATTAAACCAGGAAGCTTTTTACAGACAGAACAGGTAGAGTTACCTGGGCAGAAGTCTGTGCGTTGGCAAAGCCACGATGCGGTGCTCCTTACGTGCCTGATCATACAGCTCCTTCAAGGAATGAGAGTGCAGCTGGGACGCCTTACCTGACGAAACATATACACTTATGTGGCATTTCCATCCAGACTGCCCAAAGCGCGCGACAGTTAGCACGATTGTCTTTTTATTCAGGATTAGCATCCATGTTAGGATCTGCTACTAGTTGACGTTAAGGCTGGAGATGGCTCACCTGATATTGACATGAGGACGTTGTTAATGGTATAGACCCAAGTGCACTTCCCCGGATAGAGCTGAGGTGATTAAAGAGACAGCACAGCCTTCAAATTCCAGATCTCTGCGTTCTCGGATAACTCTCATGGGGGTGTTTCTCAATAACAAGAACGCAAAGATCGAACTTGTGGTCTTGGCAAGACAAACTTGGGGAGAAATGAATCTGGGGATTTGTCTAATTTGATGAGGACACCAAATATAATAGATGTTTGGAGCTGGGCAAGAACAACATTCAGGGGTTTCTACCGCTTCTGTGCTTAGTCTTGTCTTGTCTTGGGCAATGAAAGATGACATAAATCAGCTACCCCAGAGCATGAGTAAGATCAAGCACACATACTGAGAAACATTCAGCTTCTACGGCGCTGTTCCACCTTTCCGGCGGTCATCCTACCAGCTCCATTGTGGCTTCCTGCCCATTCAAGTTGAGTGTGAAGATGCCCTCGTCTGCTCCAAAGATGAGGTGATGATCTGAGAAAAATGAGAAAATAACAGGAAATGCATGACATGTCAGGAGAATGTTTTCTAGAAATAGCAATATTGCTCCGCAGACTGATTGGTTAGCTTACCTTTGGTTGTGGGATGATCCCATATGGTTGAGCAGTTGATCTTTAAAGGACACCCATGAAACACTTTTTTAAAGATTACCTGAAATAGAAAGAGGAAGAAACGGTGAAATTCAACAAAAATGCTTGTGCAAGAGAAGCCTTTTCTTTTCTACTTCCATTTTGTTGGCTTTCAGTTGGTTCCCCACAAAAAGCCGTGTTATGTACTATAATTCCAAAAACATTATTTAATATGACTACAGAATGGGGTTAGAGGCATTATTTCATATAAAACTACTTCATGTTGCTGCGTGACTTATAACATCATTTAAAAAGAAATGCTCAGTTATAAACACAGTTTGGCCTCTGCATGTATACAGTATATTCGCAATATAGTCACTGAATGTTTTTTAGATTCCTGCATCTGTTTATCTAAATGGGAATTTATGGGAGACCGACTTACTGGAGGTTTCTTCACTGCTGTACTTGGTCCATCGCCTGGGACCTGGGAAAGCAAATATGTTTGTTACAAATCAATTGAGAAATTTAAAAAAAGAACACTTCACTTGAGAGGCCACAAATACGTATTAATAACTCAGTTACTACTGAAGTACAAGTCACGAACAGATACAGTAGCTACTTGAGATAAAAGATGCATCACGATTTATTAATGATGATCAAACAAGATCAGTATTTCACTTGCATTACTTATTACTTGCTCCTTCAGTAGTTACTTTAGTAGTTAACAAAGACTTACAGGATTTACAGTTGGTAGTTAACTACATAAGTATTAGCTTAATAGTACATTATTTGTGCCCCTTCAAGTACAGCGTTACCAGAATTCCTTCATGTATTTCAAATTGTCCTTGTTGTGTTCTTCACATTTAATACCTGCAGGCACTGTCTCTGTCTTCTATCCTTCTTAGGGGGAAGGACAGGTGGCTGTTGGTCAGGCGGGCTGTCAATCATGTGACCAGCAAATGAGGTGGGGTCTGAATAATCAACAAAACAAAATATTAGTTTTGCTGTATATTATTGTCTTTTATGAAGCTGGTATAACAGCACCGCTGCTGGACTGGTCACACCAAGTGACCCCTCTCCAATTCTTACCCTTTGCCCAAGATTTCATAGAAGCAAAAGGTGCATCATACGTGAGTGTATTGTAAATAAGTGTAAAATCTGCATCCTGTTATATATGCAGTATAATTATTTATAATACACTGCAATAATTAGATTAGATTAATAGATTAGATTAATACCTTACATACTAACAATTTTAAAACTTTTATATTTATTGTATGTTGTTACTGTGTGTTTTAAGTAATTCTATTCTATTCTATTCTATTCTATTCTATTCTTCCAGACTCAAACCGCTTCTTTCCCCAAGCTATTCATTTTTCTGCATCCGCATTTCCCATAACAGCCATACCCCTGGCACCTGCACTTTCTAGATCATTCACTGCCCTTCATCAGTGTCTAACCACATATCATCCAGTTCTGCACTGTTTCTTGCTTCGTGTGCCATTTGTATTGTCCTCTACTGTCTCATATTGTTTTACGCTGTCTTGCATTGCTTTACACTTTCCTGTATTGTTTTATACTATGTTGTGTTGTTTTACACTGTCCTGTATTGTTTTACAGTATCATATTGTTTTAAACTGTCTCATATTGCTTTACACTGTCTATATTGTTCTGCACTGTCGTGTATTGTTTTACAGTACATTGTTTTGTATTGTTTTACACTGTCTCGTATTGTTTTACACTGTCTTGCATTGTTTTTCAGTGTCCTTAGTCTCTCTTTAACTGAGTAAACATTCCAATGCACCAATTGCATGTGGCCAGTAAAGTCTCTAGAATTAATACCCATTAATAGTACACTCAGTGACAAAAAAAAAGTTAAGCACTCAGACAGAGTGATGGGAATCTGCACATGGTGAAAGGTCATGTGACTGTATCGCAATGATTATAATATCAGATCAAATGGACAGCAGAGTTGGCAGCATGGGCACACTGCTGGTCCCATGTCAGTAGGGCGTGGCACCCCCCAGGCCTGGGTACATGTGGCGATACGGTGCAGAAGGGAGTCATACAGCCAATGTATCCTCTCCTGTGGCAAGATGGCCCACAGTTGTTGTAACTGGCCCACGAGATCCTGCAGATTGGCACTGGGTCTGAGTTGATGTCCTTGCTGATCCCACACATGTTCGATTGAGGAAAGATCAGGGGATCTGGCTGGCTGCAGGAGGACCTCAGCATGATCCAGGCAGTCCATGGACACGCGTGCCGTATGTGGATGGGCTTTGTCTTGTTGAAAAACTGTACCAGGGTGCTGTCTCAGGAGGGGTAAGACATGCGGACGCAGGATGTCCCTGACGTAGCGCTGTGCCGTCAGGGTCTCCTGAATCACTACCAGAGATGACCTGAAGTCACACCCTATGGCTCCCCACACCATGATGCCAGGAGTAACTCCAGTGTGTCTCTCCACAGTATTGGCAGGATTGGTTCTCTCCCCTCAGTGTTGCCATACACACACATGACAGTCATTTGTGGTAATGCAGAACCGAGATTCATCGCTGAACATGGTATGATGCACTTGTCATCAGTCCAGACCTCCCAATTATGGCACCACTCCAAACACAGCTGTCTCTGTGCTTGTGTTAGAGGCAGCCTACACATGGGATGGCAAACCCATAGTCCAGGTGATGCCAGTCGTCGAGACACGGTGCGAGATGACACAGGGAGAGTTGTAGAGAGTCCAATACCTATGTCCAAATGGTAGTCGCAGATGTCATGCCGTTCTGTGATGCTTGGTGCACAATATGACGATCCTGCCTTGGTGTGATTTGTCTTGGGTGACCGGAACTGTCACGATGTGTGTGGATGTTCTCATGTGCCTATTGGTTCCAACATCGGGTGACTGTGACATCTGCATGCCCCACATGCCAGGTAATTGCACGATACGACCACACAACCTCATGCAATCCCACAATATGACCCCTATCAAACTCCGGATGGCAATTCTGGTAATGTAGTCTAATGCTGGTAATGTACTGTAATGCTGGTAATGTAGTCTAATGCTGGTAATGTACTGTAAAGCTGGTAATGCTCTGTAATGCATCTACGCAGAATTCTGCGTCTGGTGACTAGACGTGCCAGCTCCTTGCAAATAGAATCATTTACATACCCATCAGTGGTCTGCATGTGTACCAAACTATGTCCAAATCGGACAGTAACGTCTGGGTGCTTAACTGATTTTGCCACTGAGTATATATATATATGCCAAATCTATGTTCATAGTCAATACATTTTTTTAATCACATCAATTAGATTATATTAACAAACACAAATCACTATCTTCCCTACTGATTGAGCTGATTGTCTACTCACAGGACATAACGTGAACTCTGCCTCCCTGATGCGGTGCAAATACAAAGGAATAAAACACGATTTTTGGCAAAACATCTCATTCTTATGAATTGGTCTGTGTTGCAAGGCACAATGAGAATGAAAGATGCCCCAGCACTATGCACTTCTGTGGGATGCTGAGCACGACCACACCAGGGTATCACAACGGGAAGGCAGGGATACTGACCGGAGTTGACGTTGCGGACAGACCGCGGTCGAGGGACGGGGCGGGTGGGGGTGCTGCTTGAGCAGCGCACTAAGGGGGAGGGGGCGTACAGAGAGCACGGGGCTCCTCGCCCGCGACTGTCATCCCCACTGACGCTCTCCTCCGAGCTCGTCCGCAGCTTCGGCTGACCAGGACACACACATGGCGCATGCCTGTCACTGCTGCATCTCAGCAGTCGTTTCATTAAGAACAAACTTCCTAAGACATTACAAATCCCATCCTTATACTTAGTCTGTAATACAGACGCTCCCCGCGTTATGATAGCGTTACGTTCCGATAAACCTATCCTAAGAAACATCATAGCCTAGCCCATCTTATCCGCAAAGGGCCGATGTGTATGCAGGTTTTTGGGGTAACCTTTAGGTCAGCTGCTCAAACCCAGGTGTGAGGACTCTTCAGCCAATCAGTCCTCTAATTAGTGACCTAATTAGGGAGTTGTAGCGAAAATCTGCATATCCACGGGCCCTTTGCGGATAAGATTGCCCACCCCTGACCTAGCCTAACCTACCTTAACCATGCTTAGGAAACTTACATTAGCGTACAGTTGGATGTTGAATATCTCATGTAATCAATTGAATACTGAAGGTGAAAAACATAGAGCTTGTAAAGTCGAAAGACAGACCATCGTAACCTGGGGAGCATCTGTACTTCATTATACTTCATTACTGAGACTTAGTATTATTAAGTATGAATAAAAACAAAAAAATAATGCTATATAACTGCTGAATTGTAATACTCTAAACTGACATAATATAAGTACTATAATTATAATTATATAATTGCGTCTATTGAACATTAGACTGGTAACCAGAGTAAGCTAGTGCACTGTTCCTCACTATTCCTCCTGTCAGTGCATCCAGGTTTCCCATACATGTATTGATTATTCTGTGCCCTTCGCGCCGAGTCCCTTACTTTGGGAGGAAGTGGGGGCGGGACCTCATCTGCTGGCAAGGTTTCGCTGCAGAGGCAGAGAGAGCGAGAGTAAGGAGCCTGGGCGGCCGGAAGCTCTGATTGCATTATGGTACTGAGGCAGCAGTCAATCTCACATTCATGTTTCATATAGCCATAGTGATACATTCAGAGTGACATTGCTGACTCTCTGCCAACTTAGTGCAACAGTTCTTATAAAGGAGCTTACCTATTGCTATAGTTACTAGGGCTGAGGAAACAGGAAAAGATGTAGACAATTAATCATACAATAAGGGTTAGCGACAGAGTATGTTATATGCAGAATAAAAGACTGGGTAGGACTCATACATATCCACATCGTCGTAATCATCATCCGAGTCCATACTCTCCTCCCTGTGAAGGGTATATAACACACAGGAGTCAGCAACAGTACCTAATGATCCAAAATGGTGTAAATGCTGCACTACCTACATTTTGTGTATCTGCTTATCCGTTTTAGATAATATGTTACAGTTGATGTGTACTGATGTGTCAATGAATCCTTGGCAGACGTGACATTTATGAATAGTAACTGAAGATGTCAAGAAAGAGCCCTAATATAGCCAACACAACATAGAGAGCTTGGAGTGTAGCATTGTGGGGTAAGACTGGCACTGCCCAGAAGGTTGTGGGTTTCAAACTCAGTATAAGACAGTGTAATCATATCACCACTGGGCCCTTTTACCCTTTAATTGTGGCAGGGACGCTTTCCTTTGTCCCTTTTATGTCACTTTGGATCAAAGCATCTGCTAACTGAACGTAAATCTGTGAAATGAATAGAACAGCTGTGGTTCAGCAATTCAAAGGCATCGCAATACTAAAGTCTACTAATTGTATGAAGCTACCAGCTTTCCAGCAGAAAATAATGGAAAGTCCTTTATAGACAGTAATTGTGGGAAGATATAATCATATAATGTTTGTGATTAATGTATATTAAAGCTGTTCTGGTATGTTGGGATGTTTAAAGTATACTTATATGCTGCTTATGAATGTTCTATGAATGCATTATGAAGGTGCAGTCAATGTAAATCATTACCGTGTGTGATTTATAAAAGAAAATGTATTAATGTAAGCCTAAGCTTATCCCTCTGAAGCAGGGGACACCCTGGATAGGATGGCAGTACATCAAGGGGCACAAATGCACACACATTCAACAAATGGCCATGTAAAGACGGCGCCGGAGCTAAATCGCATGTCTCTGTTCTGCGAGACACCAAGCCACCACATTGCGCTGAAGATGTATAGATAGAACGGTGTCTCACCTGCCGTGTTCCCTGTGTTTCCTTGGAATAGGGTTGGTGTTGACTGTGACCCTGCAGTGAATAAGTGGCAAGGGAAGGTTTATAGATACAGCGGGTGTTGGCCTTTTCGGATATTAGCTGTTTGTTGAATAGCCATTTCTATGTTAAAGCGGTGGCTTTTGCAGACCTGTTTTCCCTCCTGTGCATCATCTCATCTCTGCCTGCAGAACTTGTTGACATGGCGTCTCGTTTGTGCTGTACCTGCGGCGCATGCAGGAGAGAAGTAACGGCGATGCACGACCCAGAAGTCCACATGACGTGCTCAAAGTCGCGAACATATACAGGCAGCCCACAGCAACCCGGAGACAAACAGGAAGGAACTTTTACTCAGAACATAGACAAACTCACCGTTCCATCCAAACAATTTCTGTCTGGCTGCACTTCTTTTCTGGTGTGTATCTGTTGCCCTGAAAACACAAACAGCATGGAAATGTTGGCTGGTTCACAAACAGATGGTGACGCCGCAGTTTAAAAAAAAAAGAAAGAGAAACATTACATTTAATAGGAAATGTTTTTAAAGTGGTTTTACGAATTGCTGTCCTGAGAGCAGGAGAACCCAGACACTCACAGCTGCTGTCGGAATTGGTGCGTTCAGCTTTGTTGTGTCGATTTGTAGAGCGGATTCTTCTCAGAGATCCTGGTATGATGACCTACGTATAGCAGAGGTAAAGCGCTAAGACTTCCTACACTGTCAGAAAAAGTATCAATTTGTACCTTCGTGGGTACAATTACTCATCACTGGGGTGTACCCTCAAGGGTCTGCCGATTGTACTTTGTAGCTGTAGTTAAATGCACCTTTTAAGGTGCAGAATAGATTCTGAGTAACATTTTTGTACCATTGAGGGTACATTAATGTTGTTTATACCATTGAGGGTACATTACTGATGTTTGTACCTTGGGGAACAAAACTGTACGTGTACCTGGGCTGTGCCCTTTTTCTGAAAGTGCACATGGACGTCTTTTAACTAAATTGTTCTGAAAGTAACATTATTCAGTCCATTAATCTCTCTTTAACTACATATCCAGAAACAAAAGTCCTAGATAGCGTGGTGGCTGACCGGGAAGCTTATGAAATTTAGGAGGATTTTGGGTCAACAATTTACTACAGGAGGAAACTGGAGTGTCCAAAGAAACCCCACACACCGCAGGGTGGCTGCGAACTCCACACACCTGTGGTCACCCGCACTACACACTAATGTTTTAAGGGATCGGACTGTGTAGTTCACTGTTTCCCAATCTGGTCTTGGGAGACCCGCAGACAGTCCACATTTTTGCTCCCTCCAGGTACGGAGCTCAGAGGGAGCAAAAACGTGGACCGACTGTGGGTCCCCGAGGACTGGCTTGGGAACCACTGATGTAGTTCGACGTACCTCCATGTCCTCTTCCTCAGCCTGCAGGCAATCCTTAAGCCTTTCCGGATGCTGATGCTTCTCCAGTAGGTCCAGGGTCAGGGACTGGTTTAAACAGGTCTGAGCAAGAAAGCTATTCTGTGAATAGAGGCAGAAAGAGGAGGGTTATGGGATAGGGGAAGGAGAGACAAGAAGACCAAGAGCAAAGCACTTCATTTTAGATTTTTGAAGATGATAGGGGGTAGCAATAAGAGGAAGAATGGACGTAATTAAGGAAGGGATTCGTTTTCACCGTCAACAGCTTAGAGGCACTGGGCCTCTTCTTCGGGTTCCGGATGAGCATCATCTTGATGAAGTTATGAAATGCAGTTGACCTAAGAGAGAAGGTAGCGGAGATTTATACTTCTGTCAGATGGGTGATAAATGTACTGTCACAGACAATAGTAACATTAGATAGGAAATGTATATGAACACCGACTGGGTTCCTATCAAAGCTCTAAAGTAAAAGTAAAGTAAAAATGAAATCCTGCTTTAAAAGTTACATTATAAATGTGACACCGCAAGGGCTATAAATCGCTTTGGTGAAAAGTGAGTGAAATATCTGTCTCTCACCACTTTGCTTTGTCCTTTAATTTCGGAGGCTGGTAGCCACTCTTGGACATGAGAAACAGCACCCTGGGAATGGAGGAGACTGTCAGTGCTGCAAGCATGCATCTCTCTGCAAGGCTGCGCTATCGCACATGCGGGGGAGCAGAGACACCTGCTGCTGATGAGCGACAAAATAAGTACGCAAAGGGAACAGTCTGTATATAAATAAACACGAGTGTCTTCTATCTTTGTGCTGGGAGGCACAGCTATGCTTTAATGTTAGTGTTTGTCCACAAACAGCACTGTGCAATACAACAGCCGAAGAAAATGCTATCTGCCTGGGTAGTAAATGTATAAGTGTGTTTGTAAAAGTGTACAATTTAACATTGGAATACATGCAACTGAACAGTAACACAACAAAGAATACGAATTTCTTCTGTTCTCCAAAAGTTACTGATGTCTTGTTGGATGACTAGAAGATCACCACACTGGTTCCCAAATCTCTCCTCAGGGGCACCGCAGACATTATATATGTTAAATTTCACTACCAGCTGAATTAGTTAAATAATTTGGTCATCAACTGATTAACCAAACATCGTATGCTAGTGAGTGAGTATAATGGATGTTTACTGCAAATATTGTGTTGACTTCAGGAGAACTTTGGAAATACTGTGACAGATATAATATCAAGTGGTGACTGTATTCATGTCAGTCTGCCTTCCTGCGTAAACCGATGGGCTGTGACTGTGTGGGCTGGCTGCGGCTGGGTCATACCTGAGCGGGTGAACATCGAACATGGGAGGCTGCAGCTCCGCCAGTTCGATGGCAGTGATGCCCACAGACCAAATGTCGCACAGCTCGTTGTAGCCGCCCTTGATCTCCACGGCGGCAACCTCTGGCGCCATCCTGTGGACGGGACCCAAACAGCACCTGCATCTCTGAACTTCAATCCACACAGGCACATAAAGTAACATCGTTTAACCTCTCCCAAAATGTTTTTTAATCACCAATCAGGCATGTGGCCCAGTAGTAAAATTGCGAGTTTGAATCCCCTTAAAATTTGTTTTAGCCCCTTGTTGGTGAAAATCAATGGGTGGGGGTCCTGTTTGCCGAATTCTAATGAAGTAGACAATCCCCCCCCCCCCCCCCCAAAGGGCCCCGCTTTCATTCCCATACTTGTGGCAGCTTTTCTCTGAACCCACTGATTGGCTGGATTAGTGTAGCGAGCTCCTGCTCCATAAGCTCACCAGTATGGTGTCCCGATGAAGGACATGCGGCGAGCAAACGTGGCTGTGATCTGCGCGGAAATCCCAAAGTCCGCTGAACGGATGGAGGCGGGAAAAAAAACAGCAATTACTCTCAATGTCACTTGAGTTACAGTGACACAGATAACTACGTGCTGTAATTCATGTGGTAATTAAACTTTGATAGATGCCATGTGCTTATATTTCAAACTTCTTCATCAAAGGACTGTTTTGTAAGTCTTAAGCACTCCAAGTCCATTGTTGACATTAATGCTACACAATAGCGACTGGCATCATACTGAAAAGATAAGCATGTGACACTGACAAGTGTTCTTGAAATGCCGATAGATCAAAATGCTGATATGTAGCTTTATAATTATGTGTGCTGAAATAAGATAGCTCTAAAATAGCTGTGGCTGATATGAGGCCAAAAAGAATTTAAAAAAAATAAGGCCATCCTATTTAGTATGAAGGTTGTGCATCTCGATGGTTAATAAATAGGACTGAAAACCAGTAATAGGCAGTTGCCTAATGTACAGTAGCAGGACCTAGACACAACTTACCAAGCTTCACTTCTCCTTGGTCATTCAGAAGAATATTTGCACCCTGGAAGATAAAAAAAAAAGTCAAAATGCATGGAGCCAGGTGGTCAGATTCTTAGCTGATGAAGTACGTTTTCACTGCACTCCTATGTCCAAACCTCAGTGCATATGGGGAGTGCGTGCATCTCCGAGTTCGCATGTGAATGCAGTATGCGTAGAACGACCTGCTTTCCTTCATGTTCTGTTGCATTTTGCAGAGAATGTGCGGTTGTGTGCAATGGGCAGTGCTACGGAATGTGAAAAGGCTACAGTTTATTCATCTGGATAAAGAATGGGCGTGCCCTGCAAAAAGACACATGCTCCAGTTTGCAGGTCTCCTCTCACTGCTGCAGCTCTGCTACCTGCTTGCATTTTCTAGTACAATCCTGTGGTGAGGATGTACCAAAGCCTGCGGGTGCATTATGAATACGTGGGCAGGAAGGCAGAGCATGCATGCAGTGCAACAGCAATGCCGCAGTCCTTAAATCTGCGGCCTCGTGTGGCTTTACCTTAATGTCTCTGTGAATCTTCTTCTGTCCATGCAGATATTCAAGACCCTGTTGAAATGATCGGAGGGGACAGATTGTAACAGTCAATCCTGAGAGCCGGGTGGGATCTGAAAGTACCCCTTGTTGGCAGAGGTGGAAATATCTGGTCCAGAAAGTAAAGATTCAGACCAAGATTTTGTTCTAACCAACCAGTTGAGCACTCTAACACTGTGACTCTTTATACTCAACCGATTGGTTGAAACAAAATCTTCGCCTGGATTTTTACTTTCTGGACCCGAAATTTCCTTCTCTGCTTGTTGAGCTGTTCCCTACCGTTAGCATCTCTCTGCACACATAGGCAATTTGCTGCTCTGACAGAGGTCCAGTTACTGCAAAGAAAAGGCAACATTGGAAGCTAAAATTATTACATTTTACAGAATCTGTTTATGCGATTTATATATATATATATATATATATATCGCCTTTCTCTTCTAGTCTGAATCCTGTTTTTCCCTGCTGGTCTCTCATGTCCCCTGACTGCTATTAGTGTTGCACCTAGTCATTTTTCATTTGAATTATTGTCATATTTGGTTCTTGCTATGTTCGAAATAAACATTCTCTGGAAGCTCAGCCTAGCTGTCTAGCTGACTCATTGACTGCTATATATTTGTAATATTCAGTTTACCTCACTTGTTACGTGACTTTGGGCGAATGTGTCTGCCAAATAAATACATCTGTATTCATATGCATCTGCATGCAAATTGCAAAGATATTTGTGACGGCAGCAGAACAACTTACATGTGAGGAAGCTAACCATCATAACCATTTTACCCATCATAACTAGCCTGAACCCAGAGCCAGAGACATGCAGTCATCGCTGGGCAGTGGGCAGTATGCGACAATCTAACAGAGAGAGCCTGTGGATCTGATGTATTTTGGATCTTTGTCATTCATCTTTCTAACACTGTACCTCCGCTTCCTGTACTACGAAGCCCCGTTACTCACCATGGTAGATGTCTTGGAGAGAACCTCCGCCACAATATTCCATACAGATCCATAGCTTGTTGGCCCTGGATCCAGACACAGTACAATAAGATATTAGTGTCTGGGAACTGATAAACCGAAGTAGCTATATCAAATAACATGTTATGATTTTAATGGGGATATTAACTCAAGTCATGAATAAAATTGAGGGCAGCATAGTCAGTCAGTGGGTACCAGTCAGCGGGTTCCTGTCAGTGGGTACCAGTCAGTGGGTACCAGTCAGTGGGCACCAGTCAGTGGGTACCAGTCAGTGGGCACCAGTCAGTGGGTTCCTGTCAGTGGGTACCTGTCAGTGGGTACCTGTCAGTGGGTTCCTGTCAGTGGGTACCAGTCAGTGGGCACCAGTCAGTGGGTTCCTGTCAGTGGGTACCTCTCAGTGGGTACCAGTCAGTGGGTACGTGTCAGTGGGTACCAGACAGTGGGTTCCTGTCAGTGGGTACCTGTCAGTGGGTTCCTGTCAGTGGGTACCAGACAGTGGGTACCTGTCAGTGGGTACCAGACAGTGGGTACCAGTCAGTGGGTTCCTGTCAGTGGGTACCAGACAGTGGGTACCTGTCAGTGGGTACCAGACAGTGGGTACCAGTCAGTGGGTACCTGTCAGTGGGTACCAGACAGTGGGTACCAGTCAGTGGGTACCTGTCAGTGGGTTCCTGTCAGTGGGTTCCTGTCAGTGGGTACCTCTCAGTGGGTACCAGTCAGTGGGTACCTGTCAGTGGGCACCAGTCAGTGGGTACCAATCAGTGGGTACCTGTCAGTGGGTACCAGACAGTGGGTTCCTGTCAGTGGGTACCTGTCAGTGGGTACCAGACAGTGGGTACCTGTCAGTGGGTACCAGACAGTGGGTACCAGTCAGTGGGTACCAGACAGTGGGTACCTGTCAGTGGGTACCTGTCAGTGGGTACCAGACAGTGGGTACCAGTCAGTGGGTTCCTGTCAGTGGGTACCAGACAGTGGGTACC
>JAODUD010000036.1:7989096-8001603 GCA_026784285.1 Stomatorhinus walkeri
GGGTTCCTGTCAGTGGGTACCAGACAGTGGGTACCTGTCAGTGGGTACCAGACAGTGGGTACCAGTCAGTGGGTACCAGTCAGTGGGTACCTGTCAGTGGGTACCTGTCAGTGGGTCCGGCGCATCCAGAGTTTGTGTTTTGAATCAACACACCATCTGGTGTGTAGAGTTTGCATGTTCTCCCTGTGTTCCATGGGTTCTTTTCGGGTTTCTAGATTACCCTCCAGACCAAAGACATGTAACTAGGCTAGAAAACCATCTCAAAATTGCCCTGAAGCGTCTGATTACGAGTTTGTGTGTGTGCTCTGCAATGGACGGTCATCTCCTGTCCAAGGTGTACCTCAGACTTGTGCCCTGTGCATTTTGGGATAGGCATCAGCCTCCCTGTGACCGTAATCAGGATGGGCAGTTATAAAATGGATGAATTTATATCCATTGTTAAACATAAATCCACCTATAGCATCATCTAAATTCAAAACAGAATTCTCTATGTGCATGAAACTGTGCATAGCCTGCAAAACGTAAAAATGCATACTTTTAGCTGAGCTCTATGAAACCAGCATACAATGAGGTTTAGTTTCTGCAAGGAAATGGGGTCACTCAGCCATACGTCACCCTCTTTTTGACTGGAAATTATAGTGCTTCATCATCAATAACGTAAAACAATGCTTTTTTATATACTACAAACTTGTAGGTAGGGAACAGTGTTTTCTAAGTATTAAACATCAAAACTAAACAATCACCACATGAATGCAGCTAATTCAGCCATTTTCCCAGTAATGTATATGGAGCCCGAAGGCTTACTGTGGGCCACCAGGAATGTAACGTTAAGACCTGGAGCTTCATGTCTCCAGGATTATGGATTTGATTCTTAAACTATGTGTTTGCATGTATTCCTTGTGTTCATGTGTGATTCTATCAGGTCCCTCGCACATGCGTGTAGGTGAATTGTATTAAATGTTTTAAATTGTGTTAAACGTGTCTCTGTACATCTGTGCTTTTATAATTACTACATTGTGGGGGATTTCCCCACAGTGTGATAAAAATCTGTAACTTTTTACCTTTTGGGGACATTTTTTTTGGCTCCCCACAAGGATAACCTCAATTTTATTAAACCCTGTGAATGCAAAATCAATCTAAAAATGCCAAAAGTCTTGTATTCTGTTTGGCTACTTATGGTTAAGGTTAGGGCTGGGTAGGGCTTAAGGTCGTTGTGTTGTGGTAAGATTTTTTCCAATAGAAATGAATGGAGAGTCCCCAGAAAGATATAATTACAAATGTGTGTGTGTGTGTGTGTGTGACTTGCATCCCATTCAGGATGTGCCCCTGCCTCATACCCTGTGGAGGTCTGGATGGGAGATATTGTGATTCTTGGGACTAGAACAGATCTACTGCATTATAAAATATATAGTGCATTATTTTTATTTTTCGCTATACAGATTATTGAATTTTTATAATAGCTATATAGTCCAGTGTTTTCCCAATAAACGACTTTTATAATCACCCAGTGAGTAAACATACAAAGATTAAATGAAGGCTATTCAATGATTCATCCTTGTCTATTTATTTACCATTTGTAATTCATTTGGTTACATCTTTGGTGCAATAGCAATCAACAGGACATATAACATGATTGCTACAATTTCTGGTGCTGTAGTAGCAAAGAGTGTTTGTGAATGCAGGCACTTCAATGGACAGCACACATTCTTTGATACCAGCACAATGTTTTCCTCTGGTCATGTGTACAACACCTCATCGGCGGAGCCTTACCGGATATAGCTACCAAAGTAAGCCACGATGTTGCGGTGCTTGCAGCTTTTCACCATAACAATCTCCTGCTGGATCACTGAAAAGTCATCCTCTGTAGGGATGTGCAGCAACATGGCATTAGAATAATAATAATAATAATAATAATAATAATAATAATTTAAAAAATCGATTCTTCAACCTAAGTAGCCTAATTAATAATGAATGAATTAGCTGTAATAAAGCACAGTCAAGTTATTCATTAGCTATATCACTCATGTGGAAGATGTTTACTCATTCATTTGTATATAAAATTCCCATCAGCGTGACAGTGCTTGTCCTATTTATACCACGTCTACATCATTGCAGCAGTATTATGTATTACAATCTGTACCGAACAGAGACGTGGTTTGGATAATTTTGAAGAACAACTTCATCACATGTTGTCTTGTGTTTAACTTTGTTTGGTGCATTTGTCCTCTTCTGCACTGTCCTGTAATTCTAAGTGCTCACAAAACCTGGTTTCATGTCATTCTAACCCTGTTCTGCGTCCCCTCCCCCCGGGCACATCATATCCTGTGACTCACACATGTTCCCCGCTAACCCTCCCCCACAGCTAAGACACATACCTGTTATGAATGGTGTAAAGTGGGGGCAAAAGTCTATTTTGTAGGCAGCAGGTTTCATTGATACCATAAATGGCAGGGAAATCCCTTTTGCTCCTACGCCATTTTAAAAATCCACTAATCTCGTATGCAGCTTTTTCGTTATACAATGCGTTGCCACCTCTGCAAGCCAAACATGTTTATCTTTTTACGGTCTTCATGCATACCCAATGTATGACACTTTATTGGTGCCTTTTTCTGTTTATTCTTTAAGTATGGGGCCAGGGCTGAAAATTAAGCTCACCCCGCCTGTCTAAGCTGAGTACGAAAAACTGAATGTTGGCTAGAAAAACAATTTCCATGTCGGACTGCAACAAAAAAGCTCATTGCCTTGCACATTTATCTCTCGGCACGGATATGTAGATCGCAGCCTGTCTAGACATTCAATTAGGCGATGATATGCATGGTGTCTTCTTGGCCAATCCCAGCTTTAGACTCTTCCCAGTTAACCAATCAGCTTGAATGGCCTGACCAACCAGTATTTGATGTTAGATTCTTTATTTTTCAGAGTGAAAAATTAGTAGGGATGTTGGCAAGCTAGAGATAATACATACTTTTTTACTCAACCCCCCTCACCAAAGTGTCCTGATGTACACTTAAAAAATACATGAAGATGCGAGAGTGAATGAGTAAAATATAAAAATAAATAAAAGGTATACTGAAAATGATATTTACACTGAAATGTATTATTGTAAAACCTGATGGCCTTTAGTTGCTCTTTATGGTTGAAAATTTAATTGTGAAGATTTTTCTGGGTCAGTTTTTGCAGACTATACCCCATGTATGGGACCCATTTGTGGTGATATGGGGGCGAATTGCGGGTGATATATTGGAAAATGTTAAAAAAAGACATAATTATGGAATCATCAGATAACACCCAAAATGAGCTCTAACTGTAAGGGTAGAAAAGAATGAGCTACACATCTCAGGTAGTTTGACTGAGCTTAACAAATGAATTAAGCCTGAAATTACCCACATGCCTCAGTGCGTTACAGTATGAGTATTTTCAGTTTTATGTATAACGTAGTTAGTACACTGTTATTTGTTACAGGAATTAAGCAATGAAAAAAGTACACCCCTGATATCCAGCTTATTACATGCTTGTTTGTAAATTGATCCCCCTTGCCTTTAAGAGAATGAATATAAAACTGCAAAGTTTTTTAAGGTCCGGCAGGTCAATTTACACAGAAGTACTCTACCATCTCATCTCTCCACTGGCAGGCAGTATTGGCTTTTATAAACATGGAAGTCCAGACAAAAAATTGTTTGAACCAACAGAGTCACAGTCACAGAGTACTCAACTGGTTGGTTGAAACAAAATCTTAATCTTTCTGAACCTGAAATGTCCACCTTTGGTCATTCGGGTGACTTCCTGCAGTCCAAAGTCATGCTGTTAAACTGATTCATATAATAAATAATATTGTGAGTATATGTGCCCTGTGGTGTATTGACATCCCATCCAAGGTTGTGGTGTTTGTTCCCTGGAATAGGTACCAGGCCTCCCCAAGATCAGTGGTTGGAAGATTATTAAATAATAAACACACATTGAATTTCTGTGATATATTCAGTTTATCTGAACCAGAAAGGCCTGCAGAAAGGTTAGCCACAATGACAATGTGTTTTTTACAGACACACCTGTCCCTATGTATACCTTATGCATACCATATGTATACCTTTGTGCCCAGATGCGTACCTGACTGAGTCTGTGGAAATTAACTGTTAAACATGTCAGAAAAAATCTATCTGAAAATAACCCCCAAGTACTATCCAGATGAACACCATCTTGATATCATACTCGCAGTATTTCGGAACGTCCCTGAGATTACATATATTTTTGAATGTTCCAACATTCTGATTGCGTTCAAAATATTATTCAGTAGTTGGCCTATAATATGTGCAATGGCGGCCCACGAGAGAACGAGACTCACCAGGTTCCATCTTGATGATCTTGAGAGCAGCCATTTCTCCATTCTGCTTGTTCTGTGCCTGAAATCACAGGGTGACAAGAATCTCTCAGTGTCTTGGCCTTGCATAAATCGGGGACACTCAACCCTTCACCATTTTCCTGCTCTCCTTTTCATGTTCCTTATCAGCAACTGTAAAAATTAGCAGTTATAGGAACCATATATCTTTTTGTTCAACTTTACATTTTAAATTATATGAAAGAAAAGAATCAAATTACCATAACAATGATAATGACATTTTATTGATCCCCATGGGGAAATTCCCCTTTCACCTACTCCATCTTACTCTCCATGACACACAGACACATTTGTAGTGGCGCCTATGGAGCTCTGGATTAAGGGCCCGCAGACGTGTAACTATTCTGCTAAGCTTCTATAAAACTATTCTTATTATTATTATTCCTATTTTAACTGTAACTAGTCCAAGACTGGACACTGAGCTGTTTATTACTGTAAGGGTTTACTCTTGATTCTAATCCTGTCAGTTTAGAAGCTGGACACTGTAACACTGGCAAAATTTGAAAGCTTTTAGTGTAACGCATTATAATATATAAAATGAGTTAATATTCTATATCTTAATATTATATTAAGGCATACTCTATTGAATTGAATGACCTAGAAATTCTTCCCCCACCCAATTGTATGTATTATTTCTCATATTCAGGGGCCCCTATCAAGTGCTGGGCCTCCTGAATCTGTCAGGGTATCTATGCCCCTCCAATGCCCCGTGGGTAAAACATGTATGTGAACATGACTGATTATGACATAATTGCTGA
Source organism: Stomatorhinus walkeri (assembly GCA_026784285.1). Lineage (NCBI taxonomy): Eukaryota > Metazoa > Chordata > Actinopteri > Osteoglossiformes > Mormyridae > Stomatorhinus > Stomatorhinus walkeri. Next base: position 7,994,248 of record JAODUD010000036.1, read on the forward strand.
TTTATTGTAGCATTAACTATAACATAACTAGGTCAGGTATTATAATGTATTAATGTTTTGTTCATTATTGATTATATCCCCAATAAATCTGCCCAACTGATGTACTGGTACTGATCCCGTCACCCAAGTAAGTAATATCGAATGCCCCCACCCCAGTTGGGAGTTCTTACTGCCTGGACTAATTAACAAATTATTGGCTTAGCATCATTTTCAGTTCTCTCTAAATATAACTGCACCCACCTCCCCGCCCCCAACTGGCAACACCAATTAAAAAGGTGTCACTGTGGATACGACCAGAAATAGCCCGTATATAATAATGAGTGCTTCGGAAAAGACCACTCCTTGTCCCAACGCCCTCCTTGTGGAACTTTCTGACTTGGAACGTCCTTTACTGAACACCACAATCCACCCACTGCTGACTCCATAACTCTAAACATAGAGCAAACAATGCGCTAAGTGACAAACACGGTGAGCACAATGAAAAAATGAGTTAACAGCAAGGCGCCGTACTTAGAACAAATCTGAATTATGTTCTTAATAATCAGCAACGACCTTGCATTTCTAGAAATTTACGCTGTGGTGTTTGTTATGCGGAATATAAATACTGTATTCATTTCCAAACAGTGCATTATTACTGTTTATCGTATCAAAAGCTACAAATGTTTTACATTCTAAATTCACAGGGTTGGGCCACTGATAAAGTCAGTAGTTGACAGCAATTAAATGCCTACAGATTAGTCATAATAAGTGACTGTCATCGTATTTTGTCTGTTTTTCTTACAATGTGAGAGAACACAGGTTATTATTAGCCTGTGGACCCTCATATATAAACAGCGGAAAGTTTGTGCAGAGGGTGACGGTGGTTGGGATCCACGGTATGAAGATGTAAAGGTCAACAAACAAACAAGCACTATTTGCCATGATGTGGAACCGTTTTAAATCATCGTGGTTTCCTCTGCAATAGCATCAGAGCTATGCGGTACTGTGTTGTCAAGTATTTGCCGTGAGTGTAGCCAGAGACGTGGCACTTTGTTCCATTTCATCCTTGTTTGTTGCTCAGAGCAAATGCAGGTATCCAAATATGTTTAGTGAATTTTTGAACGATGCAAAGAGGGCTGCAGGCAAATAAAGGAAGTATCATCTGAATTGTAGCGTAGGGATTCCCTGCGGTCTGTCCTATGTGGCAGGTGTAGGCCGTTAATCAAAATAATGTCATTTTCTTTTGGTAGTCCATATTTGGCTTTCCATATTACATCGGTATCCTGTAACCCAGTGGTTCTCCCACTCCAGTTCAGTCACAACCCTACATCAAGAATAGGTTTATATTAACACTACGATCAAGTGTGCAGTTCAATCTGCAATTTACGCTAATGAATTCCTATGGCACAAATCTGATTGGATGTGCCAGGCTCCTTGGATTGGTTGAGTGTTCACCAGTTTTGTGCTAAGCAGTTGCAGACTCAAGACCCTGTTTAATTTAATTCTAGGATTGGGGCTGGGAAATCTGATCGTGGATCAGCATAGGAGCTTGCACGTTTTAAAATGCTTACATTTCCAGTTCTGCCTTTTATACCTTTCAGAAGTTGTTGTGACCCCCCACGTGTTGAGAATCCCTGCTGTAGCCATTTATCAGTATTCCGCCTGGGCTTTCTCACCGTGTATACATGTTTACTTTGAAGCCATTTGGGGAAAGAATTACAGCAGCTTATTGTTAATGACAAATGAAGCCTAACAGTCGATAGCTAATAAAATAAAACTGTATTTGCAAGACGCCTGTTAGGTCCTATCACTGAACAGTTGGGAATTAAAGCATGAACGGTGAGCCATTTTTTTCTGATGGTGCCCAACGACTAGAAATCCAATGTGAATGTGAATTACTTCTTTTTTTTCGTATTTTTTCTTTTTAATTCTGATTTAATTCAGATCGTTACCCTCTTGGGGACTGGATAAAAAATTATTATTACTTTGTCTTATTTCATGTCTTGAACTTAAATTCTAAGCATATAATAAAGGCATCACCTCCAAAATGTTTGAGAATAAGGCCTACTCAGTGTACATTCTTACTCCTGGGTGAATTACTTTACGATGTGTGGATTTCTCATACCAAATGTCATCCCTTTCATAACTTCATACAAAGTCTTGCACACATATTTGCTAACGGAAACTGCTACAGTGATTTGGCATTAGTCCATGCTGAGTAGCTTAAAAATTGCTCAATGAGCTGTTTTTGACTTTACAACAAATTGTAGCCTATATAGTCATATTCGTGGTCAGCAGAGGGCTTGACAAGCTAAGCCTCTATGTCTCTGAGCAGAAGGTCACTGGTTTATGCCTCGCCTTCGTGAAATAGTCACATGTTTGGGGGCGCTGGGGCAAAATCCTTAATCACCAGCCGCCCGGACGCTGCCACAGGTGGCTGACCTTTAATGGCAAGCTTGCTCTCACCTACATGTGTGTCTGTGTCTCACGGAGAGCATGATGGACATCTAAAAAGAGAATAAATAAAGGGTCATTATTATTAAACCTTTGCCTGGAATATTAGTTAACCCGAGTTACAGCCTGCAAACATTTCCCTGTAATATAAGGTGACATGCAGATAGCAGATGGTTACCATTGAGACAACAGTAATGTAGGATTAGTTTTTAAACTAATTAAATCCTTTAATACAACCCCTAAAAATACTAATATTCTATAACAGAAAAAGGCTTTAAAATATAAATATCGATTACAATCTTGAAATGTGCACTTGAAATTTGCTTCAGTGAATGCTAGCACATGCGTGGGGGGCGAGTGCGGTCTATCGTCCCCCTTACTGGGCGTTTCTGCCAGCCAACTCAATAATGTTGCACTTGCTTATGCCCTGTCATACTGTTTGTTCAATTTTCACCTGTTGCTCAACTTCCTGCACATCTTGGGTATTCACTGTGTACCTCAGCTAATAAGTACTTTTGTCCACAAAAAAAAACACAAGTGTATACTACTAGCAGCATGTACGTTAAGTTAATGTTGTTTGCCTGGAACACTGACAGATATGCACATTGTCATATGTGCATGGTTTATGACCCTATATATATATATATATATATATATATATATATGCACAAAAACCCCAATTATGCATATTTATTATTTATAAATTTATAATCTATTCTTTCAACTGCTTATTCTGGTTATAGTTGCGAGGAGGGGCTGTACCCTAATAAATATATACTATTATCTATAATATACAATATAGCTTTGAAAGTGGTGCAGATACTGTGTATTTGCCTGGGGCTGCACATCAACAGCATATCTACTCTCTTGTTTTTTAATCGTGGAGCACATCAAAAACGCCACATCACTTCCTTGACGGTATCTACCTGTAATCTGAAAAGCGACTGCGGCTGCTTTTGCAGTCCTGCTTCACTGTGCCTCGTCTGGAGCTTCCTGCAATTCTACCCCCCCCCCCCCACCCCCGCTTAATGCTCATCAAAAAATAAAATAAAATAAAAAACGCAAATGCAAATACCAGTTGCTGGTTTGCTTTAAGAAATATGGACGGAATTGTGAATGCAAATGCGTTCTGCAGCAGAGGGGGGTCTCCGGTTTATTATTCAAGTTTTAGGTTTTTAAGTCTCTCAAATATTAAAACTTATTTATGTGAAATGAATCAAAATTCTTGAGGAAGAAACACAAAATATAAATGCAAATATGTATAAATGTCAATTAAATGATTTGTCGGGAGATGATGGTCCATTTCTGGCTAATTTGAAAGCCTTTTAAAGTCATTTAACAGCGAAATTAGAGCCAATCGGAAGGGAGGATATATCATTGCTGAAATCTCACTCTCGACTGGCTCTTGGTGAGAGACCATGCTTGGGTGTGACGATACAAAGCAAAACTCCTAGACTGTCCTCCTAGAGTATGCAGAAGGCAGCTTCAGGGAGGGAAAGCTGATATTTGTTGTCTCAATAGTTGGCCCATATTTTCTGTGCAGCCGATAACCACTTTGCAGTAATTTGCCTTGAAGGTCAGGTAGAGTGACTTCAGAGACTGTAATATATTGTGATGATGAATAGATGTTGAGGATCTTAATCTCCTGCTTTATTAATAGAGTCTTGAACATGAATTAAGACTTTTCAGATGAAGAAATAAAAACAAAAAGATGTGCCATAAAGGTAGCATGATTTATGACAATCAGGGTCATCTTCTCAAAGAGGCAATTACTAAACTGCCAGAGTTTCAAGCCCCCCCAAGACTGAAATTGGTGGGTGGCTTAGAAGTTCGCCTAGGGTATCTCATGGGCTTCAGCTAGCACTGATGATAGCCATCGATTGTCAAAATGTCAAATGATTAGCTGCGTCTACTCACTTTATCAAAATGGACAGATGATAAATAGAATTTTCTTAACCTGCACATGTCCCCCTTTGAAGGAAGTAGTTCTGAATATTGCAGAACCACCACTGTGGAAAATGCCACAAATATTGGCAGCTAATGTGCTACAATTTAATTGGGGGTTTGGCCTCAGTTTTTAAAGTGACTAGACTGTTTGGGTGCCTAATGTTATCTGGGGTGAGTTCCGCAAAACCTTCTTAATGCTATGCCGTTCATAAGTTCTGCCTGTGGGACTCTGTCCTGCCTGCTCTGTCCACTCTGAGGAAAGCAAACCACTGCTAAAATCCAAAATAACATTCAATGGTTTCTATGAAATAATTCTTGTTCTAATCTGTTTTGCTTTTTAAGTAAGGTCAGCCTCTCCTGACCAGATGCAGAATAAAATAGAAAATTTACTAGCTAGTTAAATGCATTTGCTTGGTAACACTTTACTAGAGGGGGCACAAGTAACTTAGTAACTCAGTTACTACTCAAGTATGAATCATGAGCAAATATAGTAACTGCAGGAAATACAAGAACAGTTAGAATCAATTAATGACGAATGAACATGGGTATGTAACTAATACTTACTGGTTAATTAATACATTAAGTAAGAGTGTACTACCATATTATTTGTGTTCCCACGAGTAGTGTTACTCATTTGCTTTGGCTTTTCAGTGGCTAATGCAATTTCCAGGTTCTCAAACAGGAAAACTCATACATGTGAATGATAGTTGTGTTCTGGATATCTTTTTGCATGCCATTGAAACAATAGACAAGAATATCTGCAGGCACAGGATATGTTGCAGCTTTCAGTTTTCATGAGAGATCTCAATGATGGGAGTATCCTCAGTTTGTATAGGTAATGCATATGAAAATAAGTTAGTAAAATAAGTTTAGTAGTTGTGCAGATATGGTTGTGGAGTTTCTTTGCTTTTGCATTCACCCAACTTTGACCCTAAGAAGAAGTTGGCTAAGCAATTCACACTGTTAACTCACACCTCCACATTGTGGGTTTGATTCCTGGTGTGTGTGTGGAGTTCCCTGGTTTCCTCTCGCAGTTTTGGTGTCTGGTGTGACTGGTGTCTCTAATATGTCCGTAGTATGTTAGCATGTACCCCGTCTTCTGATATAAGGCCCATTGGATAAGCGGTTATGGGTAATTAATGAATGGTTCTCAGGGGGAGAAATATCTGTTTACATCTTACCAAACATGAAATGAAAACAGAAAAATTAACCACATATTTATCAAAGAAAAATGCATGGCTAGCTTCCACAATGGACGTTGTTTGTGCATTTCTATAGGGTTAACTGAATAATAGATTTAAAAACCACATAAAGGAAAATAACATTTTATAGAGAAGATGAAAAGAATTCAACGAAGACCAATTACATTTTTAGTTGGGTTTCATAATATTCTTCAGAGGAGTGTGTTACTAACACTAAGCATATAAACTAGCATGACTAAAATTGTGGATTGAACTTTTTAGTTGGGTTTCATAATATTCTTCAGAGAAGTGTGTTACTAATTCTAAGCATATAAACCAGCATGACTAAAATTGTGGATTGAACTTATGAGAACAGAGAAACATGGTGTTTAACCTACAGCTCACCATTACCAGTATTAACACCGAGAAATGACAGGTAACTGAATGCAAAGCTGTTGCTTCAGCTATTTGAATTGCTTTTCGAATGTTCAGCCATCTGAACTAAATTATACATGAACTGTACTTCATTAAATGTGAACTGGGACAAAAATCATACTACACAGGTTGGTCTGTCGCCATGCTAATCTACGGTCTTTGAGCTTAAGCTGGCACTCAAAAAAACATTAGCTGAGATCAGATTTCTTAAGGCGGCCCCAAAAAATGGCTACTTCCCTGTATCAAAACAAGCTAATTGAAGTGCTGTGGGGTTTTTTCACGCGTATTCAGAGGGGTAAAGATTTCTAAAACTTCTGTTTCTTTTTAATGCCAATATTGTTTAAAAAAACCGATAGGGACCTTCATAGTGACTCAACAACGTGTGACACTCATATGTCAGGGTGAGATGACCAAGTGCCTTCAAACCTGACAAAACAAGGTAAAACTAGAAGCCACCCTATCAGGGTTTGTTCTCTGTTTGACATGTCGGTTAAATGCCCAGGCGTTTTCCTGCATTGTTTCACACAATGTGTGGGTGTCACTATGGTTGCAGTTTTCAAGCAACTGCTTTTGTAAAATGGACCAAGTGATTGGAAAGCGGCATTTCCCCCCACATTTATTAAATATAAATAAATATTTGAATTCCTAGGAAAATTCAGCAGCAAAAAAATGACGGTGGAGACCGGCTCCCCGGAAATCGATTAACAGTGGCGCTGATGGACTCGCGCGACAGAAACGTGCCGCTGATGCTAAGCAACATATTAATCTAACAAACTGAAATGAAGGACAAAAGTAGTAGAGAAACATCTCTCTAAACGTACTGAAGAAAAGACAATTATCATGGTATCTTTCACTTCTCTATTTTCATCATACATCGCGCTGCTGAATGGGGCACATAGTAACTCTTTTTTTTTAACAATAAATCATTTCCCACCTAGAAGGGGGAAACTGAAAAACAACGTTATAGTAAATCAGGGCTATGATGACGATGTAATGTTTAAAGTACATTTCACTGCACATATTACAATTACATACTGTGTAACCACCAGGGTTGCAACTAACAAGAATAAAGACTGTTTTTTTTTTTTTTTAAACAAACCACTGCTACAATCTAAAATAACCTTTAGTGGTGCCCAGTGCTTCTTGTTTTAATGGCTTTGCTCATTACCCCCCAACTGCCGCACCCCCCGCCCCAGGGCCTCAACTAACCCTGCTAAATAAAATGTGAAAGACCCAATCCAAGGGTGTAGATTTGGGGGGGTGACCAGCAGGGACTTGTCGCAACAAATGCAGTGGGGGTACCGTGCGTGTTTTTTTTTTTTTTTGGGGGGGGGGGGGGTACCTGGACACAATTGGTCCC
>JAODUD010000036.1:8031122-8058284 GCA_026784285.1 Stomatorhinus walkeri
AGACACTGTCAACCTGTAGAATCTCACAGTGAGGCACTGACAGTGTCACATTGTCAGCCTGTAGAATACTGCAGTGCGGTACAGACACTGTCAACCTGTAGAATCTCACAGTGAGGCACTGACAGTGTCACATTGTCAGCCTGTAGAATACTGCAGTGCAGTACAGACACCGGCATGCTCTCTTGCCCTCAACACACCCGCAACCGGTTTTATTAGGCAATGGCTCCGTTCTCGTGTTAGTTAGCTGATCTGAATGAATGAGTGAAACTTGTTTTGTGGGTTTTTTGATTCGTCGTCTTAAGGGCTCCAATAAAATTGGCCGTGTTCCACACGCCAGCTCCCATGACCTGTGGGTCTATATGTAGCTCAGAGAATCCAGAGACCTCTTTTATCAAAGTTGCATATGCACAAAAATATGCTTTTTAAGAAATGTCACACGTTTTTGAAACACAAATCGGGAAAAGGTGACACCCATTGTAATGCGGGGAACTGCAAGTAAACCTGTGAAATGTCCGTGTGCGTGCCAACTCTCACGTGAAATAATAAATCTAAAAATGTGAACTGGGGTGTAGCTTAATTTATTTTTATTTTATTAATCTGTTTTATTCTACTGGTATTCCGTTTATTTGTGTAAGCCAAAGACTTTGTATTTGTTTTGATGAAATTAATTTACTAATTTAAATACTATGTCTTGTCACCTCTTCCCATGAATTGAGAATATCTGTAACAGCATAATTGCATTCTTGCCAGTGACTATGTAAACAGAAAGATCAGAATGGAGCGAGTCTTCATGGACCACCAGGGTTATTTTACACCAAGTGCATGACAGTACAGCATTCAGCAGTAGACGAGTAGCGATTAAGGTACTTTTTCAATTGAAGGCCATTTCATTTTTTTAATGTGAATATAGTAGCTCGATGGTCTGGGTCATCTTATTCATTTTTAGTTTTACATACCACATCAGTATCTACTGACTGGTCTGCCACAACATGTGTGATAGGGCACCGCTATTATAATAGTGACAGTTTATTGATCACCGAGGGGAAATTCTCTTTTAGCCTGCCTCATAATCATCTCGATTCAAGCAGAAAAGTGTGGGTTTGCCCCACATATACACCATCATTCTGGCCCTGTGGGCTTTCCCCCATTTGCATGTGTGCGTTTTTTCACAATGAAATTTACACAAGTTTGATAAATGAGGCTTCAGGATTTGGCACATATCAAGGTTATCACCTTGGCAGCAGTGATCCCTTGAGATACAATTTTTGCTTATCAGTGCTGTTCTCTCTTCTCCCCAGATGGAGCAGTGCCGTGCTGTGGACCTGTACAAGATCCTGAAAGAAGTCATAAGCACAGGAGGTTCTTATGAATTAGTTGGTCCAGTTCCTAAATAAAAAAGACAAATATAACTATCAGAAATATTAACCAGTGTTTCTGTCTTTATATATGAGAAGGATTTGATCATATTGCTTATGCTTATGAGTGTGGCCAGATTTAATGTTGATTATTATATTTTATTTTCATCCTGGAACCTCAACAGCGCTGGCAGGGAGTGAGAAGGAATTATGTCTGGAGCACTGCAGGAGTTTTGTAGCCCTGATGGATGTATCCTACTTCCAGAGAAAGATTTCTTTTCTGTCAGGTTTTTGATGTCTAACTGGACTTGCTGTGCCAAGCACTGCTTATTGTCATCCCTTGAAGAACTGGGGGATTTCCCTTAACGACTGTGGCAGAGCAAAGGATTGGGGCAATTGGACTGGCTACAGTTTCAGTCCCTATGGGACGTTTTCGGCAAGTGGACAGTAAGAAAGCATTTATCTCAGTGGGTTTAATGGCTAAATTGTTTTGTTGTTTTCTGTGGTCAGCGACTGGTTTTTTGGTTTTGGGTAAACTGAAGTTTGTGACCGTGATGCAACTGAAATTCATAATATCCTTGCATATCTCTTACATTCTGCCGGTGTCGATGTTAAATATCGAACAACAAAATGCCATGTGTATTGGATATGATTCCCATGGTATGGTATATGTTGATCTGCTTTCAGGATATTTTTGTGCTGTTTGACAAGAACAAATCACAATCACTGGAATACAGTGAGATACTGCCTGCTCTGACAGCTGCAGGTATCGCACACTGTCGCTCCAACCACAACAGCCAATAACTGTGTTCTTATTGTCCCGAGTTTTTTGTTAAATGGTGCCGCTGATTCTGGCTCTTTCGTGATGTCATTTAGGCCTGCAGGTGGACGAGTTCCTAATCCAGCTGATTGGTCTGCGCTACACAGAACCTGACATGACGGTCAACTACCCAGGGTTCCTGAGTCTGCTCCTCAAACTAAGCACCATGATCCGTAAGCATAAAGTGTGGGGCGGGCATGTGGTATATGAATCGTGTGAGTATGGAACGGCACAGTATAATTTGGAACAGCTGGAGACACAGTGATGTGTATATTGTGTAGTGCTTAAATGTTTATATGGGTGGGGTGTCTGACTCTATGACACTATGTCTATGATCAGAAAGTCAATGGCTCAAATTCTGGGGGTCAGCAGGCTGATGTCACCGTCGGGCCCTTGAGCGAGGCCCCTAACCCCCGATTGCTCCAGGGACTGACTGATCCTGCTCTCTCAATTGCACATTGCATTGGTTAAAAATTTTGTTAAATAAGTAAAATGTAAAGTGTTTGTGAATGTGTTTCTCATCACCCTACATAATATGCCCACTTTTCTTTGCAGAAAAATTTCACAGCTTTGATCTAATGGGAATGGGAGCTATATCTCTCAACTACAGACAGGTAAACGGAAATAACTACAGTGAACTTTGCTGTAACATTAGTTTTGTGGACCCTTGTGGCATCTCACCATATATGAAGAAAGATCTAAATGTGATGGTATATAAATAAAACTGAATTCCTCATAGGGTGGCACAGCGGTTAGCGCTGCTGCCTCACAGCAAGTAGGCCCTGGGTTCAGCCCTGGGTTCGGCCCTGGGTTTGGCCCTGGGCCCCTTCTGTGTGCAGTTTGTGTGGGCTCCGGTTTCCTCCCATGGTCCAAAAGCATGCAGAACAGATTGATTGGCGTGTCTAAATTGGCTGTGTGTACTGTATGTGTGTGTGTGTGTGTGTGTGTGTGCGCGCACGCGCCCTGTGGTGTGTTGGCGTCTGCCCAGGGTTGGGTCCCGCCCGCTCCCCTTGTTCCTGGGATAGTCTCCAGTCACACCCTGTGACTCCGGCTGGGATCAAGCAGTTACGGTGATGGATGGAATTTCTCATAGTCTATCAGTTGCTTTTCGTCTCTCATTGTTTCTGTTCTTCTTTTCGGTTATTTCTGTTTACTTTTACATTTGTCTTGTTACATTGTTTTGTCATGGTTTATCGCCTTTCCAGCACTCCTGTTGTTTAAAAGTGCTCTATAAACAAACAAACAAATGCATTTTATTATTATTTACTATTATTTATATAGTATTATTTAGTATTATTTATTTAGTATTATTTAGTATTATTTATATAGTATTATTTAGTATTACTTGCCTCTTTATTTCTGAGACTGTATTGTATTTTCCCCCCTGCAGTGGCTTTACCTGACGATGTATAACTGAGCTCCCTCTTCAGGCTCCTGCACACATGACCATCAGGGGACGGCAGACTGTGGTTTACATAACTGTTAACATGAAGACAACCCTTCTGTGTATCATTATTGCTTTTCATCAATTACTTTCTCATTAAATGTCACGAAACTAAATGGGCAAATCTTATGCTTAGTGACGCCGTGCGAATCTCACTTTACGGAAGTGTGCTTCAGCAACTTATTTACTTTCAATTACACTAATGGCCCTTTTATGCTCCTGGGGCTCAACAAGAACGGCATTGTTTTAACGATGCAAAGGTTACGAGTTCAAATCGCAGGAAGCAGACGTAAACCGTAACCCCTCCTTTTATTGTAAGCTGCTTTGGATAAAAACATCAGGTAAATGGAATTAAGTGGCACTAACATTTTCTAAGAATGTCATGGGCTTTTGCACTTGCCGATGATCATATTATCATGCATGTATGAATCCACACGAAAGCTCATTTTGAAATTATTAATGCAGTGATTTTGGGGGTGTGCAGGCGGCAGCCTGTGGGTTAGGGTTTGGTTTCATGTGTCCTACAGCAGAAGGATGTTACTGCACCAGGAGCCCCCGACCCCCCCACCTGTGATGTGACTCAGCCGGGTACATGTGTGTGGATCTGAGATGTTAAGCCACAGACAGAATTCTCCTGCTCTGCTCCAATTGGAAAGCTATACTTTTCTTGTAGTGGTTATCCAGGCCTCTGTCACATTGAGCCTGGAGCAAATCTTTGGAAGCACAGGGACAAGAAGCAGGAGACACCCTGGATAGGGTGACACGCACTATGCGGCCGATTTTATAAACACCAGTTCATGTGAATCATACGTCTTGGCACCTTGGGTCTAAACCTGTAGACACTCCAGCAGAACATGCGATGTCTTGTTTGTGAGCTTGCAGTGATAGCCCCCATGCTGACTCAGCGAACAGCTTTGCAAAACAGTCCCAAGAAAGCTGTTCAAATTGCAAATTATATAACGAATTAGCTTAATCGTAGCGGTTAGGTACTACAAACATTATCTGTTTAACTGACAAGATAAGTGGGCTATTAATTTTGAGCTGGAATTACAAAGATTGTATTCATTCGAGAATTATTAATTGTAGGCTCCGCGCCTGTCACAACCCTGACCTGCATAAGGACATGGAAGATGGATGGATGGGTGGATGGATGGATGTAATTAATTTTATTCATTCAAAGTCTTGTTTACTATTTCTCATTGTCATTATAGAATGACCTGACTGTTTATTGAATTCCTGATTTCAGAGGGCATTTTTAAATATATCAGACCATACGTATGTGATTACACAATACTACCATGTGATTTTCCATTAATATCCATTTTGCATTTTTTGGTGTTCGTAATCATGTATATCGTAGTATGATCTGTTTCTCCGAGCAAAAAGCTGTAACAAAAGTCCTTACTCTTTATGTCGTGTCAGCTTTAGTCTACCAATCACGTAACTATTTTCTTAGACTATACGTATCATCCAATTAAGCATTGAATCTCGAAATATATCTATATTTGTTGTCATATATCAGCTGTACCATTAAATGTGCAACATAATATGTACTTTATAACATACATTATACTCAATAAAACGACATATTTCTGGCTTTGATAGATGATTTACGTGTATCGTTTCTTTAAAACTTAAAAAAAGAGGCTATTTGCTTGTGCAGTTTTTCTACAACGTGGAATTTGAACCACGTAACCGAGTAAAGGAATCTGAATGTAGTCAGGCAGATGTGTGAAGTTTGGAATACCTAACTTCACAGATTCAGATATTAAAAATGTAAGGAATCAGCCTGATAATTATTGGTTTTAAATATTTTACTGTTCTTTACAAATTCATTTAGCAAACAATTTTCGGTAGCAGGAATCATACAATGTGCCGTTTTCACATTAGGCTAGATGAAATTTCTATACATAGTTTCAACAACTGAAATTGGTCCAAAACAACAACAACATTCATCGGACATACATGTCAAACATAGAATCATATTTTTTAAAAAGAGAGTCGATAATCTTCATTTATACAGTAGGCGGGTGTTGATGGTAATCGACCCGGACAATTCGGAGAACATGACCTACTTTTATTCAGAGTCATACAAGATGAGGTTAGAACGTTGATAATAAAGAGGTTTACATTTTTAAATCATCACAGAAGTTATAATTATAACAGGACAACACCCTAGTGATGTTATGTAATTTTTTTTAGATTCCTGAACTTCAGCATTAATAAAAACGCAACAACCTCAACCAGGGGAAGCGTGTCGGCCAGGCTAAACTGTTCATTATTCATAATTTAGCACACCCTTATGTATATTTAATATAAACGGCCCTTCAACATACCACTTTGTGGTTAAAATTGTTTCGCCGATTGGGTAGTTCGCGCATTCGCTGATCGTGTGTTTAATGTGCGGCTCTGAAGCGGTCAAACACTGGATTCTTTGTATGTCGAGACATTTTACTGTCCAGCTGTTGTTCGTGGATATAAGGTGGTAGACATCTTAAACCTCTACATGCTTTCCACGCGTTTTAAAGAGATGGAAGGTCCATCGACACAATCGACATACGCTGAACTACTACGTTGAATAAAACACAATGCATTGGTTTAAATGCCAAATTATGATTGACATAATGTTTCAAAATAGTGTGAAATAGTATTCAACATCATGCACACTGTAAAATACTATTTGATCGACATGCATTTGTCGCATTTACTTCTAAGCATTTCTTTCTAGGCGGGATTTGAAGACTTGCTCATGAATATTGTCCCTTGAGCGCATTATTCATAACCCGTTTGGTTCTGCCTACTCATTTAGTTAGTGGGAGCGGCACATTGGCCAGGCTACCAAACCCTCCTGCTCGCCGGCGGAGAGGCATTCTCAGCAGGGGAACCGTCAGCGCGGACACCGGAAATTTCCTAACCGAGTTGCTTTGAAGCGAAAAGAGTCACAAACCGCAGTAGCCCAGTTATACCGTTTTTTTTTATTTTGCCCCGTACTTTCGTTTTTGAAGTTAAAGCAGGGCGCTACTCCGCGTCTCGTTGAGATGGTAGATTATCACGCAGCAAATAATCAAAACCAGCAGTACCCGTCCGTCGGAACATACATGGAGCAGGAAAATGACTGGGATCGGGACCTGCTTCTGGATCCGGCCTGGGAAAAGCAGCAGAGGAAGGTGAGGGAAAGGCAGGCGTAGAGGGATTGGGATAGATCGGGGACTGTTGCAGGGCCTCTGAGCTCGGATTCGTGGCTGGATTAAGGGAAGGCTTTTCGGGCCCGTCTTTGGATTTGATTCCCTGGTGTGCGCTACGGTCGGTAAACAAGTGGGCTGTACGCCTCGGACGAGCGGCAGGAGACGTGTAGTATATAACCTGAGAAAGAAGTGCATGTCTCTCCCAATAATATGCGTTCCTGTTAGAATGTTATATTAATTTTTTCGAGCAAAGTTTAATTTGAAAAAATTAATCTAAGGGATCTGAGTCATAAAAGCGCATTTTCTGGTTGCACCGTGTGATCCCAAATGCCGGGCGGGGGGTTAGTTACGTTTTAGCTTCGCTTCGGTGGGTTGGATAGAAACACGACAGCCGCGCTACCCTGCCAAAAAGCGCTTGCCCCCGTCTTTCCCCTTTCCGACCGGGATAATTGCAACTTTGTTACCGTCCCTGACTTTCTGCAGTTCAGTTGCTATCTCAGTGATCGCGGACGGATCGGAGATTTTTTTTGTAGGGTGGTATCGCAATTATCGTGACAGCTCCGGCGTGCTTAGTTTGAAAGGCGCTGTATCCAACTTGTGTAAATCGGGGAGGAGCGAAGTAGCCCGTTATTGTTCGGCCTTTCCTCCGTCCGTCTGCATTTAACCAGGCTTTTCGTGCAACAATGTAACTCTTCTCCTCTTTAATGCCGGCCGCTGCCTTGGAATGCGGCGCCAAAGCGGCCGAGGTCAAAGTTTCCGTCAAGCAGAAAAAAAGAAAGAAAAATGATTAACAAGGCAAATCTTAGCGCCAAGTTGGATGCATATGCAAACTGTTAACCTGCAAATGATCCGGTCTCACAGCGAATATGCACGGATGACTGGCACTGTGGTTCATTATCTGACTATTTCTGGAGGTTCCGATTTCCATTACCCCGACTTCGTGATGTTTGTGAGAAATTTAACGCACTTAAATGGTCTCCGGTGCATTATGTTCATGTTGCGCCAATTAATCGAAATACGTACATGTATTACTTGAACGTAACTAATAAAAAGTTCGTTTTCCTTTGCCTACCACTTTATATGAATCTGTTAACCGGAAAATCACGTTGCCAGCTCAGTGAAACCAAAGGGGTCCGAGACCCCTTTTTCCTTATTTCAGGTGCAATTTTAATTGCTTTTGACTGGATCTATTTGATATATTTCTCTGAATAGTTCCCCACATTCTTGCTTAAACTGGCCACGTTTATTTGCAATTATAAATATATTTTTGTGTAATGAATGAATGAAACGAATTCATGTTTAGGAAACTGTATCCCCTCCTAATTGATGAACAGTAGCATATTAAGAACTGCTTGTATAATTTTTGGTTTAATATTCAATGAAAATTACAGAATAAACATTTCCATCCGGTATTACTACAGTATCCAATAACCCAGAAACCTTGAATGCAGGCTCTGTGAAATGGAGTGAGTCAACGCAAATATTTAAAAACAAGATAGCGGATAATGACTTCCCCTATTTTTCATATTGAAAATCACACAATATTGCATAGCTGTTGGAAACATGGCTTTTTTGGAAAGTGTGATATACCTTACAAAAAGGACGTCTTTGCGCGGGAACATTATTGCAAACTTCATCATTAGATTAACATACACGTGAACGCTGAAGTGTTTTTAGTTTTTACAGTTGCTGAAATTATGTACTTCTTTGGTGGAACTTAATCTGCTAAACAGTTCAGTATAAGTTTTGGTGTTGACTTTAGTGTGTGTATGTTTATCACATATAATCAGTCATTTCACATGTTCACTTATCTTATTGTCCGATATCTGAATCTTGATAATATGCTAGTTGTTTTGTCCAGTCAAAAAAAATCAGTGTACTCTTGTATATTATTGTCCTTGCGTCATGCAATTAGCTTGTCTTGTGCCATTGGCTCTGTTTGGAAAGAGATGTAATTTGCGAAATGAATATTTGGATATTTTAAACAAAGTCAAGTTCCTTAGTGTGAGACGATCAGAAACAGTACTTGAACAATTTAGGTTTTTTTAGAAATCAGAAGTATATGCAACAGTTGTCCGTAGTTCCTTTTATGTTGCAACTAAGTAAGAAGGCGAGTGTATGAAGAGGACAGAAGTGCGCGACAAACTGTTTTGATAGCCACCAATGGTTTTATTTAGGCATAGACCTCTTATGTGTCGAGTGTGTGGACTGGTTGTGAAAACACACAAAAATACTTTCTATAGCCAAACAAAATAATGTGTTGTGTCCACAAGTTCTAAAAACAAAAAACAAGAAACAAAACACACTTGTATACACATACTGCTATATTTAGGAATATGCAACACAAACAAGGCCATCAGCCTGGCCCCCTTAGAGACTGACATTCCCCGCTAGTACAGTACATGAAATATGACGTTTAATACTCTGCATAATAAGTCAGGCTTTAGGAAGCTTAACTCCAGGGTAACGGTTTTCAGTGCTCGTGTTCACTGTGTTTATCCAGTGCAGGATTTGCGAGCAAAGGGTCGATGTCTTTTGTACGACTGAGTCAGAGGATTCTCCGTATGGTCTGTAATAATGGGCTCTGATTTGTTTTGCTCCTTTATGGAGAAGTTTGCACGGATGCATTAGATGATTTCAGATTTGTGCTCCAGCTTTCATGACATCATCCCAACGACCTCCACCTCCTAGTTTTGCTGAATTATCTGATAGTTCTTATTTTGGAAGAAGTATTATTTAGTGTGGGCAGGCTAGAGGACATTGCACCCTCTGGTCGTCGCGTGCCGCTGTCCACCCCATCTTAAGCAGTAGGTTCTCCTTTGATCCAGTGTGCATCTTAAACGGTCTTCAGTAATACCTTGGGCGTTTTGTCATCGTGGAGGTGGAGCTCCGAGCCGATCTCGGATCACAGGCTAGTGTTCTTTTAAATGGAATAGGGCGACTGGGGGAGTTTGGAACCCAAAAGCATGCTGCTCAGGACGCATTTCATCTGTGGCCTGTAGTAGATTGTGGGACAGAGCTTGTGCCTGACTGACTGGTGGGGTTTACAACTGCAGATGTGAGCTTTGTGAAGGAGGGGGTGAGTGATTTATGGGCAATGAGGGGTATCATCAGACATCCTCAACTTGGTCCTAGTTGGCTGAGCTACTTGTGTTTATGCTTTTTTTTCTATTTTTAGACAGTGGCTGATTGAACAGTAATCGTTTCGTTTTATGGTTATTTAGGTGTGGTTCACGTGGTTGATATTCCTATTTGTCAGCCCGCATGGCGTTCTGTGCTTCTGTGCACAGTTCTTTCATAGAAAGGAATGCGTACTAAGGTCAAGCAGAGGGGGTGGGTAGGAATTTATGAGGAATTACTACTGTTGGGCTGTGAGTTTGGTGGGGGGGGGGCTTTAAATGCTGTTCCATCTGAGTACAGATGATTCTTGCTTTCGTAAAACTTGGTGAGTCAGCGCCGTGGAACAAGTATGCTTGCAGGCTTGGGGGGGTGTGATTGTTGTCCTTTGTATCACCAACCCAGACAGGGCACAGATGGTATTTTGGGCCCCAGTGAGTGAGAGGTAATTTTTTCATGTGCTCCTGCCCGTGGGATGGACCTCTGTGCTGAAGTCAGATATTGCTGGTGGCTGGGGTCTGACACAACCTGCTTCTGGTTTGATTGTGTCCGTTTTGGGCTTATTCTTCATGTCACCCGGCCCCTCGTGAGCTTGCGCTTACTCTTAGCTGGTTTTCGGAATCCGTCGGCTTCTCTCGTTGAAAAGGCATGTCAGTTTCACTGACGTAAACGCTCAGTTGTTCGAGGTCTACATCGATTCAGATATTCCGTCTCGAGTGGAGAGCCAGGGGAGGAAAGGAGAGGGTCGCTGTAATAAACGTGCTTAAAGCTTCTGTTCCCAAGCAGCAACAAGAGAAGATTCTGGCAGCTGGGTGCCCTTATTCAGCCTTTCCCAGGAACGCTACACACTCCTGCCCTATTTCAGGGCTTTCTGGAGGAATCTGCAAATCTATGCTGAGAAAGGCGCAGAATCGTCTGATTTATCATTTTGATTGTCTCAATTAAAACGCAGCTTGTCGATCGATCACCTAAGATAAGTTGCAACTTTGATTTACGACTTTTACTTTAATATGCATTATACGCCCCTCTACCTGTCGCTCATGGCAACTATGTCACCTCGCAGGAGAATTGCATGTTGCAGCCGGTTCCGCGCTCTCTAGCGGTTCCAGTTCTACATGTTGTGACTGGTTCCTCCCTCTCCAGTGTTTAACAGTCAAAGCCAAGCCTGGTGGGAGTGGGAGCCCTGCTCTGTGTTCCATTTTTAAGGGTCGCTGTGGGTCTCCGCCCTTAAGAGAAGCATGCAGAGGGTTTATAAGCGAGTAGATCCAGGCTGGTGGTACTTGGTATATGGTAAAATGGTAAATGGACTGCATTTATATAGCGCTTTATTCCAAAGCGCTTTACATTATGCCTCTCATTCACCCATTCACACACCGGTAGCAGAGGCTGCCATGCAAGGTGCCATGACCTGCATACCGGGAGCAATTGGGGGGTTCAGTGTCTTGCTCAAGGACACTTTGATGGGGTCAGGAGGAACCAGGCGACGGACAGGGTGGTGATACAGTGGTGGTTCTTCCACACATGCTCATTGTTCGCAAGCTCTCGCTAGGTATGTTGCAATCACCTGTTACATGATGGGTTTTTCAACACGGGCTGTAGCTGCCCTCACCCAAGTCTGCAGGTGCGGCTGGGGGGAGGTGCAGTGGGGGGGGGGGTTCCAGTATGTGGTCGTCGGTGTGGTGATGAAATGATGGGAATGGTGTATGAGGAAGGCAGAGGAACCAGGGCGAGCTTGGGTCCAGCTTGGTAGTGTGTGGTTTACGGGCTGGTGATTTGGGCTTCCCCCGATCACAGGATAGTTGCAGTTGGGGGGTGGGGAGACAGCCAGCTGTCTGGGTGTGGCAGTTGCCGCTGGGCCCAGGGGCTTAATGGTCGGTTCGGGTGGGGGGATTGGGGTCTGACTCTGCTCTTTGGATGACAAGTTCAAGCCTGTTATCACTGTTTCATGGCTTCATGGTTAATGGGATGTTACTCGCTGATTAAAGAAGGGAGATATGCCATTGACCCCCCCCCTCCCCCCAATCTGTTACACAACTATAATTGCAAAGTTGCCCCTGTCTCATTTTTTGCTCTTGTTCCCTCTCCCAAGGGGTTCCTATTTCTAAATGCATTTCCTTCGCAAGAAGTTGTGCTATGATCCTTATCAAGACTTGTTTACCAGCCACAGTGGCTGAAGAAGAATTACAAAGTAACGGAAAAACTCCACTTGGATGATCGGCGTGTTGGCTGGAACAAAAACGAAACGCGCTTGACCGTATTTCTGGAGTTGAGTAACGTGCGGTGACTTCAAAGGGCGAAAAACTCTTCTGCTACTATTCTGGAAAGACACACCCCACGTGATACTGTGAATTTAAAAAAAAAAAATTCTGTATTCTAATACACCAAGCTCTGGGGTGTATTACTTAGTACCTAGTTACCATGTAGTTTGTTCATGTTCACATGTTCACATGTTTTATGTGAAAGGAGGTGGGGCTGGATACGAAAAAACCGAACTCCCTCGTGAACAAGCCAGACTTGTATTACCATGGTACCCTTTGTCCCTCCTGGTCCATCTCTAAGATCTCATGAGCTCCGTAACGGTAGACGTGTACGGAACATGCTACTACACTCGGGATGGATGCCTGACCACCAGTTGCTGCTTTGATATTTGTGGGCTTTTCTCTGCTTTTTTCCCCCCTCTTGATCATTTTTGACAAATGCTTGCAAGGTCGGTTGGTCGGTTGCATTAACACTTGGAGTCCAACGCTGCAGAGTCTCTGTAGTGGTATTTGGTTTCTTGACTAAGTGATGGTAAAGAGGTGTGTGACATTTATCTCAGAGCGAGAGCATGGGGAAGCTCTGATCTATTATTGTCAAGTGAACAGAACATAATTGTTAGTGGCCTTCCACGTGCTTGGTTGTAATCTCTAAAGATAGCTATTGTTCCATCATTGACGTGCTTGACATTGTACTAGGGATACTTTGATTTATTATATTTATTAAACAAAGAGAAGGTGTCTCGCACATGCACTTGTATAAATTTGCTGCCTCAGGATGTTACCCCATGGTATGGAAGGACTTCCCATTATTCTGTGAAATATTAATAGCTCTGCAGTGCAGTAGTTGGCCTAAAGTAGCACTGCTTTAAGGCTGGGACTCACACCACTGACAACAATGACAACAAAGGGTGCTAACATGAACGGTCGTCCATGGCCCTTTTGTACAGCACGTTTCTGCCGGAAGTGACCAGCCTCTGGCTCTTCTTCATGGCCTGCGTCGCTCAAAACATTTCTTTAAGTTGCATTATTTAGTCGTTCGACAGATGCATTTGAATTTAAAAAAAAAAAGCATGTTCTGCTACTGGGAACTCTGCATCTGGCACTGCCTGTTACGTGTCAGTTAAAACTAGTTCGCTTTGGAGTGACAAACACATCAAGCACATCATCTCTGTGGAACTAATGAGAAGAACATAGTTTGAGAAATTCAAGACTGTTCCTCTTTAGCCCCGAAGAGGAAGGAAGACTGTGGCTTTTGTGGTTCCTGTGCCTGTTTATGATGAGAAGTCATCAGCAGACCATTCCACAAGCAGTACATAGGTAGTATCGTTAATATAACTTAATGTAATGTGGCTATTAACTGTGAGAAATGATCCTTAATTTGCTTCATACTGTCAGTGACCAGCTGGTGGTCTGTGACACCGTAGAATGAAGTGATCCATCTCCAGCGTGACGTTTCTCCTGCAGCCTTACTAGATGAGATCTAAGGATATTTAATGTCATTCTTGAGAGATGACATGTTTCCGTTCCTTTGCTGCTTATTTTTGTTTGCAAGCGTAGCAGATACAACTTTCCTAAATCCCTCAGCAGTCGGATGTCACTGTTTGATCACTGTGTTTTCGAAGATTGAAAGATCAGACTCTCATCGTCAGTGAGTTACGGGGCCATTTGACGGACCAGTGATGCGAGTGGCTTGGATGTTTAAAAATATCGGCAGAAGTATTTTTCACTCCTTGGGGGTGGGTTGGGGGGGCAGGGTGTGGGGGATGTAATACCAGTAGGATGATGGTATAAGACATGGATGGCGGGGATGGTTAACCTAATGCATAACTGCTTCTTTGGGGGAACTAGTTTGTGCAGATGTTCAGAGATGCTAAGACGGTGTAGTCCATGTTTACACCATGGTGGTAGTTTACTATATCATCTCCTGCATCTGGTTATGGAAGCCCATGAACTGTCCCCTTGCTTGAAGTCCTTGTGGCCCCCGCAGCCCCCGTCATACTGTCCCTGTCCTGAGTTCAGCTTCACCCATACGGAGCATTCATAGGCTGTTTACCAAATAACCCAACCCAAGAGCTTCTGGGACAAGTGACACTTCCCTCTTGCTCATAAGAGTTCCTCGTGTGGTTTCATGGAAGAAGTAAAGATCACATATCACTATGTCTATGGCCGCTGCAGTCAAGCACCAGAGATACTTTCTGTACTGCGGTCCAGCTTCGAATGCTCCGTGACATCTTTTATATCCTGTACAAACGAAAATAAACCTTTTAGATGTGACAGGTGTTCTGTTACAGCTGAAAGTATTTTGCTGGAATTTATACAGGATTGTTAAAGGATGTTCTCACCCATGTCATATATGGTTTCTGATGATGGTCTTCTTTATCTTGGGTGTGTGAGATGTGCAGTCCAGCGTCACGTATGGCCTTGGATAGTTTTATACATGTAATAAAGCAGCGTTTGTGTGAACATTGAATCGCAAAGGTCTTGCTCAGGAATGCCGGTGGTGGGGGTGCGTATCCTAACCGGAAATGTGAAGGATCAAATGAGTCTGCGGGACGTCTGACTTTATTGCCCCGCTTCTTCGCCCACACCTTACACCCCTCCAACAAAACCTCAGTTTCAAGTGGCTGCTGTAAAGCGAAGGCTGTGTTGTCGAGCTTCCTAAACCAGTAAGTAAAACCAGTTCACTTCCAGGTGGTGTTCGTCAACTTTCCTCTCTCCCTTGGCAGCTGGTTATTGGCTACTGGTTTGCGTTGTCACACTCTGGCACGGACCTGAACTTTGGACTCGGCAGGGCGGGGCGATTTTTGCCGTCGCTTTCTCTGACAGCTATGGTGGATTTTTCTTTTTTTTAACGACTTTAGATACACAGAAATCACTCCGCTGGCTCACTTCCTGACTGGAAGTGCCCCCTCCGAGGAGTTTGGAAGCACACATTCCTTCCCTTTGAATAAACAAACATACTTGTACTGTAAATTAATGCTTTTATAATTAAATTAGATGGTAGGAGTCAGTTTTTTTTTGTTTTTTTTCCCTCTCCGCCTGCCAGTCTGAGAAATGGGTGTGTCTGTGAGCAGGTGCTCAGGAGCCACTTTTGTGGGTGGTGTGCACCTTGTTGGCTCTTTGTCATCGCCATAGTGACAGCCGCCAGCCGAGCGCGTTTCCTTATAAGGTAAAGTGTGCGCGAGACTGCGAGGGACAGGAAGAGGCGACGACAATGCTGGCAACTGGGCCGGCCGGCCTTTCTCGTTTAGTCACATTGTACTTTGCTCTCCCTTTTCTTCAGTCCTCAATCCTTTTCCATTTTTCTCTTCATGGTCTCCACACTTTTGGGGCGGGGGAACTTTGTGTGGTTTACATTAACAAAAAGTACTATTATGATATATATTTATATCTCAATATATATCTCAATCACATGGGCAGTAAATTGATACGCGTGGCCATTTAAATTAGCTTAGAGACGGTAGGTGCTCAAGTCGAACGTTTACCAAATTACTGGAATAAATTCTATGGTGCGCTCGTCACAGCAAATAGTTGGTGTCGCCGTAATACCTTGTACGTTAAACTTTGAGAATGTAGAGGAGCATGCGGCAAATTGAGACGTTCGGGCCAGTCTCTGCTAGGAATGTGAAAAATGAAGGCCGGTGCTACAGAAGTCGTGCTCCTTTTTGGTTTCGTACTGACAAGGGATGCTCACATCGTCCCATGATTGATCCCCCCCCCCCCCAATATATGCTTGTCATGATTTCTAAAAAGGCTTTTGCAAGGGCGTAGGCTTGTTTTCAACACTGTTAGGGACCAGTCAGCCTTGAATCCCCCACCGACACGATACTCATACTGTTTTGGTAGGAACATGTTCGTATTGTCCATCCCCAAATGTACACCCCTGGGGTTTTGATCGGAAAGTATTTAATGCACTGGTATGGGTATTTCTGCACATTTCTGTCCCTTCGAATGCATCCTTCTGTAACTTTGATGCAATAGAGGTGCCTGGAGGATCCTTCTCCCAAAACTAGAGTCAATGGTCATGAGCTTAAGGCTGGGGCTTCAGATTTTCTCTCAATTTCTCCAGTGTCTGACCCTTTGCAGTTGAGCAATGCCTGCAGATACGAAGCAGGGCTTAAACGTTTTGGCCTGGGTACCGTCTGTGTGTGGGCTTTCATATGATGGGTGAGCTGATGCGGTAGAGCTAAGGTGGTGGCCCAGCTGCTCTCATCCATCCTCTATAGACCTATGTACCAGCAACCACTCAGATAAGAGGACTCAGTAATTGTATCTCACCTAGTGATTTACAATACTGGTGTGAGGAAATTTATATTGCATTGACCTGGGTCAGTTTTGGGTAGCTGTTTTTTTTTTACATACAGTGCCAGGAGTGATATTGGATGTGAAATAATACCACAGTGAATGTTTAGTCCAAGTCAATACTTGAAAATTCAGCCTTGCCTTGTCATTCTTTGTAGCTCTTTTTGTGTCGTCACACAGTTATTTATATAGAAGTATGTCCATTTTGAATGCGGGGCGTGTGTCTTTTCATGAAAGCCTTTTAGTTGAGTTTGTGTTGCATAAATTCTGCGACCAGTTTCATTAAAGAATTTGATAGTTTTTTTTTTTGTTTTACAGTGCCACTTGTTTTACGTTTTAAGTCTGTTTGCTCAATAGACCAATAGCAGTTACCAGTGTTTGAGACAGTTTACTGATTCCCAACATTAGGAAGAGTGTGTGTGTGTTTGTGATTATTAGTGTGGTTGTGCTTTTTCTGGATGTTTTGTGGTTGTACATGGACAGTTAGGGTTGCGGTTTGCTTTGGGGGAAGTTGAGTAGTCTTGAATACCTTATTGTCGTGCTCTGTACCCAAACAGGTTTGTATATGTCAAGTATGTTCTCTATCTTTCAGTGCATAGTTCATCGCTAGTTGCAAAGAGCGTGTTAAATGCTGTCGGTAATGTTCATATTCTCAGGAACACTCATGAGGAAAGCCACCAGGATCAGCTATTAAATACGTACGTCTGAAATTAGCTGCCACTGGACCGTGAATGCCGACGTCAGCTTCCCATGCCGTGCCTCTGTTTGCCCGGGCGTTGCATAGCGTGCCCTGATGTCATCGAGGCAACGCCGCTAAGGGTAGAGCCGTCGTTTAATGTGCTGTCGTAGATAACTGGAGACCTGCCTTTCTCTGATGTCACGCTTTAAGGATATCTTAGAATGGGAGTGATTAGCTCTGCTTTTGCCTCCTTTCCATGTGGCAATAGTGAATGTGTCTATATTTTTCTTGGAAGGATTTTTCATTCTTCTGCCTGTTTCGGGTGTGGACCCGAATGCTCCTGATAGGTGTTATCCACGGACCCTCAGTTACTCTTGCTGGTAGACGCTCCCCAGTAGTCCGTCCGTCCTCCGCTTTATCGGCATTTCGGCCTCTTTACCTCCTGTCCAGCCTTTTTGTTTTTTAAGTAGAAGGGGAACCTCGAGACTATTTGAAGAAAAGGCAGCTTTTAATAGTCTGACTTTTGCATTCCACCCATTCACACGTGTTGAAATTTCTCGCTCGTATTTTCTGGCGAATACGGCGAGTCTGTGTCTGCATTTTGCACGAACACCAAAAGTTGGGAACGTGGATGATGAATGACGGTTGAGCAGGAAAAATCAATTCCACCCACACAAAGTCTTTGCCAAATGGATGGGAAAGGCTTACTTAGCCTAATCTGTCTTCCTGGTGGCTGGTGTTTGGTTTACATTCAACATTTTTTGAAAGTCTCTGGGGGGGGGTTTGCCGAATACCATGAGGAAGCATTTCCTGGGGGTGTGGGGAGTTGACGGTGTCTTAGGTCTGCTCTCTTCCTGTGCCGTTGAACAGCGGCGGGGATAATCTGCCAAGCACCCAGCGGATGAGTTGTTTACTGGCTCGGTGTCTTAATACTGCAAATACTGATGCTGATGCATGTTTCAGCCCTAGAACCAGCACCACCGCAGGGGCCATTAGTCTCGTCCAGTCGTAGGCAGCGCTTGCAGCTTGTGAGATCTCTGCAGATGAGGCTGCTGTGATATTCACACGTCTGAGACCGTATGGCGGATGACTTGTGGTTTATGAGCTGCCAGTGTATGACACCTAAGTTTATATATAAAATCTTGCAGCTGACCCAGCATTTCATGCGACCCACGTTGCCCAGAATGCGACGAGAGATTTTTAAAGAGGCATGTGAATGTAATTTCACGACTTGTGCCAGAAGGGCTAAACCGGATTAATTATCGATGTTGAAATGGCACGGTGTGGTTACGCCATTGCTCTTCTTGCACGTTCATTCTTACACTCCGTATTCAGCTATATGTTGATCGTGAGGTGGAAGAGAGAAATTTGCATATTGATATGCTCCTCTTTCTTCCATCCATGACCAATACTTCCTACTTTACCATAGAAGGATGTCCCGAATTGGCTAGTTCAATTTCAGCCCTTTTCTTCCTGTCTAGCAAGAGGAAGTTCACAAGTTTTGCTGATTGATGCTCAGAGGGTTTTTGTGGTCAGAAGGGAAAACAGGATGGGAACTGACGAGGTTGCGATAGTTGCCGTGTCTTAATCGGGGCACGAATATAATTGCGAATGCATTCCTTGTTAAATTCCTGTTTTCTATAATGGGGAAATATTTCTAGTGAGCCCAGTTTGCATTCCGTTTCCTCTTTTGGCACCTGCGGGCTGTCCTCCTGGCTTCCTCAGCATCTGGCGCTCGGCCACACCTCAGAATGAGCTCATGGCCTCTCTGGGCGCGGTGGGGGGGGGGTCCGCATTCTCAGGATGCCTCCCATAGCGAGATGTGGTGCTGTCCATTCTTCTCATAGGTTTCTCTCTACCTGCCGTTTCCTCGTCGTCATTGCAGAAGCACATCCTCCGAAGGTGTGGACTTCTGGGCGCCGGAGCTGTCAGTCGGGGGAATATGACAAAAGCCTTCGGTTTGTAGAGGTGTTAATTAATAGCCCAGATACTGGAATGCATTGATAATGCGAGTACATGCATACTCGCGCGAGGACGGCACTGGAACTTTCTCCTGCCGCTGTGGGACGGGCCCCCGGCTCGTCATCGGATGTGCAGTGGCGCGCTGCCGGTGCCGGATCACTCGGTCCCTCTCTGTGCCCGTAACCCGACACCCCACGTGACCCACGAGGGGTTAACTTCACGCTGCTCGTGTTTGGTAACCTGGTTCTGGCTGCCTGCACCAGTGCTCACAAAGGCAGGAAGCAGCATAAATAAATGAGATGACTGGGACCTCTGGGGGCCGCAGGCTGGTCCGAGGCGGGTCCACTGCCGCATGTGCTTCGGAGTAACTTTTAGTTTTCCTTTCAGTACTTGGTATTCGTGGTCTGTGGCGAAGTGGATCAGGCCTGTGAACATCTGGCGAGAAGGTGGTTTTGTTTTTTTCGTGCAGTAAAGCTTCACAGACGACCTCTGCATTGCTGCACGCTACCCTAAGACCTGATTCTAAAAGTTAACCATTAACTCTCAGCTAAAGGTTAACTTTTTTTTTTTTTGTGTGTGATTGGGCTACTTTTCGTCCCGGCGCCCCCCCTTCCCCTAAACGCTCGAAAATCCAGTTCCCTGGAATGGAGTATCTGTAAAGCGGGGGACGGTCTCCGTGCTGTGTCCATGAAAACCACCAAAGCAACGTAGCAAACCAGGACCATCAGGTCCCCGACCCGTGTGAACTGTTGTCTTTTTTTTTATTTTTTTGACGTGTCTTTTCATCTTGCAAGAATGTCATGAGAAAATGAAGCAGAATGCAAGAACCTGTCAATATCACCAGGGTGTGAAACCATTACTTTCAGCCATTTTCCAGCCCTGGGTCATGGGCACATCAGCACTTTTCTTTCCTAACTAAAGGACAGACAGAAAGTCACTGTCATTTGAGCAATTATTCTGTAGGTGTGAACTCTGTAGAAATGGCGACTCCCCTTCCAAGCCATTAATAATATAAACGGCTGCACCGTGAGACACTATTTTTGACTAGTATAGAGCCGTTTTTCCACCCAACTGTGACTGCAGGTGCTGCTTACAGTACTGAAAAGTACAAACGCTTCATTCTTCTATTGTTTTGCCAGAGATCTCGCATGATTTGCCCCTTTGCGGCTACTGTGTGCAGACGTGGAAATGTCCTATAATGTCCAGTAGCCTCTGTGGGACGGAGCCCAAATCTCGCCTGAATCTCGCTCCTTCTGTCGTGTCCCGTCGCTGTCTGTATCTTTTCATATATAGAGTATAAGATGTTTTTTTTTTTCGTGGGCCCGTGAACTGTGGCTCTGTTCTACACTGTCAGAAGTTTAGAAGCTTCACCGGAAGGTCGACAAGAGCGAGGCGTAGGCCTGTGTTGGGCTTCCCACCCATAGACCAGGGAGTGACTCTCGATGGCTGACTCGCGCCGCTCTGTCGGGCATGTTAATTCTGTAACCCTATTCTAAGAATATGCATCCTTGTGGTTTTATGGTGCTATTACTTGGGTGAGGGGTAGAGGTGGAGAATTGTAGCTGACCTGCCGGATCAGTAACACGCAAGTCTTCCTGTGGGCTTTCGCTTATCCCCCCCAAGTAGACGCACGTGGTCACCCACGCCAGTGAGCGCTCGCTCAACTGTGTTCAGTACCACCGGTGGAGAGTCCAGGTTAGCTTTCAGCTAATCTAAAACCTAGTCAGAGAAGCATGGAGGAACCTTCTCTAGCTTTTAGCATTGGGGTCAATGTGTCCCCCCCCCCCTCCCCATAACTAGTGATCAACAGATTAAATCATTTGGCTGATTATTATTTTCTGGCAAATTCTTCAGCATTGGTGCATGAGTCACCATTAATGCACCGATAACATCGCTTTGACCATGAGACCTTACTGGAGAGAATGCTAAGTGTTAAGAGTCTGGTCACTGTGTGTGTGTGTGTGTGTGTTTCTGTCTCTCTAGTCATGTATGGTAAAGACCAGGGGAAATTCGTTTAGCCACGCGCGGTATTTGCTGTGGGACACTGGCAGTGAGAGAGACGGACAAACCAGGCGGGTTGCAGAAATTCATGTAGAAACAGATAAAAAAAAAAAAACAAAAAGCATCCTCACCTGCCTTTCCAGAGAGGAGGGTGGGAATAGAGGGAGAACTAGATATACAATCACCATGCAGTCCAAAAAAGGTTCAGCACACTGCAATCATACAGGCATGGACGAGGTGTTGGTGATCAACTGGAAATGAAAAATTACATCACGCAAAAAGTGTAGGACCAAAGGTGATGCATTGTTGAAGATTATTGGTATCTAATATAAAATTCTAACAGCCATATTACTTGTTATAGGAATTTCTTAGCTTCTTAAAAACTGTATTGTATTGGGGACAAATATTTATATCAGCTTGGCCTGTAACACAGATTTAAATGAGCCATAATGCTTATGGGACACTTACTCAGGACACTACCCCCCCTCCGAAAAAGCTTGCCCCTGTTCTTTGTGTTGGCCAGTCGGGGCTGGAGGAGACTGTTCATCTGCACGTGGTCTGTAATTGGTGTGGGGGCTTTGATGGTTTTCCTCCACTTGGCCGCCGCAGTGGGGTGATCGGTGCGTGTGCCTCTAGTCACGTTGCCTCACTTCGGCGCCTCTTGGGAACGTCATGGCGTGGAAACTCGTGCGCAGGTGTAGTCTCCCGCGAGAGGGTGTTGGGGAGTGTCGGGCATTAGCAAGGGCGGGGGGCGCCAAACCATTTCGCAGCCATCTGTGGAATGTCGTACAGTTGTGCAACATCTGGCTTTGTGTGTCCGTATATCTGTTCCCTGTGAGAATACCTTTGCGGCCACGCCCGTGTGCCTCCCTGCGTAGGAAGAGGTGCTGAAGTTGACCAGCTTCCCTGTAACATTCCTGCCAAAGGAGCGGCTCCTGTCACACGTCAATATGGAGTGATCTCACAGTTCCTGTAAAGGCTCTGCACATCTCCTGATGTAACCAGGCCCCTCCCTAGCTCCGCCCCCTGCCCGGAGATCCCGCCTCCTCCAAGCCCATCCCCGAGGGTTTCGTTCACGTCAGATTACATCACCGGGGCGCCGCAGGCTCGTGCTCACAGGTGTTTGTTCACCTCTCTCCCCGTGCACAATGCGGACCAATCCCACGCCCTGTGAGTCTCTCGCACTCTGGTCCGGTGTCTCATTTCCTCGTGGGCTTGTGAGAGCACCAGTAGCGTCGATCTCGGAATGACAGGCTCACTGCTCGGTCTCCTCCTCTACCTTGCTGTTTACGTAGCACGTTGTCATTGTAGAAAGGAAGTTTGCGACACAAATGCGTGTCCAGTACGAAAAAAGTGGAGGAAAAAGAAATATGTGTAGAAAAATCGTATTTGGGCACTTTGAAGGTTACCTAAGAAACGATGAAGGTGCGAAATGTTAATCTGGCTTTCGTTTTGTCAAAACAAACCAGCCCTCCGTTGTGCCACACCTGAGTCGTCATCTAGCCTCAGGTATAGAGCTAGTTTTACAGGAGATTGACTCGGACTCACATGTTAGTGTGTGATGTGGCTATCAGAGATGGTGTCTTCCTATGTATCTGTGGGGTTCCTTCTGCCCCCAGGGAGGCGTTGGCCATTGGAGCCATGTGGACCGTTAATCATCTCTTCCCCATGGTGCTCCTCAGTGGTCCCGGGCGTCACCTCGCCTCATGGGCCCTGTGGGCCTGAAATAATGTGGCATTGTGGCTTTGAGGCTTTGATACATTTGCCGGGCCATGTCGCCTAGTGAGTGGAGAGTGTTCCTCCACCGTCAGATTACGTCACAGCCCTGGAATGCTTGGACAGCAGTTCAGTAGCGTTCGATGTCCAACGCGATCTGGTTCTTGGTGTTAATTTTCTGAGATTCTCTTTAGGATGTGTAGATGGTGACCTAGGCTGGGATGTGATGGGACGGTAGGGAAGTTTCTTGGGAAGTTTGCTTGAATGCATGTTGCCGGCTGAATAGGTACAAGAGAACAGGGAGCATTGTGTTGGCATAGCCCCTGGCGCCAGAGTGAGGCTCGAGTGTGATGCGGGGGCCGGGGGGGGCTGGAGGTGAAAGCATGTGGGTGCCCCACTTCCCTCGGGTCTTTGGGGTGAAAGCGTTCATTATGCCCCCCCTCTCAATGGAGCCTTTGTGCCATGTCGGACCCCCCCGGCCCTGTCCGCAATCAAAATGTTTGTGCCCAAGACTCGAGAGGTAACGTACAATCCTGAGGCTGGGAGGCATCAGAGGCAGTGTGTCGGGGGAAGGGGGGGGGGCTTTAGGGGATGCCGTGTTGAAGAGCATGAGCAGATCTTGTGGTGGATGGTGGGGATTAGGGAGGAGACGTAGTGGGAAGCCGGAATATTTTGGCGGTCATCGCTAGAAGCATAGCTGGCAAGTTGTCAATAGCAATGGCGTGTCGCTGTTACAATGGGCTTTTCCCTCAGCCATGTCTGTGGAACATCAGCAGAACATCTGGGTTTCCCTCCAAGTGCTGAAGAAGTTCAGGGACTCTTCGGAAACGTCCGTCAGAGCGGAGATGCAGTTTTCTGTTGTGAATGTTTGTGCCTCTGGAGCAGTCAAACTTAGTGGTGCACCCCCCCCCCCTCTTTACAGACGTTCACAGCCTGGTGCAACTCGCACCTGAGGAAAGCAGGGACACAGATTGAGAACATCGAGGAGGACTTCAGGGATGGCCTCAAACTCATGCTGCTCCTGGAGGTCATCTCAGGTATTGTCACGACCCCATCCCCGCACAAATCCAAAAGCTTACCTGTACCCTGACAGTGTTTTTAGTTATATGTAGTGATGTACTGTAATGTTTGTTCATGAATTAATTCACTAATTACGGATTTATGGAGGACGGATTTGAAACTAAAAATAATTCTTGCATATATGGGCAGCAAGGTCTTGCATTTCCTGTCAAAAAAGAGAAGAGACACTTAAAAGGCTTCAGCTATGTTTATAGAAATGAATACTTCTTTGTGCTTGCAGCATGCATCTGATATGTTAGGCAGATATCCTGCCTCTGAATTATATTATTTTCATGTTTTATATGTGACCATAGAAAGGAATAACTCGCAGCTGACTGATGCAGAATGGATTTTTTCCCCATTCCCTTCGGTCCAGTAAACCCTGACTAATCTGCTCATCTGCTCGAGTTCAGCTGGAGTGTCGTATCGGGCATTATGTGAGTCGCAGCTCGTTTTGTTTGGGTCGCACCTCCAGGTGAGCGGTTACCCAAGCCAGAGCGAGGCAAAATGAGGGTCCACAAGATTAACAACGTCAACAAAGCCCTGGACTTCATCGCCAGCAAGGGAGTAAAGCTGGTGTCCATCGGCGCTGAGGGTGAGGTTTCGCGCGTGTTTCTGTGCACGCGCCTCTATTTTAAGTTGCCCTTTCTATGAAGTACTGGCCCATACTTGGTCCATGTGCATAGACACGCAAGTCGTGCATTGTAGCGGCAAAATTTACATTATGCCTCGTCAATTACTCGTCATGTGACACAAGGGTCCCGAAAGTCAAACGGGGGTGGGTGGGGGGGGCAGCCTGTGTCGTCCAATCAGACAGGCTGACATTTTCAGGGCTATCGTGAGAAATTACGCAACTCCTTCTGCATGAACCACCTCCAATCTCATTCCTCCCTACCCTACACTTGGGAAAGGTTAACTAATGGAAATAACATGGATGTGAGGGAGCAATTGTTAATAATGTTTATTTTCTGGCAGTGGTTTTGTAATTGTAATAGCAGGCATCTGGGTTGAACTGTGTCTATAGTGGGGGGGGGGGAATCTGCGCTTGGGGCTTCTGAGGAATGAGCTCAGCTACAGCTCCCACTACCTCTCACGCGCGCTGCTGGACGCATTGAAATCGCCATTTTTGCTTTGTCAGGCTGGCAATCAGATTTTCAGGGTCGTGACCTTAATGGCGTAGCAGTCACAGGGTGACAGGGGACCTCGAGCGCAGCATAGGTCATGGACTCGGGCGCGAGGCTCTTCACAAGTCAAATGCAGCCTTCAAATCGCCGCGCGATACGGAGACGCTAGAACCAAACGTTTAAGTGCTAGATGTCTGGTTTGGGTTGTGCATTTTTCCTCCTAGTAAGTGTCAGCCTTTTTTCCCCTCCAGAAATTGTGGACGGCAATGTCAAGATGACCCTGGGAATGATTTGGACCATCATTCTGCGCTTCGCAATCCAGGACATCTCCGTGGAGGGTGAGTTCCCAGCATGCCGAGCGAGGAGGTGCAGATTTGCTTCTCCCCTCGAATTACGTCTCGCCGTCTAAGCTTATGAAAAGTTAAAGCGGAAAAAGTCAACCGCTGCCTCTTCCTGCTTTCTCCAGAGACTTCTGCGAAGGAGGGCCTCTTGCTGTGGTGTCAGAGGAAAACCGCACCCTACAAGAACGTCAATGTGCAGAACTTCCACATCAGGTGTGGTTTTCGTGTGGAGGAAGTGACATACTCCTTTCGAACGGTGCCTGAAGGTCACCATGACCCTTAGGGGGTCTCTGCATTGTTCATTGTGCTTCATACAACTATACGCTATGGATGTATAGTTTTACAGAATGTTTGCTATGGACCTTAAGGTAGTCTAGGTCATATGCTTACTCTTAATTATGGTATCTGCTTTTTCAATAAAGTAGCTCTTTTTAAAAGGTAAACTGTGTGTCAACAGAGCTGATTCTGCTCATTTGAGTAAATTGGCTCTGTTTGTGTGGCACTTCTGCGTGATCTCTGACCTCTCCATCTCACCCTGGTTGACAGCTGGAAGGATGGCCTGGCCTTTAATGCCCTAATCCACAGACACCGACCCGACTTGATAGACTATGAGAAGCTGAGGAAGGTTGGTACACGGCTGTTTTTTTTTTCGTGCTGCACATAATACATCAAGTTTGTCCTTCTGATCGAACAACAAGTCTTTCCTGCTGAGTTGTTGGTCAGAGCAGAGAGTGTGTTTGATCCTCCTCAGGATGATCCAGTGACGAATCTAAACAACGCTTTTGAAGTGGCTGAGAAGTACCTGGACATCCCCAAGATGCTGGACGCAGAAGGTAAATGTCTTCCTTGCCGCACATCCCCTTCTGTGTCGTTGTATATTTTAAGAGCCGTTGTCTCTTGGATCTTTCATAATCAGGGGGTGTGTCTGATGCAGCAGTGCAAGCCAGTGATCCCGCCTCTGTATTTAAATGTTGTTATTGTGCTTTTATATGTGGATTCCAGATTCTTCATGAGGACCCTTGTACGTTTTGCACCAACCGTCGCATATTTGTGCTTGTGTGCTTGTGTAATTGGTCTGAATGTCTCTGGTTCAGTGTTTCCCAAGCCGGTCCTCGGGGACCCTCGGACGGTTCATGTTTTTGCTCCTACCGGGAGCTGGGAGGGAGCAAAAATGTGGACCGTCTGTGGGTCCCTGCGGACCATGGTGGAAAACACTGCTCTGGTTTCTCTTCATGGTCCAGTATCTCTGCATCTCTCTGTACTCCAGTGCAGGGTGGAGTGGCGCGTCCATCGCCTGGGAATGCCGTGTCTCCATCCTACTACTCCTTTCATTTACATGCCTCACACAGACAATTTATGAAGTAATCCAATCAGAATAGCACAACTTTAGGAGACAGTAATATCTTGAAAACAATGTAAAATTGTTCTCTTAATCTTAGCATATTAATGTTAATGCTTTGCTTAGATTTTGTAGAAATGGTTACTTGTTAGATTTCATTTGCTTGTGTGTGGCAAATGAATAATCATATAACTAAGTAGAATGTACATATGACGCATCCTCTAAGGTGACTTAATTCTCGAGTTTTATTTCCCGCACATGTAAATTCATAACACAAGCCCATCTGTTCTAGTCTGTATATCTGTGTCCGATTGTAGCTGTGTGTCTCCCATGGAGAGGGCGTATATGTGTAACTGTGGTTTTCCTGCAGACATTGTCAACATCCAAATTAGGGTTAGCAAGCTGAGGTTAGGGTTTGGGTTAGAAAAAGTATGGCACATCCAGACCTCTACGTGTGTTT
>JAODUD010000036.1:8058376-8072452 GCA_026784285.1 Stomatorhinus walkeri
ACCACCGGCGAACACCTATGGCTCGGGCCCCCTCTCCTCCCATGACCCCCGCACAACCCAAGCACTGCATTAAAGTCCATCTCCTCTCGTTAAAATGATCCTCTCACTCTTAGCTCAGATGAAGGGAAGCAGCTGGTGGCTTCAGCCATGTCTGCCAAGGCTTTAAACCCACGTCTCTGGTGTCAGATAGTGGCTTTAGTCGTGGCCTTTTGAATATGATGCACTTTTTCCCAGCAGTAACAAAGAATGTGTAGAGAATTAAGAATTAATGCCTTTGTACTGCTATTGGTTTAAGTACAGGTAGTCCCCAGGTCACGAACAAGATCCATTCCCTAAGTCTGTCTTTAAGTCGAATCTGTAGGTAAGCCCTAAAATAATAGTATATAATAGCACAAATAATAATACAATAATTATACAGTAGTAATCAAAGTAACTAAACACGGGACTGTACTCTACGTCTAAACCTGCGCAATATTTTCAACGTTACAAAGTAGTAGGTGCGGTCGTCATTACAAACCATTGTGGTTCACACGACTTTTCTTAATATTATAGGCTTTATGGAGTTTTCTGTAAGTGGGGTTTTCGTATCCTGGGGATAGCCTGTATTTAAGTGTTAAAATTTTAAGCAAGAAGTAGAGCAGATGGCTGTAGGTGTAAACTCCATTTTCCTTGAAGGTCTGATGAAGAATCAGGAGCAGACTTGCGAAGTGAATCTTCTAGAAGCAGTCATGTTTCTGTGTGGAGTGGCGAGGGTCTTGACTGATGTCTGATGACGCAAATGAACGAAATGGGTCAGACTTGATTAGAGCTTCATTCATTAAGATGTTTGCGAGCTCAAGACACTGGGGAGCTAGTGGCTCCCAACACCGTTTCTACCGGTGACAGTAGCCTAGATACAGGAACTCAGGACGGCGTCCATTGCAATGTTACCGATGAAAAGTGCACCACAGGCCTAAGACTGCTGGGAACAATCTGCCAAATAGGAAGGAAAAAAACCTCGAAATGTAAGATTCTTGCGTGCATCACTGTAGTGTCTGTACAGGGACACATGTTGAACGTATTCTGTTACAGGCCTGAAAAAGATCCAGTGCAGTGTTGGCCCAGTGTGTGGGCTTCCTGTATTTGAAAATAAATATACCATCTGTCTTTAAGCTACTATGCAAAAAGCAGATTCTTAAACGTGGCCACCAGTTATACGTCTCAGGGACCGGTAGTGCCTAGGAGTGTCCTGTGGGTGTCCTGTGGGAAGGGAGGGGACCGTGACCTGGTTCACAGAGTATTCTTTGCCCCCTCCCTCCCTGAAGGGGGCGCTCTCTAACTGACAGTCACCATCCTGCAGCGGATTTCCTTCCCTTACTGCAAACGGCCTCTTGGCTGGGCGACGGCATCTCCCTCTTCCCATATCCCCCCTCCACCCCCATGCGGCGTGGTGGGGGAGGGGGGTCCTCTCTGCTGGGGGCAGCTTGGCTTCACTGCTTTCTCTCTCTCTCTCTTTTTTTTTTTTTTTATATCTCCCACGCACACTTGCTTCCCCTCCCCCGGCCGCCGCAGACATCGTGGGCACGCTGCGGCCTGATGAAAAAGCCATCATGACCTATGTCTCCTGCTTTTATCACGCCTTCTCAGGCGCTCAGAAGGTGAGGACTTGCTTGTGGCGTTCACCTCTGAACCTGCGGCTGGTTTGCACCTGGTGGCCTTAGTCTCAATGGAAAAGCACGTCAGCTTTCCGCTTTGACTACCTTCTCTATCCACCCCTCGTTTCGCTCGCTGCTTCATTTAGTCTCTGTGGCTTGTGATCGAGCTGTCACAAAGCATTTCTTCACTGTGACTTTTGTTTTTATTACAGTGGGTAGTTTGTACCGTAGTGTGAACCCAGATGAGCTGGACGATGTGGTATAAAATCGGTTCGTTCGCCAGAGAAGCATGCAGATTTAAGGCACGGTTGTATGAAGCAGTCACCTGCATTGCCGCGACTAACCGTCTGGAAAGATTTCACATTTTGTTGTAGCCGGCGTTGATGTAGTTACTCTTGAAACCCAAAGAGTGGTGTGTGCACGTCTTGCCGTGCGTTTCACGTGTTGGGTAGCTTTGTGGCATGTTCACTGCCCCGTGTCACGTGTTCTGCTCGTCCGGCCCTTAATGTCATGATGTGTTGCATGTCTTTCACATGTGTGTGCCCCATTAAATAATATTCACCTACACGTGGAGACAGGTGAGATCCCAGTACCAGTCTCTAAATCTCAGTACTGCTGTTTGTGAAGTTTTGCATCCCATTAATTAACAATTTGGAATATGACACTTTCTGCCTGGTCATTGTGACCTCTTCATTTGACCTCATCCACATTAATCTGTATTTTACTGGAATGAGTAAAATTTTTGTGCAAAGTTTTGCATTTGGGATTGGGCTTTAACAAGTATGCAACTATTAATCCAGAAAAAAGAACTTTGAAACCTCTGTTAATCTGAGAGCACCATCTACCACCCCAATATACCAAATTTAAAGTAGAAGAACAGCCAGATGTGAGTTTTTTTCCCACTTGAAACCACTGCTGGGAGGATTCAAACCGTTTTTTCGTAGCTGTGACTGACTATAGCGCATTAAGTGGCTGTTACACGATTTGGCCTCACTGGCAGCTCATCATAGCTGGCCTGGTCTAGCTTCGCCTGCTCTACTCTACTCTACTCTGCTCCGCTCCGGTTCAGTTATTTAAAGGCTGTTTTATACCTACTGCAGACATGTCACAGCTTGCAGCTGTTCTGACACAGTTTTCGTCTCAAAAGGCCAGGCGACAGGGACCGCATTCGAGGGCCGCGCATGTCCTGATTGAAAACTGAAACGGCGCATTGTCCTTTCTGTAACGTAATCGCACCTTGGTCCTTCGCTGGCCAGGGGAAGTCAGAAAGGAGATCGCACCAAAGATTGTGTTTTAAACACCTTTGCTACCCGCTCTGATCGGACTGAATACAAACAGGGCTAGCGGGTTCGAAGACGGCCTGGCTTGCGAGGTCCTCGCCACAGGATTATAAGGATTCTCAGATGGCTGCAATAAGCTGCACACTTGCAACTGCAGTGCCAGTTTTTGTTAGATATATATTTTTAGTAGAACATCCGAAGCACTTAAGAGCAGCATTTCTGCTGAGCGCCACCTACCTTGTGTCGAAGTACACAGCAGCCTGGTGCAGACGGTCTGGCCTTGTGTGCACACCGGCAAGTCTGAGTCCGCAGTACATATAAACCTGCCCTGACCCTTTTTCATTTATGCTGCTTCATGGGAATTTCTCCATTGATTAAATAGAATCTGTAAACGGCTTCTGCCATCGAGTGAGCAGTGAACTGCGTCAGTAAACAACCTTGTATCCAGTACAGTGATGCTGCGTGCCTTGATAAGGGGTTTGTGTCTGTGCTCTCGATTGTTCTACTGTGTGCAGCAAATGGGCCTGAATGATTAGTATAATTTCAGATATACTTTAGGGTCTACATGGTCCTCTGAAGGGGAGGTTAATACTGGCTTTGTCCGTGTAGGAGGGCGGTGTAAGTCTGGTGCACGGCCCATGTAACTTGTGCTTGGTCATGTGTAGTTGCTCCAGTGTTACTTTCTGTCTTCCTTAACCATGAATGGCACTCGTGGGAATTGTAGGATTTCCACGTGACTTAATTGCATGGGAAAGCAGTTAAATTTGAATTAAAAAATAAGTCTTGCATGCTGAGCCTGAATTTTCAACGGGGGAATTTTAGGTCAGGATAGATTGACTTACTCAAGCAAGTAGAGTGGACTTTCACTTAAACTTTGACTGATGCAAACTACACCAGAGTGCCTTGAACTTTTAAGTGTGTGCACACTCTTAAATAGCTGGAGAATAGCTCGACCGTGTGCTTAAAACCTCTCTCTCTGTGACAGGCCGAGACTGCTGCCAATCGAATCTGCAAGGTACTGGCAGTCAATCAAGAGAATGAGCATCTCATGGAGGATTACGAGAAACTGGCCAGTGACGTAAGTAGTCACTAGCCTTTGGGTAAAATGTTATAGTATTTCGTTTGTTCTGTCCTTTCTGTGGTAATTGTCTGTCCTCTTCAGCTAAAGTACGACTGTTTTGAAATGTCTGGCATGTTTGGAGCATTTTTCCTCTCCGTCAGTTCTTTATCGGTCGTTTGGGTGTTTTTCTCATCTCCATGCCGTTCTTTTACTCCCTGCCATGCCCCCCCCCCCCAGCTCCTGGAGTGGATCCGTCGTACCGTCCCCTGGTTGGAGAACCGCACCCCGGAGAAGACCATGCATGAGATGCAGCAGAAGCTGGAGGACTTCCGGGACTACAGGCGTGTTCACAAGCCGCCCAAGGTGCAGGAGAAGTGTCAGCTGGAGATCAACTTCAACACCCTGCAGACCAAGCTGAGGCTGAACAACCGACCCGCCTTCATGCCCTCTGAGGGCCGCATGGTCTCGGTGAGCGACACCTCGTCTCCTGTCGTCTTCTCCATCATACTGCTGTGGTCCTCTGTTGGACAGAAGGCTGAAATGTGTTCAGTCACAGTTCAGTACCAACCTTGGCTTTTGCTTTGGTTCAATTTCAGTATAGCAGGAGAACTGAATTCGTTTTGAGATTGTCACTAAAACTGTAAACACAAATACAGTTGAGAACAACTGTAAACCAAAGGTGATGTCTGATATCAGTGTGTATGAATAACAAAACCTAAGGTACACATATTTGCACATTGTAAAAATAAATATGTAAAATAGGATTTACTTCATAATGATCGTTATCATGCAATCATTTAAAACTTGTGTGCTTTACTACCGAATTTATTGCTAGAGGTATGCAAACAGACTGCTATAGCTGTCTTTTTTTTTTTTTTTTTTTTTTAGCCCGGTCTGAATTTTGTGACACAGGCGCCTTAAATGTCAGGGGGAGACCAGCTTTCTGCCCTGTGCCAGTCATACATACACCTGGATGCCGTCTCCAATGATTTAGCACATTGGACACATTTACAACAACGTCTCCCAGTTTGGCATAATGGACAGCTTTGGGGCACTTTTCCACTGAACTACATTTGGAATGATACTTTCATGACTTTCCCATTGACCATCGACCAAGTACCAGTACCTAAAGTAACCAACCGACTGGGGTACTTATTTTTTTGGTACTTCAGTACTTTGGGGTTGGCCTCGCAAATGTCTTAATTGTTGAGTGGCTCTGCAAATAGCCTTCCCCTGAAACACAATACAGTGGAAACGCGCCCTTGGTGTCCCCCGTGCTGGGTAACCAAAATGTTCTCAAGATGCCAATTATAACTGACTGACTAGCCAGCATTTGCCGTAAGCAACTCACAGCCACAGTAATCATTGTTTTCCGTGTTGAACATCTGCTTGTGAATTTAGGTTCTGTCTGTGTCAAATGTTTTTCGTTGTGCCTGCCGAACTGAACACAAATGAATAGGTGTACCATTATAGCCCTAGCGCACATGTATCTGAATAGTTAATAAACCGGTTCAGACTTGCTAAGATCTACTTCTTGATTTAAGTAGTATGAATTTTGTGGCTTCGCGATTAATGTTTATCTCCAGTTTTGGTGTCAGTGCAGCCTTATCCGTAATCTCGTATGACGAAAACCCAAAGCCAGTCACACGTCACAGCTGAAGTTGGTCACATGTGAGAAGACCTAAGCAGGAGCGCTTCTGAAGTGTGTGTGTGTGTGTGTGTGTGTGTGTGCGCGCGTACATACATATCGCATATATAACATGCATTATTTTTATATATATATATGTGTGTGTGTGTATGTATGTGTAAATATATATGTATGTATATAATGAGATGTTTTGAATTGGTGCATGATGGGAAAGGGCCACCCCAAGGGCCAGTCAGCTTTCAGCTTGGGCATGTGGCCCCGCCCCTGTACACGCAGCCTGTGCCTGATTGGTCGGCGGTGGCCGCCGGCTGCGTGAATTGCTGACGTTTGCCCCTTTTTTTTTTTGCAGGACATCAATAGCGCATGGCAACACCTGGAAGGGGCGGAGAAAGGCTACGAGGAGTGGCTCTTGAACGAGATCCGTCGCCTGGAGAGACTGGACCACTTGGCTGAAAAGTTCCGGCAGAAAGCCACCATCCACGAGGGCTGGACTGCAGGTGCTCCTGGCGTCATTCCCCCTCTCCTCTGCTCTCGGCCCGAGCCCGGTTACCTCCCTCTGACTCCTGCTGGCCGCTTTCCCTGCAGGAAAAGAATCCATGCTAACACAGAAGGACTACGAGACCGCCTCCCTGTCTGAGGTCAAGGCCCTGCTGAAGAAGCACGAGGCTTTCGAAAGCGACCTGGCCGCTCACCAGGACCGTGTGGAGCAGATCGCCGCCATCGCCCAGGAGCTTAAGTAAGGGATGCGGGAGAGGTCATGTGGCGGAGTATGAGGGCGGGAGGGGTGACCAAGAAGGGGAGGCGCTGTTTGTATGAGAAATGGGAGCCTACGTTTTAGGCTGAGAAAGCCGCATGTGTAAAGAACAGTGTTTCCCCATAAGTTAAGTAATTGAGCGGGTGGTGAAATTTAATGAATGCATGGAATACTGAGGTAGCCCTGAGGAGAGGATTGGGAGCCAAAACATTGTTCTAGCCACGCCGTAACTTTTTGGAGAACTGCCTTTCGCATGGTTCTGTGCGTCTTACTGTCCCTCTCCCACGCTTTCTGAAGTGAACTGGACTACTACGATTCCCCGAATGTGAACGCGCGCTGCCAGAAGATCTGCGAGCAGTGGGACTCCCTGGGCTCTCTGACTCAGAGCCGCCGGGAGTCGCTGGAGGTGAGCCCCATCCGCAGTGTCCTCCTTTTCTGAATCTCTCCGCTTCCTTCTCTGCCCTAAATAGCGTCACAGGCCCGAACTTTCCGCCTTTCCGCCTTGGTCAGTTTTAAAATGCCACTGTCACCATGTCGGATCTCGACACCCCTTACGGTCATTTTGCAGAGGACCGAGAAGCAGTTGGAGTCCATCGACGAGTTGTACCTGGAGTACGCCAAGAGGGCGGCGCCATTCAACAACTGGATGGAGGGCGCCATGGAGGACTTGCAGGACATGTTCATTGTGCACAACATTGAAGAGATCCAGGTACGAGAGGGTTTCCGTGGAAACAAACGTTTCTTGGTTAAATGTGATCAGTAGTCCTGTATAGTGTATAAGCTGTATTAATTATAGCTCTAGCAATAAGTTTTATGGATCAGCGATATAAACACAGAGATCCATGTCTTTATTGAGTCACGCCCTTTAAATCTTTAAAGCAGCCCCCCCCCCCCGCCTTGCCTTTTCACGCCTCTAGGGTCTCATCACAGCCCATGAGCAGTTTAAGTCCACCCTCCCAGAAGCCAATAAGGAGCGAGAAGCCATCCAGGCCATCCAGAAGGAGGTGCAGAACATAGCCCAGTATAACGGCATCAAGCTAAGCGGAAGCAACCCGTATACCAGCATTACTCCGGAGAGCATCGACAGCAAGTGGGATAAGGTACAGGGGGTTTGATTAAGCTTTGAGATCCTGTTGGTTAATACCAGAATTATTTTACCAAGACTATTGTCCCGGTTCCCTCTCTAGGTCCGACAGCTGGTACCTCAGCGTGACCAGGCCCTGCAGGAGGAGCTGGGGCGACAGCAGTCCAACGACCACCTCCGCCGCCAGTTCGCCAACCAGGCCAACATTGTGGGGCCTTGGATACAAAACAAGATGGAGGTCAGTGATTGGTGCCCACATTTGTATATCTCACTTTGAAAGACGGGTATCTGTTGACTCTCGCGTCTGTGCCTTGGGACCTGCACCACTGGACGCAAGTCAGTTTTTGCATATCGTAATAGTTATCGGGGAGAAGCAAGGCATTAAGTACGGTACCGTAATATACACGCAGCACTCTACTGCAAATTATGTAAATATAAAATCACGGCGCTTTATATAAATGGCTTAAATTTCACAGTCAGCAGATACACGTGATGGGGAACAATAGGTGTGTGAAGCTGCCGCGTAATATTTACTTGTACGGCAAGTTTATGTAAGGAATTTGTGTAGTAGTTACTGTATCTGTGTCATGCCTGCTTATTGTAGCTGTCCCTTACGTATACATTACTGTATGAGTACAAGTCAGATATGGACAGTGGATCATTATACGGCTGCCAATGCTGCTCGTTTTCCTGCACCTGTTACACTCAGCGAAAGACCTGCGAACATCGTACTACATCTGCTTTTAGCTATCTTCCCATCAGTGTACTTACTATTACTTGCATAAATGCGATTGGACGTTACCCGATAGGACACAAGTTGACGGAGGTGTGTTACGCTATTAGATGGATGAACTTTGCGGAGTCCATTATCTTTTCTCGGAGTATGTCATCCCTGTCTATTTTTGTAAATGGTTCCTAGAGTCTACATTTTCCAGATCTTGATTGTGAATAGTTTGTTGTAGATGTATATGTAAGATGTCTGGCTTGGAGATGTTGTGGAACGCGGTCGTGTTTACAGAGGTGCTGTGTAACCTTGCTCGTCCCGGTCCGCAGGAGATCGGGCGGATATCCATCGAGATGAACGGGACTCTGGAGGACCAGCTGACTCACCTGAGGCAGTATGAGCAGAGCATCATCGAGTACAAACCCAACATTGATCAGCTGGAGAGTAATCATGAGCTCATCCAGGAGGCCCTCATCTTTGACAACAAGTACACCACCTACACCATGGAGGTGCTGTCCTCGCTGCCGCTGCCGTGTCGTCACAGTTGATTGCTGCAATTTTCTAAAGACCATTTGGCATACAGTCACATGATGCCATTGCTTGCTCATTGTGTGTGTGTGTGTTTTTGTATTAGATTTATACTATATTGTGGGGACCAAATGCCTCCCACAATATAATAAAACCCTGTTATTTTGACATTGTGGGCACCATCTTTCAGGTCCCCACAAAGATCTGTGAATGCAATGAAAAAAATTAAAAATGCCAGTTTCCCCATAGAAATGAATGGAGATTCCCCGCAAAGATATAATTACAGACCCGTGTGTGTTTTGTGTTCCCTTCCACCCTTGTGGAGTCGCCTCCCGCGATAATTCTGCAGCCGTCTGCGTCCGTCTCACCTTTTCACATTTATATCACAGCACCTGCGTGTGGGCTGGGAACAGCTTCTCACCACCATCGCCCGCACCATCAACGAGATCGAGAACCAGATTCTCACCCGGGACGCCAAGGGCATCAGCCAGGAACAGCTGCACGAGTACCGGACTTCCTTCAACCACTTTGACAAGGTCAGGGGCCCGACGGCAGGCTTGTGTTAGATTCTCACGATTTAAACCACCAGTGCAGTCTGAGGTTTGCAGGGAGAT
Source organism: Stomatorhinus walkeri (assembly GCA_026784285.1). Lineage (NCBI taxonomy): Eukaryota > Metazoa > Chordata > Actinopteri > Osteoglossiformes > Mormyridae > Stomatorhinus > Stomatorhinus walkeri. The sequence continues at coordinate 8,067,703 of JAODUD010000036.1, forward strand.
GGATCAGTGGGTGGAGATGTCATGGTTAAAGATCCACTGTCTCAGCTAGAATAGCCGTGTTGTATCCGGGCTGATCAAGTTAATTCACATCCGTTTTAGCATATAAGCACTATAAGCATGCAAGTTTCTGTTTATCCTCATGGTCCTTCTCAGCCAATCACACCTCACCATCGCCCCCTGTCATGCCCATTGTAGAGTGCAATAATGACAGAAACCATTAATATAGACTGGTCCATAAAATCTAGCAAATTTTTGGGCCTGACCCCTCTGCAGTATATTTTAAGTTCTCTCCAGTTCTGTTCATCATCATCATCATAGTTGGCATTATAGTCCACACTTCTGTCTTGTCTCTAGTGCTCATTTTTACACAGGATACCATCTCACATCCATTGTCTGTCCCCCTTTCACCCCATACTGTGAACTCCTGCATGCTGTGGATCCATCACCATCCGGCGACCCAAAACCACCTCACTGTCACTCATGCCGCGATTGGTCAAACCCCGCCCCACTGCTTGGCTCTATGCCGCCGCCATTGGCTGATCCAAATCACAGGATCACAGTGGTACTCTGCAAGCAGAGGAGTTCAAGGCCTGTCTGATCAGCCTGGGATACGACGTGGATAATGACAAGCAGGTATGAGAGAGGCCTTCAGATCCCACGAGACGCTGTTCCTCTCTTACCCACAGCCTCACTCTGCACTGTCCTGCATCCAGCTCCTGTAACCGCTTTATCGCTTTGGTATTTTGGATGCTTTTAACTTCTGCTTTTTCCTTTCTTCTGTTTTTTTCCCCTCCTGTACCAATCCGTTATCTGCACATTTATTTTGCTACTCTCCACTTATCTTTCTTTTCGTCCTGCCCGTTTCTATATTCTTCCTCCCTTGTCACCTGTCCTCTATCTTATTTTCCGTTTCCTCTCCTCAATCTTCTCCTCCCTGCCACACAATGGCCATGCCCCCCCTTCCTTCCTTCTCCTGCGCACCCAACCCCCCCCCCCCCCTTGATGGGTACAGAAGCGCACAGGGATGATGGACAGCGACGATTTCCGCGCTCTGCTCATTTCCACGGGAAACAGCCTGGTATGCTCAGCTTCTGTCCTGTGCTTGTGGGCCTCTCCTCTGCCTGTCCGTCCTGCCTGCCTCTCACTGTGTCGCTGCCCACGTCACACAGTTGCATATAGCAAAATATAATCATTGCATTTGTCCGTCCAACACTGTAAAAATAGTATATAGCAATATTTGTTTAATCTACAAAGTCCAGCAGTATTGGCAGCTCTCGACAAAACCGACTTAAGTAAATATGTACAAAAAATAAGCACAGTACTTATTTATATTTATATTTATCTACCGCTTTTATTCAGAGCGACTTACAGAAGAGGGAAGGGTTACTGTTTGTGTGCTCCCTGGGATTTGAACCCATAACCCTTTGTATTGGCATAATGCTCCTCTTCTTGAGAGTTTACGGAAGCAGTAATATAAGTAAATCTGAGTAAGTTTAGACATTTTCAGTAATTTAATTTGTTCTTCGGTGTGTATTACTAGTATGTTTTTGGCTTGTGTATTTTTCGCTGTATGGTGTCTTGAACGATTTGGGAAAATATATCCAACATGCGTGAAATTCGTCTTGCGTACGGGGGATATAGAACAAATTTACTTGTCAGTCGAAAACTGCCTGTATTGACTTTCCAGTACGAGATCTTGCATTTTTAAGTAAATACCATCAACGAGGATACGCCCCCCTCCCTCCAGGCCCTTCGGTTGACCTCTCTCTTGTCCCAGGGGGATGCTGAGTTTGCACGCATCATGGGCATCGTGGACCCCAACAACAGTGGGGCTGTGACGTTCCAGGCCTTCATCGACTTCATGTCACGGGAGACCACAGACACGGACACGGCCGACCAGGTCATCGCCTCCTTCAAGATCCTGGCAGGAGACAAGGTAGGCAGCAGCTCAGGCGTGATGCACCTTGCTAATGTACAGTCTAGTGTGTGCTCCTGGTAACATAGTTAAACCTGTTTGAATGCACAAAAGCGTATTTTAAATGCTTCTCATCAAATTTATCTTAAAATCTTACACAAAATCTTGCCACATAGTTTTTTTTTTTTTTTTTTTCACCAGTGGGGGAGATTTATCTAGTTATTGTAATTAAATATTATATTTTTAATTATTTGTGTTTATTTTTATTTTAATTTCTAAACTGACGCCAACTTGAAATCAGATAATTTGAGTTCATGTCGGTTGTCTTAATGTGGTTTGAAGCGGTCAGCTGTGTTTAGTCTTTTGATCGTTCATGGTCCTTCGGGGTTTGTGCGCTGGGTTCTGTCCTCTGACTCTGCGACGTCCCTGTCCCCCCCCCCGCTCTCTGCACAGAACTACATCACAGCAGAAGAGTTGCGGCGAGAGCTGCCCCACGACCAGGCGGAGTACTGCATCGCCCGCATGGCGCCCTACAGCGGCCCCGACGCCGTTCCGGGGGCCCTCGACTACATGTCCTTCTCTACCGCCCTGTATGGCGAGAGTGACCTCTGAGAATAGAGAGCGGGGGGAAGATACAGGCTTACTGGGTCGGAGCGATCGGGATTGCATTACACGGAGCGTTACATCCTATCTGGGTTCAGATGTGTAGGTTTCAGGGAGCAGAACCTGCCGCACCCCCCACCTCTGGGAGGCAGCGGGGTAACTTTTCTTTCTGATTCCCACCAAAATATTATTTTTTTTTTTTTTCTTTTAACCCTCAAAGGTAGATTGGGTTGGAGGCCAGAGAGAGGGGTCAGATTTATTGAAGTATACATAATGTATTGCACAGAGAATGGAGAGAGAGCTTGAACAGAAATAATATTCTTATTCTCTTTAACCATTTTGCTGGGTAAGCGGAGCTTGGAAATCTATAACCTACTTTCATACTATCTCCAGCAAATATGACTTAATGGGTTCAGTGCTGTACATACTTATTTTCCAGTATACAAAAAAATGCTTATAGGGCTTTGGAATGAAAATGTAGTTGTGAAAAGAGGTTTCACAAAACCCCAGTACTGTAGATAGGTTTGAATTCCCATCCCAAAGAATCACCATTGGACCTTTTCTAGTCATTCAGTGCATTTAAACATGCTGTACAATGTTATTTCGAGCATTGGGCTTATTTTAAGATGTAACGGAATAAATTGTGAAAATTGGGGGGTGTGGGGGGGGGGGTACTTTTCTGTAGCTACAGATCCTCTGTCTTTGTCATCCCCTCTTTCTTCAGCTCCGTTTCTCTGTGGCAAAAGGGACCCAGCACTGGGTGCGAGGGCCAGGGTTGTGAACAACTTTTTCTATACATTCCATTATGTATTAATATTATGGAAATTACCGTTTTCAATCTATGCAATCAGTTTTTAGTTCATAATCTATATTCCGTATCACTTAAGTTCATGAAAACTGAGGGAAGGAAAATGTCTGCTTAGACATCTGGGCAGACAGAATACCAGAGATTGATTCCTACAATATTTTGTAAAACGGTGATGCTGGGTGAGGGTATGTTGCTGTTAGGGGGGGGGGGGGCTCTGGGCATTAACTAAAATGTCTTGGACCAAAAGCTTAATATTTTTTTTTTTTTTTTGTCGATTTTTTTTTTCTTTTTCTTCAATATCAAACCTTATCTGCTGTACTGGAAAATGCAACAGCATCTCAAATGTGGAATATCATGTGCACACATAAAATTACCTTCAAATATTACTGCTTGACCATTTTTTTCCTCTCCCCCGCTCCCCTTTATGTGTGCATGTATGAGTGTCTCCTTTATTTGCACACCTTGCCGGTATGACGTATGCATGTAGTTTGTATTTCGGCGCTGACCACAGTTTAATAGATTCCGTGGACTAATTTGAGGAAGTTACCGTGTGTGGAAACGGAAACCAGTAAGATCCCAAAGTGTGAAGATGTTTTTTTCATTATTATTATTATTATTATTAATAAGAGTAATCTGCGTTGCCAATACTTCTGATGCTCGGTAATCACACAAAGCCTGCCTCTCGAGGACTTTCGGTAGTAATAAACTAATAAATCTTTTCCTACACCAAAATCATGATCCTGTAGTCTTTAATTAAAGGTCTTATGGAAGAAAGATGGTTGAATCAGGGATCCTTTATTTGCAAATGCTCCAGGAAGCCTGTCTAGGGTGTACTTAGTATAAATTTGTATACTTAGTGTAAATACAGTCCCTTTACCATTTACTTAGTATGTAAGGAGTAAAAACCTTAAATATGGCTTTGATCGAGGATGCATCATGGTGACCCAGCAAGCTCCAGTTTGTGCAGACGTACGTACTACGCGACTGTTAAAAAGGCACGATCCAGGTTCAGTTATTAGGCAAAGAAAGAAATAGATGAAAAGCCAGTTAGTAAACTGGGGTTGTGTGGTTTCATGTTTCGCAGTGATTTTGTGTAATTATGGCAAATGGCTTGATGATTATCTGTCAGCACAGATGGTTGTATTTTACTGCACATTTTGCTGCAACATATAGATGCACCTCAGCCGCATATATAATGTTGGAGTAATGCTCTTGGTTATTCAGAACAGAATAAAATATCTGTAAATTGAATAGAGAGGCCTGTATACTTCAGCGCAGTTCACGTGGTGTCAGGCTGTAGGGTATGCTCTGCTGGGTGCCAGTGTGAATATCACTGGCCTTCGGGTGGAAATCCTGCCCTCAATATATGTGTGGCATTACAGCAGATCTCTTTATCTCTTTCCACATCTGATGGGCAAACCCCC
>JAODUD010000036.1:8076732-8091659 GCA_026784285.1 Stomatorhinus walkeri
CACCCCACACACACACACACACACTTTGCCTTCTTACCTATAATGAAATTCTGAACCAGAGAGTAACAGTTTTATTTACTATCTGACTAGTTTAATAGGCAAGTCTGGCACAGATATTTGCAAATCTTATATAATGCTTTGTCTCCATGAGCTGAAAGTGACCCCTTTTCTAAGAAATTTGCCACCTTTTGAGTTTGAGTTTGAGTCTTGAACAGCGCCGCTTCACAGTAAGGGGCACAGAGATTCGGCAGTGATTTAAATAGTCTTGTCACTGTTTTGTTTTTATTACAGACATGTAACAGGATAAACTTCTCTGAACACATTAATAGTGCGATATCTGTTTTCCTTGCATTTTTAAATCATCTAAATATTTGCCTATACAGGAGATTGTTCTCTTTATTTACAGGAGGGCTGTTGTAATTGCAGTAGACAAGTTCATTAAATATGCTTTCAATTACCAGATTAAAAGAATATCAAATGCCCAAGCTAAACCTAAAATAAACTTTGTTTACTAAGCTTAAGCTTTATTGAGTCCAAATTTTTAAAAAATCAATACAATCACCCTATCTTTAGGGAATGTGAAATTCATTAAAAGCAGAATAATCGGCAGGGCTTTCAGGCACACACTGAATAAAGCAGACAGATTAAACCATGGAAGGGCATCACACTGACGTTACGGCGGACGTTGTGTCAGATATGTGCTCCCTTAGCAGAATATTAAATCCTCTTTTTCCTATTTAGTTGCTGCATGCCAGTTGTCTGGCGTTCCATTTAAGTGACTTATTTTAAGAAGTGTGTGATTGCATTTTAAAATGTCTGCGAGCTACCCCACACAACAGAGAACTACCCCACACAACAGAGAGCTACCCCACACAACAGAGAACTACCCCACACAACAGAGAGCTACCCCACACAACAGAGAGCTACCCCACACAACGGAGAGCTACCCCACACAACGGAGAGCTACCCCACACAACAGAGAGCTACCCCACACAACGGAGAGCTACCCCACACAACGGAGAGCTACCCCACACAACGGAGAGCTACCCCACACAACAGACTGAGATGCGCAGCCAATCTGGCATATTAAATGAAAAGCATAAATGATGAATTCACTGACATTGAATATATCAAGCAAGTGCCTTAATATGCCAATTAATGTATTTGAACAACACATGTAATATTTAGGCTCTAGGATAAACCCATCCAGTACTGGACAAGCAGTATTGCATTTGGAAAGGGTACATTTAATTATCTTATCTGATGATTTTGTCCAAAACAACTTATAGGAAAGGGTACAATTTTATGTGTGCTCCCTGGAATTTGAACCAACAACCTTTTGCATTGTTAGCGTAACGCTCTGCCTGTTGAGTTACATTACAATTGCAGTACAACAGCTGTCCTGTACTAATACAAGGGGTCTTCAGGTTAAGATGACTCGACATTCGATGTTTCCAATTTACGACGCTCACTCCCATAAAAAACTTTTGAAAAATGAGATGTGAGTGTTTCGGCTTATGCCGTTAGCGTCGTACTTACGAACTACGTGGGCGAACTAGTTTGGCTTCCCTCGTTACCATTACCTACGCCATTTTGGACTGTTAAAAACGCAAGTGTTCCGTGTGTGAAGAGGAAAGCCTTCACGATGGAAGTGAAATTAGATCATAAAAAGAGTGTGTTTCGACCTACATCACTGTCGTAGGAATGTTACTGCATCGTAACCCAAGGCCCCCTTCTGTACCTTTATTATATTACATTTTTAGAGCTGAAGGGCCAAAGCAACGTAGTATTTAGAAGAACAGGTCAGACAGTCCCTGGAGCAAATGTGGATTATGGGTCTTACTCAGCAGCCTGACAGTGACATCACTCTGCTGACAAAGGGATTTGAACTGGCAACCTTCCAATCACCAGCACAGCACCCTAGCTGCTTTTGCTGTCAACAGTTACTTACAAGGTATTAATCAAAGTCACAAAACTGTTTTAAGCCATAATAGGAAATATTTACAATGTATTATTCATGAAGATACAGTTTTTAGCCTCGACTGTCAAATGAAAGGCCCAACTACATTGATATATCTGCTTCACAATGAGACTCATTTGTAGCATTAAGAATACATTCCAGAACACCCTGCAATATTCTTCCATTCTGTACTGTAACTGGAATGAAGTGTGTTGTGTTTTTTAATAGCTATTCTACATATATAGCACAGAAACACCTGAAAATCAGAAAGATGACTGGTTCGTGTATTTAAAAATAGAGAATGATAAATATTGAGTCACATTCACAGCAGTTTAAATTAGCATTTTTTTTCCCCCTCAAGGCTGGATATATTGTCAGCGAAACGTTACTGCTGAAAAATGCAGACATGCTGATTTTCCTGGCACAGAACCTAAAAATCTTACAGCTGCACTATGGAAAATAGCAGCGAACATAGACCCACGGTCCCTCACTTCTGAAGGTTTTAATTGATTTTAAGTTTATTTTCCTCCATGACCAAATCTGTTTTTTGTTAACATTGCTCCTTCTTCCCAATGCAACATTATCTCGACCCTTTACATGTTGTGGCACTCTAAGTATAGTGAGATATTATAGTTGTCTCTGTGTTATTTTAATTCAAATTCAACGCAAATTCAACGCAAATTCACAATCCATTAGCTCTCTATGAAGGAACGTCTTTTCCAAAGGCACATGTACAATTTTTTATAATAAGTATTAATTAGTTTGCTTTGAGAAGCTCTGTGTTTTATTAATGTAGCCCCTGGCTATATGGTGCAAATGCTACTGAGTGAAAAGCAGAGCCTGAGATGTTTCATGTTTGGCTGCATGGTGGAGAAGGAGCTCGAGGTGTTTCTCACCCAGCTTCCAGATTGCTCTGTATGTTCTTCTTGTTCTGGTGTCTGTATGTTTTTTATTTTTTGTTTAATTTTTTACCCCGTATTCCAAGTAGATGCAAGGAAATGGAATAAAATAAGTGTGACACCCTGTCATAGACTAATTTAACCTAAAAACTGTTATTGAAAATGGATGGATTTGTCAGATAAGGTACATCTTCATTTTTTCTTTTACATTTACAAGCGATGCATTTTTATTTCACTTTTTGAGAGTAAGACGTGAACAAAGCTTGCTTGTAGCATTAATGAAGTACAGTAAATGTGTTTTAAACATAATTTACACCTCATATATAAAATATGTACTAAAATTTTATTTGCTATGTGGTTTTTAAATAATAAAGATTTTTTGTATGTTTTTAGCAGTCACATTTTACGTCATGTTCAGACTGAAATGTACATCAGAGTTTTTAATGTCACATGCCAGAAAGCTGAAGGGGTGTTTAAGTAGGGAAATGCAGTTATTTAATTTCATTTTCTGACAAAGGTCATCAGGATTCTCCTTTATCTGTGGTCAGGACCCTCAGCTAGCGTAGCTTGCTCATTAGCATCACTTGACGTGAATGTGGGTCACACGCTTTCCTCTTTGTAACTCAAACGTACTGCAGGGAAACAGGAAAAACTGCACCAGGGACCCACGGACATTATTTTACTTTTCTTGTGTTACCACAACAGCTAAACGGATCAGGCGACGCTTTACGATGCTGGTAAAAATGTTACCTGATGCTTATACATCCACAAGACATGAGTAACGGTAATTGATAGGGCTATATGTAGGGCTCCTCATGCAAAAACAAGACTAAATGTCAACACAGCGTTGCAGATTTAAAGATTTGGTACCAGGGGAATTATTTTTTTAAATGGGCAAATTCTTATTTATTAAAAAAATGGACCAATTCCAGATTGAACTCCCACTCAGGGGCACTTAAGTGAGGTTTTAAATGTGTTTGGTTACTCCCTCAGGTCTTCCAGAGTAGTGTGTAATAATTCTTTCATGTCTTAGTGAATAATCACTCATTCAGTTTATAGGAGAGTGTAATCATTACCACAGGTATTAGTATGTAATCACCCCTTCAGCTTGTAGGAGGGTCTAATCATTCCACACGCTCTCAGGAATGCAGAGTTGTTCCTTCACTTCTTCGGAGTAGCAATCGCTCCCCTCGTTCAGCTCGGCGTATTTGCAGAGCAGTTAGCCAAACCAGGTCCTGTAGCTGCTGAGGGTGTGAAGAGCCAGTACACATATACACTTAATCACACAAACACAGCTCACATTTTCTGCAGCCTTGTATAAACTCTGTTTACTCACAGAATTACGTGAACTGAATACCAAGTATGGATGACCTGACACAAACACCAAAATCTTCTAGCTAGTTAACCTTTCCGAAAGTGGCATTTACAGGGGGCACCTTTTTGCGTTGTCACTTTTTCTGTCGTTTTCTATCTTACAACCGTGTGCCGAGTCCCTCCAGAAGAAAGAATGTACAGCTTCTGTTGACACGCGGCCAGTGCAAATGCTAATGTTTGTGGTCGCTGTGAATAATATGGTTCTAAGCTTTATTTATGCTGCTTTTTTCCGACAGTTACTAATCTCAGAAAGCATGTGGCCGCACGGCTGCGTGCTGAACTGTGCCAGGGGACGCCATCGGACCGTCTGCGGCAGCAACGGCCAGCTGTACAAGTCACAGTGTGCCTTCCAGAGAGCCCAGTGTGGTAATTTGCAGCTGAAAAAGGCACCACATGCCCACTGCGCAGCTGCCAGGGAACCTGAAAGAGCGAAAGGTGTGTGTGTGTGCTGTCCTTACGTAATGGATAACGTGAGGAAAAATGTGCAGCTCCGACATTTTGCGGCAAGATGAATTCCATCACAATGAATCATTTTGAATTTGAATTATAATGAAGGTGGGAACGGAGAGGTGGCGTTGGCAAGTAAACAGCGAAGACGGATTGTAGGGCCATTGGGAAGGAAGGAAAGCAGGAACCAGCAGAGCAGGGCCAGCTGAATGGCGCTACTGTAGCTTGTTTTTACTTCATGTATGTCTTAAAGTGAGAGAGAAGAAAGCAGGAGAGAAGAGCATGTGATACTCATCAAAAGGCTGGTCATTGGAGCTGGGCAGGGATTCTTCTCTATCCCACAGATCAGGTCAAGTCTAAATGCCAGCTTGCTCGAGATAAGGCTTTGGAGTCAGTGACCAGCAGCAACACGACCACCTTCTTCATCCCAGAATGCTCCGAAGAGGGTACTTACCTTCAGGTACTGTCCCTCAGTTCTTTCTAGCGGCAGAACGGACTCATCGGAGTTTTACTTACGCAAAAAATGTTCTGAGGGCGGAAGGAAAAATGATTGTTTCAGAGAGATAACCAATCAGATTGTAGAGGAGGTGAGTCTAAGCAACTAGAGGAGGTGGGACCAACCAATCAGACTACTCTGTAGTCTAATTAGTTATTGCTCTAAACCAATCATTTTTCCTGCTGCCTTCAGAACATTTTTGTGTAAGTAAAACTCCCACAAACAGGAGGTGCCCAGAGTTGGACTATCTAGCTCAGGGTTCTTCAAATCTGGACCTCGATTCCAAATCCAGGCCTCGTTTTCAGTTCTCCCAGGTAGTTACTTTAATAATTCCTGATCCTGATTGGTCAGAGGCTTGCCTGACTGACAGGAAAAGGAAGGCTGGAAAACCAGCAGTGCTCAGACCCCGAGGACCGTGATTTGAATAACCCTGATCTAGCTAAAGTTTGTCTGGGTTCCTCTCAGGTACAGTGTCACAGCCAGACGGGATACTGCTGGTGCTCGACTCCAGACGGGAAGCTGGTCAGTGGGACCTCCGTCCTGCACCAGAGACCCAACTGCACAAGTGAGCCATCGAGATAACATCCATATCCATGGTGGTGTATAAAGGGACAAGGCCACGGGGGCACTGACCCCAGCTGAAAGCTGATTGGCCCCCGCAGTGCTCCCTTCCTTGTCACTCACTGATTCAAAACATTTGACTGGCCTCTTGTGCTCCCACCTTAAAAATTCCTAGATTCACCCCTGCATATTAATAAGTGTGTCTTACATTTTCACTAACATAAGCATGAGGACTCTAAGAGTATGTTTGAAATATACTATGCTTTCTCAAACATTACATGCAACTTATATACCTTTTTGGTTACATTTAAATACATTATTGTAAAATATATTGATTAGTATTTTTTATGTTGAAAAGGTCATGTGCCTGAAACCTTTATGATGCATGTGCAGCATAAAGGTAAGGATTTGTTTCTTTACACATCTTATATATAAATACGTATGGTGTTACGACCATTACCTTACCATTGCTGTGCAGGGTATATGCAAGTCTTTTGTAATATATAACTCGAGTCATGGTATATCTTCATCCATGATGTATCTTCATCCAGAGGGCAGCAGAGTGAACCCCACACCCGAACCCAACCTCAGCGACTCCTCTAGCTCCCCAGCAGCAGGTGACAGGAGTCATAATGTCTCTAAGCCGCTAATGCTAACAGTTTCTGTCTATATGCACACTGAAGTGAGCCGTTTTTTTTTTTTGCACAGCAATAACGGCCCCTCCCTTCTGGGTGACCATTCTGTTGAACTCCGACCCCAAAGGGAATCGCCACATTAGGCTCCCTGCAGGTGAGCTGGAATAATGCAATAAATACACAGATATCGTGCTTCATAATTAAATGGGAATATTTTTGGACGAGAGCAATACTGAAATTACTGAAAATGATTTGGATCACACAGAACCATATATAAATATTAATACTATATAATATCTGCTAGTGTGCATACTGTAAGTGCTTACTATATCTTTAATATTAAAGGTCTTGTTTTGGATATACTGCACATCTTTCCCTCGGCAACCAGCCTTCCTCTCGTGTCACTGTCTTTGTGATCATGGAATTTCATATTTACCACATTTAAACTTTTCAGTGCTGTTTTTAATAATAATAATGAGTATTATTTGCACATTTTCAAATTCGTAGGAATCTTCCACCCCCTAAGCATTGCAAATAAGAATTTATATAGTTGTGTTTTAGGCTTCAAAAATTTTTCTAGACCTGTATGTGTGTTTGTGTGTGTGTGTTTGTGTGTGTGTGTCTGTCTGTCTGTCTGTGTGTGTGTGTGTGTCTGTCTGTCTGTGTGTGTGTGTCTGTCTGTCTGTGTGTCTGACTGTCTGTCTGTCTGTCTGTCTGTCTGTGTGTGTGTGTCTGTCTGTCTGTCTGTCTGTGTGTGTGTGTGTGTGTCTGTCTGTCTGTTTGTGTGTGTCTGTCTGTCTGTGTGTGTGTCTGTCTGTGTGTCTGTCTGTCTGTCTGTGTGTGTGTGTGTGTGTGTGTCTGTCTGTATGTAGTCATGTATATATTATATTGTGGAAACCGAATGTCCCCACAGTGTGATAAAAACCTGTTACTTTGACATTGTGGGGACCATTTTTTCTGACCCTACAAGAGGAAACTCAATTTTATTAAAATCTGTTACTGCGATCAAAAAACTAAAACTAAGAATGTCTTGTATTTTGTTTGGTTACTTATGATCAAGGTTACGGCTGGGTGGGGGTTAAGGTGGTCATTGTTGGGATTAGGGTTTTTCCCATAGAAATAAATGGATGGCCCTCACAACGATCTGAATACAAACGTGTGTGTGAGTTTTTTCAGTTTTCCATTTTTTAAAAACTTTTTTTAAATTGCAAAAATGACAAAATAACAAAATTAAAAATGTTTAGGCCTCTGTGCATGTTGCTTATGGAAATCCCTCCCCGGGCCTCATAGTGGATAACCAATCAGGCTATGCAGAATTTCTGGATGAGTTGATTGGACGAAGTTGTTGTTTTGACAAACAGTCACATGACTTGGAAGCGAATTCACTGCACGCACAGGGATGGGGGAGGGACTGATTGCCGCCTTGTCCTTTGTGTGTGGCCTGACACCTTCAACCTTGGCCATTCGATGTCTCATTTGATAGCCTATCAGCCCCGCTTTACAAAAATCAATGAGCAATTTATCTTTAGCCATTTTTCAATAAAAGCCAGTGTGTGTTTATCAATATGTGATCGGTGCACGACAGAGCCTCGATGTGTTTGCCGTAATGTCGGTTTTCTCCACATGCGGTGCGCTGCCTGTACGCAGAGACTCCGCGGCCGTGTGAGCGGGAGCGAGCGGCACTGCTGGCGGCGGCCGCGCCCCCGCGCCTCAATGAGGAGCGCCACGTACCAGAGTGCAGTGCAGACGGCCGCTACAGTCCCGTCCAGTGCCACGCTGCCACTGGCTACTGCTGGTGCGTGTGGGTGGACACTGGCCGTCTGCTGCGCAGCACTTCAGTCAGGTGACACAGCTGCACACGCGCCGGAACGTGACACACACTGCGAATGAAATCAGACGTACTTCGGGGAGATGGGAACATAAATCCTGGAAGAAGATGTAGGATTAAAGCTGTCAGAGATATACGATACATAGAAATTTATCTCAATCTTCATTTATTCCTTAAACTTTATTGATTCCGGGGGGGTTGTGAATACAGGAGTATTAATGAAATAAATAACTAGTAATAATAATAATAATAATTATTATTATTATTATAAATAAGCCATAGAATGGAAGTAAAGGCAAAAAAGCAGGCTGTGGCACATCAGCTTACCCCGACCTGCATGTAGGAACCAGCTACCCGACTGCAGTAAGGAACAGGAGCAGAAGCAGGCTGGCCACAGTCTCAAGGGCTACAAGGACAGGCCTTTGCCGGGTGAGTCCTGCCGCCTCCGCCTCCCTGTGAGGCTGTACATTTCCAGGGCTGCGGAAGTGTTTGTAAGACTGTCCATCAAAATAACCAAGAATGTTTTCAACCTGTACAAGGGTCGTTTCCTGCCACTTAGGTCTTGGTGACATGAGAGCCGGAGTCAGTAATCTCAGGGTGTGAATTTAATATGGCTATGATTTAAAAATACCTTTGCCATATTCACCAAGTTCTACAGACTTTTTTTTTTGTCATTGTTGGTGCTACATATAGACTGTGAGAGACGGGGGCCATTACTGACGTGTATGTGGCCCATGTTTTGATGCTTGTTTTGTTTGGTGAAATGGCTCCCACAGGCCCCGTTAGGCTGCCTAAAATAGTGCCTGCCCAGGTCGCACCAATTACCACTAACAATAGTATAACCCAAAGGGTGCGGCTGTGAGTTAGGATGAGGGCATAGACGGCTATGGGGGTAGAGATGGGAGGAGAGCTTGTGAGTTATGGAAGGCACTGGATTGTAGTGAACTGATCTAGATTATTGCAGGTTATTTTTGGATAATTAAAATTTTTTGCTACCTTGTGCTTATTTGACTGTATTTTTCTCTCCGTAAATCATTTTCACTGTCTTCTGCTGGATCTTTTTCAGTCTAGTTCAATATCAGTGTATTTTTATATAGCGCCTTGGGCGACAGGGTCGCTCCAAAGTGCCATACATGCGTGTGTGATACATTCCTGCATCAGTTATACTGGAAAATTTAAGAACAGGGAAAAGGGAAGACAAAGAAGCGAAAGAAAGAAAGCCAGGTGGTAAAAGCAAAGGAATCACTGGTCAACTGGCTGACACCCCCCCCCCCCCCTTAATAATGTTAACAAAAAGAAACAGTCGGCTTGCTTGCTAAAAGGTATAAACTGGTACATTTTATACCACACTGCATTTATACCACACTGCATTTATACCACACTGCATTTATACCACACTGCATTTATACCACACTGTATTTATACCACACTGCATTTATACCACACTGCATTTATACCACACTGTAAAATGAAGCGCTTCCACCCTTGTGCTGCTGTGCTTTTGATGACGAGCCCCACTAATATCCACGAGTAACCACTGACCATGCTATTGGCTAACAGGAGCATTTACTGCTGTCTAACAGAATTAAGCAACTTTGCTGAACTGGGGGCTCACATCCTCCTGGGACCCCTCTGCTCTGGCTTCAGCAGGTAGTCTTTTTATCTTACCTCATTTCTGCTCTCCCCTCAGACACCCTCCTCTGGCATGAATTTAATTTCCGTGTATATATTAATTTAAATGAATCCGGTAGACAGGTTGGGACTGAAATTATTACCTTATTCAAAATAAAAATCCAATTAAAAATGTCTCGCGAAGGACATTTCTCAGAAACTGTCTGCATGAGGATGATCAACAACCATTAAAGACTTAGTGAATAAATGCACGTTTTGTCTGCAGTATACCAGGAACACTTAATCTCATTCCAAAAATGGGAGGGGACTTATTTTATTTACCTGCGTTTAATAAATCATACTCTTAGGGCTTTAATTAATCCTTCCCTATGGGAGTATTTGTATTTTTTTTCAATTTCCTATATCTGTCCTCTATAAGACTAATTATCTAATTCCCAAATTTATTTAAATTGTGTTTTTGATGGCATTGATCATCTAATTTATTTCTCTGTTATTATCATCTGACATTGCACTAAGTAGTTCCCCAAATGCTATGAATTTTCTGCTTTAACCTATTCCCCGGGAATACATATGTTTTTGCAATAAGTCTGTCGCCACAGACAATTTGAGTTAGGATAACTCAAAATGTGTTTGGCAAGTTTTTTTTATTATTTAAACTTGTTTAAACATTCTCTTGGTGAAAGTCTAGCACTGCTCAAGTTTTGAGACAACCTGCATCAAAATTCAAGCAACACCACTTAGTGGCTGCAAAAGGAAGGCTGACTGCAGAAGACGCTTGAACTTCTGAACATGATAACTCAAAAAATATTTGATGGATCTGATTACCACTTCACAGAAACATTATATGGATGAACAACTACACCTGATTTCATTTTGGGTGGAATAGCACCAAAAATAGAAACAGCAACTCTAGGTGGCAGCAAAGAAAGGAAAGGACGGTTGCAGAAGACACCTGATCCATTGACTTGATGGATCGTTTTCACACTTCCCAGAAAGATTGTATAGATGACGATCTGGGGTCTACTCATTTTTGAGATGAATTGCACCAAAATTGATGTGTCGTTTAGTCACACAAAGTTGGGCTTGTAATAAAAATATTTGGAGAGGTGGGGAGGTATACGGAGGCTTGTCATTGTAGGGGGCGGGGGGGTTTGGGAGGAGTAGACAAAAATATTGGGACATCAGCTTGCCAATATCTCACTCTGAATGAAAGGGCATAAATATGAAATTGGCTAAGCCTTAGTTGCTATACAGTATGTATTGTGCCATATAGTGTATGATCGACAGTATTTGACTCACCTGCAATTTGCACTTGAAATACCAGATACCTGTATGCTACTAGATAATCAGGCAGAACCAAAAAGCATTATTTGTTTGTTTGTTTGCTTATTGCCTAATTAGGTAAGAAACGCAACAAATCAACTCATAACTCGCAGCTTTTTTGTTGCAGTCAACTACATATGATTACAGTTCAAATCAAAATATTTTTCCCCTTTAAATATGAATAAATGGTAACACTACTTGAGGGGCCACAGGTGACTTTACTCGTTTGATACTCAAGTACAAATCATGAACAAGTATTGTAACTGCAGGAAATACATGACCCGTCAGGATTGCGAAATGATGAGAAAACTTGGATCAGCATGTAACTAACACTTAGCTACTGATTAATTAATGCATTAAGTGAGAGTGTACTACTACATTATTCATGCCCCTCAAGTAAAGTGTCACTGAATAAATAGTTGCAAAGGAACATTCATCAGTTTTTAAGAAGCTGCAGTTAATTATATGTGGGAACAGTAGTGGAGTTTCTTAACCCATTTGATATGCTACCTAAATCTTTTGGTACTTATACTATATCCATTAATTCTGTAATTGCTATCATTTATCCGTTATTTGGTAAATATTTCCAAATCTTCCAGAATATGGAACTATACGTATCTTATATCAGAAAAGTAGACAAGCATAAATACCATACCAGAGCATACAAGAACCAGCAAATAAGGATTACATCCTGTAATACATATTATGTCTGCCTTTAACAAATTAAACAATTACAATCCTAGTAACTTCCCACACTGCTGCTATGCTGTGGATTCCTCCCCAAACACTCAGATTTTTTTCCCATAATGCAGCATGTCTTGGCAACATTTTTGTCTAGGATGGCATACCATAAACCAGCAGGATTTCACACGTTGTCTACCTTACGTAGCTTCTTTTAGGACTTTTAGCATTACCGTCTCAGTAACTTCTCATTTCACTCTACGTTCCTTCAAGGACAATGTGTTCCATTACCGCAGGTGATCTGAGAGTTCTGAGGGGTCAGAAATCAAATACTATGTCTGTTTTTGTCCTTGGCCCACTTCACCTTCCCCTGAGCCTGAAGACTGCATGAATCTCTTCTGCCCTTCAGTAAAGGACTCAGCACTGTACCACTGAACTGCATTCACATCGCATACAAAATGGCTGCTTGGCTGTATTTTATAGACAGAAATCAGCACATCTGCACTTAATCCACTAATTTCATTACCTTGACACCAACTTGTATGTGTGTGGTTACTGGCTACTTTCAGTGGTCACTTTATTACGTAGTGTAATGTGGGACCAGCTTTTGTCTTCAGGACCACTTCAAAGATGGATGAGTGCATTACGGAGATGCCTTTCTGCATCCTTTCTGGAAGCACCCCATTTAAAATGATGTAAATCATACATCTTAGCCACTGTAATGCTTAGCAGCACAACAGCTGAACATCTCGACTTTGTATGTTCTAACTGTTCATTTGCAATCACGTGATTTACTGTTTGGCAGTGTGCTATTTGCATAAGCGAACGGCTGCAGCTGTACTGTATGTTTGCAGTGATGTTATCATTTGTATTGTATTTCTATGGTATTGCATATTTAGGTGTACTTGGTGGTGCAGTGAATCTGTCACTGTGTGTCTATTGGTGCACCATCTTTTATGGGGCAGTCGAAAGAAGCATTTCAGAAAGAAATGAAGAAACCTAAGTGCTGTCTACGTATCTTCCAGTACAAGAAATATCACTGGATTTTGGGTTGTGTGCCATCTTTCCCCGCTGTGCTGTCTTGTTCTCGTCAGGTTGTCCCGGTGCTCATAAGAAGGAGCTCCTGCAGGGGCTGGTGAGAACATTGCAGTTGGAGGCTCTACAGGCAGGAGATGCGTCGAGATCCCAGTGGTCAGTGTTGCAGCACTTATTCTGTGCCTCACAGCATCCAAATTCCAGGCATTCGAGCTGAAAACTGTCTTAGTCTGGAGGGGTAACAGTTCCATTTAATTTCTTACCTGATCTTTTTTCGGCACTAATTTAGAGTGCAGTATTGTGAAACCATCCTTTTTCCTTAAGGGTTCACTTTGTTTCTCTGCAGCATGTCAGAGCCGCTTGCTCCTGACTTCAGAAGTTTTGGATTTTATAATATTCTTAACTTTACCCTACACTGCTACTGCAGAATGAAATGTTTAAAAATAATAGGAAAATGTTCTGTATAAGGAAATTTTACAACTTGAATATTGGCTGCAAAACCTGGATGGAGCCCGTGGATTTTAGAAGGAAACTCGATCGGACGCAGGCAGAAGTAGCGGAGTTAGGAGGAATACTATCTAGCATGAGCTCTCAAGCCATAAGGGACGATTGCCGAGTCCCTGGTACGATGCCCTCTCCCCCCGAAGCAAAATTCATTTATGAGGTGCCTCACATCACCATTTTCTCTCCCTGGCTTAGTTTTCTTCTAGGCTGCTCTCCATACTTTTACAGACTATAGTCTTGGGCTTTTAATTTAAATCATTGAAGAGAACATCTTATGTAATCAAATGTGCCCACTTAAGGGATGCAGAATTTACTGAATAAAAATTTCTTTTAGTAGGATGTCACATATAAGGAGTGGACCAATGGGTCGTATCACATTCTGTCATTTCTGTGACTGGAGCTTCGAATTCTATCCTTGGCTACGTGTGTATGGCGTTTGCATGTTTTTCCACTTAATTACTAGATAGTTTGTCCCACAGCCAAAAAATGTAAGATTGCGAAAACTGGTGCCTTGACATTGGCCTTAGTGTAATTGTGTGTCCTGTGAACCGGCATTCTGTTCAGCGTGTTCTTTGCCCCTAGGATAGACTTCAGGGTCACTCTGACGTTGTACTGAATATGTGGCCGTGGATGGAAGGATGGATGGATGGATGGATCATAGTGAATGGCAAACAGAATCTCTGTGTTAATTGGTTGATTTTCACGTAACATATGTGCCGACCTGTGTGTAGAGCTGTGTTTTTAGTAATATAGTATCAGTTATTCTTTTGTTTAATTTTTCTTCTGTTTGTTTAGGAGGGTAGATGTTCCGCTGTTGTCCCCAGTCCCCGAGTCCGTCTCCCCTAGCCCCCAGGACAGGGCCGTGTCGGTGCAGGGCGGCGCTAGAGGGGTGCTGCAGGAGTACTTCCTGGCGCTGGATGTGAACGGCGACGGCGGCCTGAGCGAGCAGGAGACGCGGCCCCTCCGCCACCTCCTCCGCCGTCGGCTGCAGCCGCGGCGCTGCGCCAAGCGGTTCACCCAGCACTGTGACGGCGATGGCGACCGCAGCCTGACGCTGGCCGAGCTCGCCGGCTGCCTGGGACTGTGAGGTGGGGGTCACCCAAGGACATGGCGGGACAAACACTTTGGCTATGCCGTGACCTTGGGAGATATATAGTTATGTATGTTTTATATATTTTTTTATACCGACCATTATAATACATTGTGAAGGTATCTAAAGTGCATTATATACAGCTATATATATATATATACAGTATAATATAGTGTATGTACAGTATAGTGTTACCTAGATAACCTATGTTGTAAATTAGGAGATGTGCGAATGATAAATGATGATGTATGTGTGAAAAATATTTTAGCAATGGAAACGACAACATGAAGATGATTCAGAATTCGAGCCACTGCGTGCATTAATTAATATATCCCTTAATGCAGGTCTCCTAAGCGAATTAGATACATACTGTAGGTTTTTATTTGTGCTCAGTATCTATATTAGGGCTACTCAATTATTTAGTCCAAATTCCATCAGCAACAAAGCCAAGGTCCACTGGGG
>JAODUD010000036.1:8125440-8165946 GCA_026784285.1 Stomatorhinus walkeri
GTTGGAGTTAGCATGATTTAACTAAAAAAATGTGAAAAATAACTGGATTGGTCTGGACTAGGGGGCCCAATATGATATGTTGCATGGGGCGCAACATATCATCTAGCAACGCAATCTCTAGCAACGCCCCTGTCACTACTACTACTTCTACTTCTACTACTACTACTACTACTACTAATAATAATAATAATGATGATGATGATGATGATGATGATGATATTAATGTTGTATTGTGTGAAACATATAACACTAAGTGCTGTTCTGTAAAATTAGTTGCAGAGCACGCAGCTCGGATATAACACGGGCATGAGCATCAAAGTGAGTTCGCCACGCGGGTAAGCGGTCCGGTGAGTGAGCGCGAGCGCAGCCCTGAGTACCCCCGATAACCGCCCTCCTTCCCTCGGCCACGCGCCTCACCCGCGTATAACGCGAGCGCGGCTGAGCGCGTGTGAACTGTTTGTGTTTGTGAGTGAGAGAGAGCGAGCGCGAGACAGCGCGTGAGAGTCCGAGCCCGTAGCCGGGGAGCGCCGAGAAATTATCGGAAACAATTTCAATGAATACCACAGCAATATGTTAATTGCGACCACTTCTGCAGTGAGCGACACGACAAACTAGCAAATAAGGTAAGACAGCAAAAGTGTGACTGTTAGCTTTGATGTAGGAATAATATTAAAATAATAGGATGCGCGTGCTGGTTAATAAACTGGTTTGCCGATAATAACAAATAGTTGTAAGTAAACTACGCATCCACTGCAATGTGAATCATCGAGTATCACTGCTGTTATATTACTATACATCTATTTCTACGGAGCAGCATATGGCATAAACATTATTTGACGCTCATTTTCATTTACTCAAACAATCGTTTAATTGATAAATTCCAAAGGAAAAGAGTCAGTGTCACAGGAATTACCGTATTTTCAACTGGAGAAATTAATCCGCTCGGTGTTAGAAATACACTGAAGCGGGTTTTTATTATTATTTTTTTAGTCTTAATGAATAATTCCTCCTATTGATGGTTGACATCGTGCACTTTCAAAACCAGCTGAAATGGTGGCGGAGAAGTTATCAGACACCTGAATTACCAGACTGCAGTAATTCAAGTTTTCAAGTTTTCAATGTTTAATGTGTAAAGCAGTGGCGTTTGGACAGGCAGGGGAGGAAAAAAGTAGCCTTCCCTCCAGGTAGTGGATTTCAGTTTAATACAAATGCTATTGTAGCTGATCTCAAAACAGATGTTTGAATCCTCTTTTGTGGCGGTGCTCGTAATGTGATATATGATTGTGATTATTACATGATTTAATTCTAAATTGCTTTACTTTAAAGCGTTTCAGTGGAATAGATTATATCGCTTTATTGACAGACTTGATTTGATTCATATTTGATTTTAATGACTTACTATGGGTATTCGGTTTTTGTAAAGGCAGTGAAGGCTGCATCTTAAATAATATATTTTGTCGCAGATATTAGCTATATTAGCCGTGTCACTAACCTGACAGAAGGAAAGAGGCGCGTGCTCGGCAATTTACATAGTGGGACGTTGCCCTTCAAGCTGTAGTAAATCCAAAGGACAACAAAATGTGGATAATTTAACAAATCTTATGTGCTAGCATTAAATATATTATATGTTTATGTGAACAGAATGTTTAATTTCTCACCCCGACTTTTATAAGTTGACGATGATTGCGAAAAAAAATGCATCCCGTGTTTGATAACTATTTGCCCTGTGCAATGTGCGAATCTGTAGCGCTGAGCAAAATAGAAACGTGTATACCAGATGTGAAATGATGCACGTTTTCACGACGTAGTGATTGCGCCTTGCCTTTGTGTGGATTAGACGGGTTATGATTGAGGGGCTGCGGGAGGGGCTTTTCCGCGCGGAGCGGCAGCGAGCAGGGCTTTCCTCTTGTTTGCGGGGAATGGGTATTTTCTGCAGTTGGGATTTCCCTGCACTTCCTCCCTGCCTATCAGCTAACAGAAGCAATTCCATTTCTTTATAGCACATTACGCTGCTCCTGCGGTTTTTTGCTCTTGGCTGTAGTTAGTACGGTCGGTGAAGCCTATTAATTGATAAGGTGTTGATATTACCCCGCCTTTCAGCCTAATGCTTTATAAAACGGCGCACGGACCCCGCCCCCCCCCCACCCCGTCACAGCCACACACATACCATATTTGGTCTAGTTTTTCAATGTATGTATCTGTGTCATGTTTAGTTACATTTTGTAGCAACCTGTTCCAGATTTTATTGCCACCTTGCTCTCTGCTCGGTTGCACTGAATATTAATTCTACAGTGTTCTAGAAACCTACGATTATAGCCTCCCAGTGGTTATAGCACTTGATGCTGAGGTTAGTCCCCCCCTTATTTAAAAACAGAACGAGTATCCATCAATTTTAATCAACGGAGCATTTTAAGTTTCGTTTTAGAAACGGCTTACGCTTCAGTGTGAGTGTTTTAGACAAATTATTTTCATGCCTGTTCAAGTGAATATTTTAATGAATGTTTCTGGATATGAAATATGCTCAGCACATAAAGCATGTATAAGTATAATGAGCACTGATAGAATTAGTAAGGAAGTCTGCCTTTCCTTGCAAAATATATGCTGAAATATATGCTAAGGGATGCTGTCGCTCCAACGCAGGCATAGAGCCCTGACATAGCGCAGTCAGAGGGGGCTCGTCCTGCAGCTCATGCGTCCCCGCCCCAGTCGCCACGCTCCTGCGTGGGCGTGCTTTCGTCGCAGCGTGTCCTGGAGCCGGCGTCGAGGGTGTTGTCAACAAGGGAGGCGTCTCGCTCCGAAAGCGCTGCTGCGGCTCGGTATTGAAAGGTTCTACCAGAACCCTGAAGCTCTCTCATAAATTTCTTTTAGTCTGGCTATAATCCATAGTCACTGACACCCATCTTAATGAATAACGATTCCTTCATTGTCTTACTTTACCTCCTTTACTGCTTTTTTCCCTCTGTCTTGTTATTTATTATGTGTATGACTGTGTTCGTTTCTTCTTATAGTTACTAAGCCCTTACTAATCATTCTAATCAGGGCCACAGCCGCCTTTGAATTAGGCACGCATGCACGGAGGTGCTGTTTTTCAAACCGAATATAAACATTGAGGTGGATTTGGACGCATGGATGTAAATTAGTAATGCACTGGTTCGTAGGCTGAAAGGGGACAGACACTGCCAAACAGGAAACGGTGGGGGATCGCGTACCCAACACATGCCCATTCCAGTGGGCCGGGCTCCAGGATTGACAGTACCCAGTTGTCCCACTTTTGGCCAATTCATCTGTCGTCATGGTGGGAAACTCCATCTGACATTACTATAATAATGCTGTAGATATTACTGTCTCACATATACCACAGTCTCTTCTCTGTATTATTGGCTAGAAGCCATCATTCATCTCTTGATTAGAATGTCACACACATAAGGCTTGGGTTTTGCAAACTAAATCTAGGTATTTACTAATGAAATTCGAACAGGGTATTAGACAGATGATCCTGCACTGAGAGGTGCCTGCCCATTGGCTGGAGTCATTCCATGATGATTTCTGATAGGGTGGCGTAAAATAATGTGGCACAGATAAGGCCTTACTCAATAATCTTGCATTAGGGATTTAGCAGCGCCTGTTGTTATAGGGCAGTATGGCAGTGGTATCGAGTGAGTGTTATGTATCAGCAGGATCTTGGCTGTGGGTCGCTCCCACTCCATCTGAAACAGTGGTACGCCTTCTTTGCCCAGCGGTTATCGCTTCCCCTGGCGCCTGGTTCCCTCCATGCTGCCACCCTGTCCTCGCCCTGGCACTCTCTTCCGATGCCCATGGCTCAGTGTGAGTCCCTTTGGCTCTGTGTGCCCACGCTGTCAAGCTACATCGCAGTGGTCCATCATGCCTTAGAAAACCGAGCTGTCCACCCCGTTGTCCTCTGCTGTACGTCTGTCTCGAATACTCCTCAGCCGATGGAAGTCCTAACTTAAAATATGAAAATATGAGTGTTGTGCTTGAAAGTGATGTTTAATCATGGTCATTGAACTTTCAATGCAAATGCAAAATTGAACAAAGAATGATAGAGTGGTTTTCGCCACAATTTTGAGAAGAATAAGCAACTATGAGATAGATGGATGGATGGATGGATGGATGATGTACATTCAGTTACCATCAAATAACATGTACTGTAGTGGTTCAATTATGAATGTAGAAAAGGTCTTGAGGATTCACATGCATCCTATAATTGTAGTTACAAATCTAAAACCGCTTTCAGCCGGTGTGGTTAGTCAGTTAAAACCACAAGTCTGGCTGAGTGTCCTGTAATGGTATGAAAGGTAATGCTCTCTGTGGTGAAGGTGATCATCCATTTCGATGGCAGCAGGGTTAAATGTTAATTGCTGAAGGTGCAGTGCTTTTTTCAGGTGCAGTGCTTTTTTATTTCGCTGCTGGTTCAGGTTTACTGTCATATTTCTTTCCCTGTGCGTGTGGCTGTGTGTGTGTGTGTGTGTTCGGTTTGCCGTCCAGCTCATAGGTGTGTCAGTGTCTGTACTTGCTGCCTCTGCATTTTGCTTCTCCGTCTTTGCCAGGCTAGCAGCAGTTAGGTAAACGAAGGGTCAGATTGTAATTTGCCAGCTTGCCTTTCTTGGCCCATTGCTGGGCCGTGGTCACTGCTCATCGAGCACAGCCTTCATGATGGTTTGTGATGCGTGTAACTCGCGCCCCACAGTGTCTTGAATACTGGATCCGTTCGCTTAACAATGGATCCGATTAGGGGTTTGGATTGTCCAGTGGACACCTTGAAACAATAACCTAATCCAATGGTTGCTTTGTAGTGTTGAGTTTCATATGATACAACATGGCTGCTAGAGGACAGGGCGCTGGGGGGAGCGGATGTAATATAGAGCTCTGTCCACTGCCCAGATGCCTGTCATGATTATAAATGATGCAGAATAGGGTATCAGGTCCAGTTGACTGGAATGGAATGGGACTTGCAGCTGAATGCCGTACTGTGCACGCATTCAGAGTCATAGACAACATTCAGCGTAAAAACCCGCAGACGTCACGGATGTGTTCCATTTTAAACCAGACATACTCTTGTTGGGCAGCTGGTGGCTGGGCTACTTCCAGCCTTCAGAAAATTCGGCACTTTAATCCCGATGCTCTGCAGCTTTTAGATTCCGCCCGGTCCGTGCGCCCACATGTCTGTTGCCTGGAGGAAAAGCGGTGGAAAAAAAAAAAAATCCGACACGCGCTGCGAGTCTTTTCCATTTAAGTAGCCTGATTCTGTGGCTAGCATTAGCGATAGAAGAGTGACAGCCTCACTCTGTGTTCTTTTTCATCAGCGGCTTTTGTGCATTTTCTGCTTTGTCATTAAATATTGCATAACGGTGCCCAGCTTCTGGCCTTTGAGGTCGAGAAATGAGAGTGCATCTCCTTCTAGGATGACAAGGGCCAATGACAGTGAGGGAGAGAATCGGGGTAATGGAAAACCCCCAGGACCGCTTTATATGTCATTCCTGTCTTGCACTCGCTCATCATGCCGTTGAGGAGATGAGTACGTTTCAGGAGAAAAATGGGCAGGACACGTATCCATCCACATGGCGATTATAGTAGGTCTTGGAGTCATTCTCTTCAAGGAATCAGAACAGCAAATTTCTCCAATTACCCGCAGGTGTTTTGTTGGAAAAGGCCTTACGTGGCTAAATTATATATGAATCACACATATTACTGCCTCCTCCTCCAATTAATATTCACTTTTCATCTTAATGGTCTGGCTGCTTCCTGTTTTCCCTGTAGCTCTTAATTGCATAATCAAATCAATTAAGTATAGATTTTTTCCAGTTATTTTTATTCACTCTTACAAAGCTGGAAACAAAGTGGATGCAATGAGAAGTGCGGGTATTAAATTCCCGGATTTTAGTCTATAATTCCTGCCTGAGAAACTACTGTCCAACCCATGAGAAGCATTCCTGTTTTATTTTCATAAAACGCAGTGTTAGGAATTGAAGGTCGTGGAAGGCAACCCCCCTACTTTAGTGTCGTTAGCAAAGTAAGTCATTTTATGGGCGGGAATTTTGACTTAGTGCTTCCCAGCAATTATGTAACAGATGCTTTTTCTGATTGGATAACATGTGAATACTTAATGATAGCTTAGAATTTGTTGGATATGCACATTTTGATAAAGAAAATGCATAAAATATCCCTTCATCTCCAGTCCAGTTATTACTGTCATACATGCTACTCTAGCATGGACTTTATTTCCATTTTTTAATATAATCAGATTAATAAATGGGAAATATTGCCACGATTTAAGTATGTGCTTGATCTTTTAAATATCCTTTTAAATTAAAAATTTTCCTTGGAAATTAGACAGCAGTTCTTCCCAAAAACTCATTAAATAAAATGTAAAATTCCACAAGGACTTTGTTAATGCAGAAACTAAACTTAAAAAGCTGCATTATATTAAACACTAATACATTATTATATTTTGGTATGTTTTAGGATGCATTTTAATACCAAATGAAAATGAAGTCTTCATATAAAGAGCCCCTTATGATGATTATGATGGCAATGATGACAATGCTAATAAGGATGATAATGGCTGACGACACTGATGACAATGCTAATGATGACAATGGTGACTGATGACGATGATGACTGACGATACTGATGCCAATGATGCTAATGATGACAATGATGACTGAGGACCCTGATGATGATGATGATGCTAATTATAACAATGATGATAATTATGATGATGATGACTGACGACCCTGATGATGACGATGATGATAATGATGATGATAATGATGACGATGATGATAATGATGACGATGATGCTAATGATAATAATGATGATGATTACGATGATGATAACGATGATGACTGACGACCCTGATGATGACGATGATGATAATGATGATGATAATGATGACGATAATGATGATGATAATGATGATGATGACGATGATGATGATGACTGACGACCCTGATGATGATGATGATGCTAATGATGATGATAATGATGACGATGATGACTGACGACCCTGATGATAATGATGATGCTAATGATAATGATGATGATAATGATGACGATGATGATAATGATGACGATGATGACTAACGACCCTGTTGATGATGATGATGCTAATGGTAACGATGTTGATAATGATGACGATGATGACTGACGACCCTGATGCCGATGATGATGATGATGAAGATAATGATTTCTGTTTATCTCTATGTAACTTTGGTTTGGAAAATCACTTTCAAACTTACTGTAGAAATATATAATTATGGTATTTCTGCAAAATTAGGTGGTGTACTCTATATGCTTCTATCAAACACCAATATACACTTATTTATAGTGTCTTCATTATACCTTGGTATGTCCACGATTTTGCTTCAGCTGGTATATCCATTTGTATCAACAGAGCCTCGTCTCTGTATATTGAGACATAGAAATATAGATATCATTATATAGATGCAAGTACTACAGGTCAATTAGGTTACAAAATCAAAAGGTAGAAAAGTCAATGCAATGATTTTCCTTGCTGTGCTTCAATGTCTATACTGGCCAGCCTGCCATCCTTCTTCTGTGCTTGCTGGTCCAGTACACGGTTATGGCGAGTATAGAGTTCCCAGAAAGCATAGCATGCTACAAAGAGAATACCATGGATGGCAAAGCATGTCCTCATCAATGCTGCAGTAATTCATCTGTTTAAACTGATTCATTTGAATAGTTCGTGTTATTTATTGATGGTGGAGAGGCGTTGCATGTAAAAGGCTATTTGGACGGGTACAGTCTAATAATAACAAGGTGAAGCACAAGTTTGAATCATGGTACTGTGTAGCTGGTATATAACGGGGGTGTCATTAAAAAAGAAGGCGTTTTTGACCATGTGACTCGCATATCATGCATTACGTGGTACAACCAGTTTTATGTGTATATTGGAAATTTCATAGAAAGTCACATAGCAAAATGAATATATAAATAGTTTGCATAATATATGACTGGAGGGGGGACATGAAGATATATTTCTATTGAAACATTCACCTATTATCCATGGCTAATTATCACAGGGTTAGTCTGGAGGCTGGCCCTGAAACCAAAGGGCACAGTACTGGGTGCCAGTCACACTCTGGTCAATTTAGAGTGACCAGTTCATTTATATTCTGCCATCTTATTTAGAGGAATCCCATCTAAATGATGTAAAAACATGCTTTACATGCACAGAGGGAAGGGCATCAATCCCACAGCTCTGGTAGAGTGAAGTGATTTTGATTTAGCCTGTAACCGGTGTGCCTGTCAGAATCTACCTGTGTCATTTTAAACCTGAATTTCAAAGCTGAATGTGGCCTTCCAAAAGTTTAATGACAACATTTATATTTACCAAAATGCTAACACTTTACTTAAGGTCATGTTTTAGTCATTTATAAACACTTTCACAGTGCATTATAACCCATTCATAAAGCATTTTCAATGTGGCTATAAACATTTATAAAAAGGCATAACACATTACACCCATGTTTATTATGCAGTATGACTGCCTTATGAAGCTCTCATTTATAATGCACTATAGATACTTTTATAATGCAGTACAAAACGTCCTTAATGCATTATGAAGGTCTCTATATAGGTTTTTTAAATACAGCTTATTGAGAGAGCTAATTAAATGCTAATAAAATTTCAAAATGTACGAATGGATTCTTACAAGAAACCCTATATGGGCACATATAATACATACAGTGCTGACAGAAATTCTTGGGAGTCTTGCTTAATTACAGGTTGCAGATTCATTGGCTTTGTAACAGGAAGTCCATTGCCAAGCAATAATTAATGTATCTCCACATATTTTCCACATTTAATTTTTATCACAGCTTTTTTGATTGACTCATTCAGATGTGTTGTTGCAATTTTGCTATTAATTGCAATTGTAGCAATTGCTTCCTAAAGATGTTGCTAATTAAAAGTCACCCCAATGAGACTGCTTGTCAGTGAACCTTTAAACTCAGAATAGCTCTTTTAGAACTATAATTTGGGTTTCAATTTGAAACTTGAAATGAATGTTTTACTTAAAGCTGCTTGTTTTTTTTTTGAAAACAGATAAATAAAGTTATGATTTTTGTTATAAAATCAATCCATTTGCAATATCGATACTAAATTAAACAAGCGTCCCAGGACTTTCTGTGATGAGTTTATGTATTAGGTTTATGTATTAGGTCAGAATGAAACAAAAACAATGAGGAATACTCAACAAACTGTGTACTAAAAACTGCTGCTGGATTGTAAAGGGCTGCGATAGGTCAACGGCGTGATTACCATAGACATGCAAGAGGAAGACCTTCCATAAAGGCCCATGCACATAATAAACACTACCTTCTATCATTTGTTTTCCTACAAAACCTTCCTAAGACTGATTTTAGTTTAAAGGGATTAGGCTGGTTATGTTACCTGAAATTTTAATCCACTTTTGAATCTGACGACATATTGTAAAAACACCTTGCTATATAAACTCTACATGACCAGTTTAACGTACTTTTGAATGACCAGAATAAATATGTAAATTAATTTGAAAATTTGGCACAGACTATGCATAACATTAATCAAAACATGAAGTGAATCTTACAGCAGACCCATCTGTCCGCAAGCACTGTTCCAGGCTAGCCTAGTTATTGGGAGTGGTTAGAGAAGCTGCTTCTCTTCTCCATTGAATGCTCTCATCCATATGTTAGCATCATATATGGTGCCGATGCTGCTGTAGACAGCTGCTGGCTAATAACTACAATATCACCAGTTTTATAGTATTAACAACGACAACAAAACGAACAAACAAACAAAATGTATTATTCAAAAGTGATTTTTTGCTGTGGGCAGCATGGTGGTGCAGTGGTTAGCACTGTTGCCTCACACCTCTGGGGTTCGATTCTCCACCTGGGTTACATGTGTGTGGAGTTTGCATGTTCTTCCTGTGTCATCGTGGGGTTTCCTCTGGGTACTCTGGTTTCCCCCCACAGTCCAAAGACATGCTGAGGCTAATTGGAGTTACTAAATTGCCCGTAGGTGTGCCTGTGTGTGTGAATGGTGTGTGAATGTGTCCTGTGATGGGCTGGCCCCCCCGTCCTGGGTTGTTCCCTGCCTCATACCCGTAACTTCTGGGATAGGCTCCGGACCCCCTGTAACCCAGTCGGATAAGCGGTTTGGAAAATGGATGGATAGATTTATTGCTGAATCTATTCCACAAAAAAAAGAAATGTGTGTTTGTTATTTTTCCTTTCTTTCTGTCATTGACGTGAATTAATTTTACGACTCTTGCACAGTCCTTTTGGTTTGTTCTGTTCCAGTAAGTACTGTAGGATCTGAGTGGTTCAGCTATTTTTTTTTGGCTGGTCACTTTTTGCTGACTATTGCTAAGGCTGTCATCTAAGTAGAGCCACCCATAATCTCTTAAAAGCTCTTGGAATTTGTTAAAAAGGCTGAGTTGCGAGCGGTTCCCAAGGACGCATCCCGCAGCTGTTATTCTGCTATTACCCTAATATATAAATTGCCTTATAGTAAGAGCAGAGTGTTCCTGATGTCTGTCTTCTGTTTCTGCAAGAGATTCATAATACCTGGAAGTGACTGCAAGCAGCAGTTGCAATAATAAAATGTAAATTAAATTTAATCATCTGACCATCAATATATTACATAAAGTCATAATGAATGAACATTTTAATATGCAATGAGAATAATAACGAATTAATATAAAACAGTTTGTAGACCTCCACAATGAGCATCATCCTCCATTATTAAGTGCTTGCAGATGATAATTATAGATAATTCTGCAGACGTAAATTATGTGTGTCCTGCTGCTGCCAGCAAGAGACAGTTGGCGGCGGAGGGGAGGGACCGTTTGGACGGGTGAAGCACCTTGCTGGGTGAGGGAGGATTTATCAGGTTTAAAGGGATGACATCATCTGTAAACTGTTCAAATGAACTACTGGAGTCCCAGACAATATAAAATAGGCTGCTGGGTAATTCTGTTAGCAGGCACAGGATTTCCCTGCTCCAGAAAAAAGCGCATACGTATTCTGTCAGGTCTAGCTGTTTCGCGTTTTCATATCCTGTGTACTGATAAAATAAAAAGTATTTGTAAATTCTACCCCTCCCATCCCTTGGTGCACCTCTCCCCACTGTCTGCTGCCACTAGAGCCCGTCTTTGTTGCTTTGTATTACCTTACACAGACAGATGGGTTCACAGACAGCCGCTGTATGGCTTACTTACTAAAGACATCACCACTATATCAAGTTTTGTGGGCTAAGTTGCACTGAGGGCAAACGCGAACAAGGACAAGAGCGCAAACACACACCGTCATGTATGACAGGCATCTGCTGCGGAATTAAGGACTTAATCTGACGGAATTTCAAGTACTTTATTTAGAGGTTTAGTCTCATTGCAAGGGCAGTAACAACAAAACGAAGTATGAAATTGGGTATTAACCTTTGTAGACGGTACTATGAAATGGCCATGTGTCCCGTCTTACTCCCCACATGGGACTCAGTTTTTGGGTCAGGGCACAGGGTGAGCTGTCATGTAGCATTCCTGGAGCGGTTAGGGTTAAAGGTTTTTGCGGTCCAATGGTAACATGATTACTATACTTGCTACTCGCTTCAAACCATCAACCTTCAGGGCACAAGCATAGCTCTTTGACCGACTGGGCTATAAAGGCATGAACCCCAGCAAACATATCGTCAAGCGTGATTGGACGTTTTTCTGCGGACTTAAAATAAATAAATAAACAATTCATGTGCATATCCGGTTTCTTCATTCATCCTTATCTCACACTCATCATTCTATCATAATTATAACAGTTGGAGTAAACAAGACTTACCATTTCACCCGATTCACTGATTTTAGAATGAATATTTTATCTCATTTTTACCATATTTTGCCCAATAGTAGATTTAATCATTTAATAATCTTAAGAATAATTTAAGTAGTAGACATATCTCCCAAGAATGTAACAGAACAATACAAAATTTTGAAGGATACAAGTAAGCTGCTGTTTTACACATTCGAGCAATACAGTTTTTACTTTTATATACATTTAATCCCAGGACCATTTTTTGCCAGTAAAGTATTCATAAAGTTGTTTAAAAATAATGGAAGTGTCACATAATGATCTTGTAGGTTCTTAGATAGTCACATGCTCAAGTCTAGGTCTGTGAAACTGTACCTTATCGATTACCGGAATTGATTTTGGGTCGGAAGAAATATTTTAAAACCACTGATTAATCTATCTGTCGATTAATTCATCTATCGCTGCGGACAGAGACGAGCACAACAAGTCAATGTGATTAAACAGTCGAAGTATCTGGGCAGAAATGCCTAATCTACAAAAGCAGAGCCAGCTACAAGGTCAACCATTTCACTATTAATTTGTAATTCGCTTAAAGCAGCTGCCACAATATCTCTTGAAGCAGTAAAGTAATTGTGTCTAGGAGATATAATTAAGTGCGATGGCTACATTCCGGAACGCGTCGGTGATGTTGCCGACAGGTGCCGGTGCTTTGGCAAAATCCGGGGAGCCCAGCTCCCAGAGAACGAACGCGAAGGCTTGTGCTCCCGTTTCGTACCGACCGTCAAAGAAGCACTGAGAGAACATATGCTGGAAGCAGATGGACGTGGAACGGCGGCTTCCTGGGCATGCCCTCACCATGTTGTGACCCGTTGGCATCGAGGGCAGGAGATTTCTAATGAGTTTTGTGACTCACAAACCTACTGTCCTCCCTGTTGGACTTTCAGCTGTGTCCTTTTATATCAGATTTATTTTGTTATGGTTCCGCACGCGGGAATGCCTGTTTTATTTGACTTTCTTTGTCTTATTAAGGCTGTGTTAGTCTGTTATAATAATACTTAAAGCTCTTAAGTAATGTAGACATTAAGAATGAATTCTATGCCATCTTGAACACCCTATGCAAAATGGGACCTTACCTGAAATTTGTCACCCTTTTGTCTTTTTTGTCTTTGTATTTCCTCTTTATCTTATTTTTTGTATTTACAGACGTGTTTTGTTGATGTAATCTAGCAGTGTGAGAGCCATGCCTTGGCACAGTAATTTCCCTTGGGGTAAATACAGTTTTATCTAATATGATATAATCTAGATCTGTCAGATATGTCCTCAAACTTTCATTGTTATCCCATATACAAGTAAGTGGTGAAAAATGTTTTTAAAAGTCTTTAGAGATTTCTGTACTTGGTCCTTTTTACATGCATTGAAACTGGAGGGAAATATTTGCATTCATGCCACATTCAATTTTCCCTGTTCCTTTCCCAGCATTGATCCAATAGAAAGCAATCTCCTGAATTGATTGTCTTTTGGAGGGGAGGCTGAACATTGTGGCACAAGGGCCTTCCTGCCCCTAACAGCCCCCCTTCAAAGCCAGACAATAGAGGTGATTTCTGGGCTGAACCATGTCAGCGCACAATGCTTTTCAATTAGGGGAAATTAGGGGTTGGATCGGTCTCATATGCAGTAACGTCACACTCATCGTGTGTGTTCTTATGGGAGGTCACTTGACGATTGCTTTAGTTTTTCATGCCATTTGAGTTGATCTTTTAGCCTGCAAGAAAGAACCCGACTCGGCACTGAACTAGAACTCACTCACTCACTATAGGCAGTCTGACCGTGTAAGGTAATATAAAGGTTTTTGTTTTATTTTTTAATAAAGAGCGTTTCCAATTCACAAACTGCAATAGGTATTTTATGGGAATGATTCATGCTACATGAATTTTTTATTGGCTTTTAGGTGATTTAGGTGATTTTAGGTGATTTAGGTGATTTGGGTGATTTTAGGTGATTTTAGGTGATTTCGTAACCCGGACATGCCAGCTAATGAAGGAGCACACTGACATTTTTTGTTTGCAAAGTGCACATTTTTGGGGGCTTTATCAAGAAAACTTATTTGAAAAGAAAAAATGGTTCAAGTACCAATGGCACAGCTGCATCTATTTAAAGCCCCCAATCCAGCTGATATTTAGAAGGGAATCAGCCAAACTCTGATAAGACATATCAAACGTATGCTCCAGTTGTATCTCTGTTGCTACATATTACTGTATTTATTCATCATCCTATAATCAACGTTGCCTACCTAGCTTCAGGTGTTTTTTGCTGTACCAAATAGATGCAGTGTATTGAAAATATTTTGCATATGTTTCCTTCAAAAGAAAGATTCACCAGTATATGTTACATTGATCTGAATCATATCCAGTTAGAGATGAATCGAATTGTATTGAATCATATTGATATCGATCGATAGCTGATTTTTTTTGCATTGTATCAATCACCACATATTTAGATTCATACCCAAGACAGAGATATGCACACCTTATAATTTTCATAAGATCTCCATTGCCATAAATATAAATGAAACAGGTTACTAGGTGGTTTCTAAAAATTGCGTTGGTGAAATTTCAGGTGTTAACGCAAAAGAAAACCTTTCAAACTCAAAGAGAAGTTTGACCATACAGAGTGCTGAAGGCATAATAGTCAACAGTTTGGTTACATTTTAACTGGACATTCCCAGCCTTATTTTTCCCCAGTTGTGTTATTTGTATTATGTGATTTTGCATAAAGCATGGTTTTATGTGGACATGTCTGTCAAGTATTAGCAGAAATGCTTAAATTATGGAATGCAGCTGATTTTTTCACTTGGAGGTTATGGAGAGACTTTACCTCCGATGGTCTTGTACATGGGACACTTATGATATGTACCTTGGCGTGGGCAGATTGAATGTGTCTCTCTCAGAGGTATGCTGCATATTTAATGACTCGGTGAGAGGGCTCTTTACAGTGAATAAAGGCTGTGGACTTTGATGAAGGCTGGAATGCATCTTGTTTCCTTTATTGATCCTTTGAAAGCAATCTCCTGAATTTGGATTCAGTCAGATCAAATGGGTACCATTTCACGCTCATTTGCATTTAGATTCAGCTGCCCAGTTGAACCAAGTATGGGGACAAAGCAGATCTTTCAATAAAAGCAAAATGCGATGCATAAAATCATTCATCTTTTGAGCAAAATCCATCACGTTAAATTTTATCAGGTTTGTCGGTTTATTAGTTTTCTTTGCTTATTCTGCTCTGGTTTGTCTGTAGAATTAGTCGAATTTTTGCTGTGTTGAACAAAATAACAAGAAGGTTATGGGAGATAATGTGCTCTGTGCTGCTGGAGAGGGAGGGGTGAACGACTGTATGCAAAGCTGTATGCACACACAGCCACACAGAGAGCTCACACTTGCTGTCTCCTTCACCATACATGGGTCATTCACCATTTGGAGTGGGTAAGCTTGCAGGTCTTAAAAGCAGAGTCAGCATGTACATTCACATGTCTGACATTTGATTAAATAACATATCTCCCTCTTGACTTGTTAGATCTTTCTATTTTTGTCATGTTTCATAGTTGCTCTACACCTGCAAAACAGCTTGTCACACAAAAAAAATAAATATTTGAGAAACCATGTGTTGTGTAAACCAATATTTTTAAAGGTGTGACATAAAATTGAATGAAAGAATTCCATTTTACTACACACATAATCAACTTTGTACTATATTGAAAAATCATTTATTTAAAAAATTTGTCTAACAGATTTTAGGTGACTGTTGTTTTTAGAACACATTATATTTGAACATAGTAGTTCTTTTTCTATTAAACTGCTTCTTTCGGTCAAGGAGTCATCTCGAGGAATGAGAAGGTGAGTCTATACTTTCTCAAATGTATTGATAATTATGTGTCTTGAGAGCACATAACCTCCACACATCACTGGTGTGTATGCCCTGAGAGTGCTGGGCAATTAAATTTTTGTCAAAATAATCTAATACATCTTTTATATTACTGATTTTAAGTAGTTGCACAAGGTCATCTTACCCCCATGGACCATCCATTTAAGAAAAAAAATCTTCCGTTCTAATTAGAGTGTCATTGGTGTTACAGTCAATAGTGTTAGGCCATGTCTGTGACGCCAGTGACTGACGTGAATCTCACGAATGGTCAAAACAAAATAAAAAGAACTAATCAAAATGGAAATGAGGTTTTTGTTAATATTTAGACTGTTATTTTTGCTGTTTTGCAAAAAAAAAAGAAAATACATTGGTTTGTCACAGGTGTTTTGCGGTGTCACTGACATCTGGTGACAGTTCAGGTGTGACATGGTTTTTGTTCATTTAGATGAAATTAAGACGTTTTTGTTAGGGTGGTTTACTTTTGGGATTAACGAAACATTTACATACACTCCCACTCCAAATGGAGAATGACCCACATATGCGCACACACGTCTCAGACTGTTCCTGTGAAACAAAGCAACAGGCACGCAGTGAGTGAGCCGTGAACTTGCACCATGATTTCCTTCCACTTTATCTCGCTGACGTGGAGTAGTCTGTACCTCTGTTCAGACATGCTCCTTCAGGAGCTGCCATTGCACAGCGTGCTTTCGAAGGAACTCCGTGTGCTTGCGGGTCGCATGCAGTTCTGCTCCGCTCTCTCCGTCCATTAACATTCTGCCTTAATATTAATGCAGAAAAAAATAAAAACGGGAATCACTTAATTTCCCCTAAATATTTCCCAGCAAGCCTAGAGCTGGACGCAGTTCTCATGACAACAGAGTGCATGCCCTGGGCACTGACTTGGCACTGAGTAGCTGTGTACCACTGCAGCAAAGAGACAGTGGTTTGCTAAATGCATTAGCACTGGTTTTCAGATCACTGCTGCCAGCTAACTGGCAGAGAACCTACATTTGTGTCGTGCCGACTGGGAAGCACAGACGCCTGATATTTTGTATATCTAATACTGACATGGGTTGCCCAGCTATGTCAGCCCTGTGTGCACTGTGATAAATATATTTATTAGCCCTGTGTGCATACGAAGTACTGAGGTAAATGTATTTGTTAATGCTGTGTGCATACTTAGTACTCAAGTAAATGTACTTTCCCTGGTTGCATACTTAGTACTGTGGTAAATATATTTGTTAGCCCTGTGTGCATACTAAGTACTGAGGTAAATGTATTTGCTAATGCTGTGTGCATATTTATTACTGAGGTAAATGTATTTTTTAGCCTTATGTGCATACTTACAGTAGTACTTTCAAATGTATTTGTCTATATGTGTATTTTTGAGTCACCTTTTTAAATAATGTTTAAAATAAAATGTTTGTAATCCTGCACTTTGATGCCATTTTGCACATTTAATATTTTGCAATCAAAAGATGCTGAATGGGCAGTTTATTACCACAGAATTAAACACAAACACACAGGCTGCCCCCAGGACATTTTCGACTAATAGAAACATATAGCCCCCTAAGATCACACAAGGTCTAGCTTCACATATAAAATCACCATGCCTGGAAATATGAATGTAAATGCTACATTATTTGATCCTTCCGCAGTATATAGGACAAGAAAGACCAACAACAGCAGTGAACCGGAGAGTAACTTATGCAGAAAGTAGAGAACTCATATTTGAGCATATGGCAGGTGAGAAGTGTAGTAATAAAAAAAAGATCAATTCAGAATGTAAATAGGCTCAATTGGGGCAGAGCGATCCATGAGACCGAAAAACTCTGTGTGTGCATGCGTGTGTGTGTGTGAGAGAGAGACAGAGAGAAAGAATTCCTAGACTACATTTTGTTTCCTGTTTGTCTGTGGTGTAACACCTTGAATCACTCTGACATCAGCATTCCTGAAGCACTGTGGTGTTCGTGGTGATAGGGGAGTCTGCAGTCTGCATTAAAACCGACTGCTTTTAGGAGGACAGTACGCCTTTATCTCAGTATCAGCAACATGTAGATGTTCTGACAGGTTTACGCATGAGTTGGGATCCCCTTCATCTCAAATCGACAGTTTGACACAGTGGTTCCTTCAGCTGCGCCGGCTAATGCGAATTACTCTGAAATTAGTGCCAGCCTGCCTCCCTTGTGTATGATTTTAATGTGGCACTTTCAGTAAGTACACCACTGTGGAAATGCATCTTAAGTTGTTTTGCACCTGCTAAGGAATCTATGTATATTTCCACAAGGTGAAAATTGACACATTTGGTTTGCTGACAGATCAGGGTAAAATAAGCAGCAGCACTTTGCATGATAAGGCGGTGCACACCCACACAAACACCTGCCACCTCTTCAGCTGGTGATGGATGCATCTTCCTAAGCCTCCTGAACCCACGTTCAGCCATTACTGGGACTCATATATCTCTCTCTGTCCCTCAGACCACCCCCCACATTTGCCAGTAAGCATACAGTGAGTGTAAATTTATTAAGTAATGGGCTGATTTGATAGGTGAGGGCAGCTTTCATCTCAAAAGGGAGAAGTGTGGGGGATGCTGCACCGTTAGCTAGAAAGCGGCTGACAGTGGCAATGATCTCTGTGTGTGTGTGTGTGTGTGTGTGTGGGTGGATTAGGTTTATATTACACTATGGGGACCAAATGTCCCCCACAATATGATGAAAACATGTTATTTTGACGTTGTGGGCACCATTTTTCAGGTCCCCAGAAAGATCTGTGAATGTAATCAAAAAACCAATAAGCAAAAGTCTCAGATTTAGTTTGGTTACTTGTTAGGGTTAAGGATGGGTTAGGGCTTTTGGTTGTTATGTTGGGATTAGAGTTCCCCATAGGAATGAATGGAGAGTCACCAAAAAGATATAATTACAATCCTGTGTGTGTGTGTGTGTGTTTGTGTGCGCGCCAATGTTTCACACTCTTTCATTGGGAACTTTGTTCCTGTAGGCATGTGTCTGCAGAGATCCTAAAACTCTGTACTGCCTAAATTTACTTATCTTTAGTGTGGGTCACCGTTTGCCTGGAGTGCGTGACTCTGCAGGAACAGAGTCTGGTGGTGATAAATGTATCCCCTCTACATCATCCAGTCACCCTGGACACTGAGAAGATGCTTTATGCTCCACACTTAATTTATCGCTACGTACTTCTTCCTTTCCTCGCTCCTTTCTCTGCACTGTCCTTCTGCTATTTTCCACCAGATCTTCCTCTTTAATCTCACTCCTTTTTCTTTCTCCTTTCCGCACAGCCCTTTAGAGCTTTACTCCTTTCTCTCTTTTTTTTCCCTTCTTTAATCCGTCATCCTTCCCCTCTGGTAACATTAGGCTTTCCTGTGCCCTAGACGGATATGGATCTGAGGGGCGGGCATCTCCAGTGACGCAGAACGGCCATGTTCATTTAGCTAGCTTCACTTTTCCCTTTATATAGCTATCCGCACTCGGCTTCTGATTGGCTGTGTTTAATTTCCTTTCAAGTTCCATTTCTGCACTTCCTGTTTCTATGCCCTCCATCTGTGCTTTCGCGTGTCACCTCTCCTACCCCGTCTTTGTCACTCTCCTTCGGCCTCTCGGTTTTTGCTCCAAGACGGCTCGGCTCTGCTCGCTCCCCGCTGGCTTTCAAGTGGTACAGTGCACCTGTCACCTGTTCCCTCAAGCTGCCAGGAGGGTATATTAAACTTCAAAAAGGTGTTAATTCCCATTTTGCTGTCAGCACCGGCCCTGCTAGCTTATCTCCAGCAATCACTTACCTTAAGTGCACAATGAAAGACACAGGACTCTTAGTGTAATGAGAGAGACGTTGCCTGAAATGAAGGCAGAGGCAGGTGAGAGCTCTCATCACCTGTCATACTGTGAGACGCTCGGCCGATATGTGCGACCAGAAGGGTGTTACTTGTAAGTCGTAATACAGATAAACAAATACTTGCGTCAACCCCCATTTCCATCAGCTGGTGTCTGGTAGCTATCAGGGCATAAACCAGACAATATAAAACATATTCTAAAGTTATAATGTGTTTAATTTTATCATGAACAAT
Source organism: Stomatorhinus walkeri (assembly GCA_026784285.1). NCBI lineage: Eukaryota > Metazoa > Chordata > Actinopteri > Osteoglossiformes > Mormyridae > Stomatorhinus > Stomatorhinus walkeri. Next base: position 8,145,260 of record JAODUD010000036.1, read on the forward strand.
GAGGCTGTTTCACTCTTCCATCCATCTTCTACAACTTCTCATCCCGTGTGGGATTATGGTGAACCTGGAGCATATCACACTGCTCCAGCCACATGGCCGCACTCAGGTTCTCATCCCTGAGGTGGTTAGGGTTAGGGTTAGGGTGGTGGGTGCGGCAACACGCTCTAATCAGCGCATGCTCCTTACCTCTAGCAGTATAATATTGGTCAAATGGTTTACTTAACAAAAGAAAGGGCTCGCTATCATGTACGAGGGGCACATAGTTAACGTGACTGTTTCTTATGCATATAGAATTTGATCTCCAATCGAAATGAAGCGTAATAACCAGCTCTTAATAGTGTCTGTGCTCCGTGCTCTGGGCTGAAAGATGATGTCTGGACCATGACGGGTGATGAAGTTATTATCCCGGCGATGTTCACAAGCGGAGAGCATTAGCACCTAGATGAAGGAGCGCTGTGGGGAAACGGCAGTCGCACGACGGCCTCTGGCACCGGCACAGGACTGGCCCACTGGTGCATCCGAGTGCCACGAGCCGATCTGCCGGCTGCGGGGGGGGGGAAGTGGCCAGGTGGCAGCATTGCATAACGGGCAGCGCCACCCTCACCCTCTCAGATACGCTTTTGCCTCGACCGAATCGCCCTGGGTTTTCAGAATGGAATGTCAGGTACCCAGTACTGTACCTGTGCTAGAATTCACACCTGAATACATATCACTAATGTTATTCATGTCTTTTATTAATGTCTTTGCACTGACTGTTTAGCACCAAACGTGAACATGATAATTAACTTATCCCTTCTTATATCTATTGTTAATTGCAATGAAGTGTTTGCTGTTCGTTGCTTAAAACGACCTGTAAACCCTTCTTCGGCCCCCCCTGCTCAGCCAGTTCTACCGCCAAGTATTCAAAATACCATGGTATACCCAAAAGAACAAGGTATACCGTATTACCATAGCACCAAAGCAGGATGCACAAGTCATTTTGGAGGGTGGCTTATAAAAATAAAAAAAAAACTATACTGTGGTTATTATGTCTGAACAGTATGATGGTATGGAAAATTAGACACCACCCAATCCTATTTGATAATAAACGTAATGTGTAATATGTTCGATGAGTTTCATGGATGTGGTTAATAATTGAAGCCCTCAACAAAGTTTAGAAGTGTGCTGGTGTTTAATGTGGTTGGTGTAGAGCGGCTTTTTCGCCCTGATCTCCGTGGCCCCATTTTGATGTTCTGCCGATGTGTCCTACAGCCTATCAGGCTGGAGAGCTTTTCTCTCAGTTTGCACTCAATGGCACGCTTTCATGCACCGCTGACCAGATGGTTTTCCACTGTCAGCAGCCTGGCTAGCTGGTTTTCAGCAGGGCTGCGCGGTTGGTCAGCTTTCAGAAGGACAGGCGATGCACACTGAGGCAAGCTCAGAACTATGGATTTCAACAGGTACACACAATGTGGGAATTCTGCATCTTGTCAGATACACTTGCATGCATGAATTGGCGTGGCCACCAGCTACGTCTATACTCACAAAAATCATACTATGTATAAATTACACATGTATAATGGGCCAAAGACTTATCCTTGACATTGTGGAAGGATTGTTTTTCAATGCCTCAGAACAGGTCAAGTTACTTGTGTATATGTGTTTGAAGGTATATCGCATGGAGTAAGCTTCTGTTATCATTGAAATTCATAATCGCATTTGGGATATTTGTGACCATTATGTAGTATGTATTTATCTGTGCGACATCTTTTATTTAGATGTGCCACGTACATCTTCCACATCTGGACCGGAATAATGTATTTTGCACACGATCCGTGCCCATGTCGCCGTGTCTGCGGGCTCTTTGTCGTGGGGGCGGCAGCGTGGTGTACACAGACATGCCCTGAGCTTTGCTTCGTGTCTGCTGGCGCGGGGCCCATTTACAGGCCAGCCTACTGCGGCTGCCCCACGGGTGGCTTCCTGCTAATGTCGCTACTCCCTCGGGGGGGTCAGACCGGAGCATGCCGTCTGAAACCTTGAGACAATAATGGACCTTTAACCATGTGGGTCCTACTCCAAAGGCTCAGCCCTTTTCTTCCAGTTGTGTCCCAACTGTTAATTAATTGGAACTGGCTGAGTGTGTAATGCAGCATTTGCCTTTGTAGCTATCTTTACCACCATCCTATGAAGGACCTGTTTTTTTTTTTTTTGTCTGTAGAGAATGGCTGCCGGGAACAACCAAGATGTGTGATCCACCGGATCCGGGAGAGAAAAGACTGTTCTTACCCTCTCGAGACGGGAAACGACAGCCATCGCATTAGCGCTGACGCTAAAGTGAGCAGCTGACAGCAGCTGCTGCATTGTAAAAGGCTGACGGGGGCACGACAGCCCACAGATAAATTGAAGTTGACTGCCAGTTACATGGCTCGACCCTGTATGAACTTTAGCGGTAAGACACAATTCATATGATTTGGTTCGGGCATTTATGCTGATTCAAAGAGAATGCCTTGGAAGAAACCCTCCTTAAAAATATCAGTTTGAAAGGGTTGCCTGACTCCTTCCTGCAATTAAAACAAACGTAACCTGCTCCAGTACCAAAGTGCCACAGGGTCTCTGTTATTCCCCATGTTGCCTTGTGGGTTATAAATTTCTGCAGCAATCGTTGAATATGATTATGGGCTAATTAGCTAACAGCTGCTATACCCCTTAGACGTGACCTGAGTGAGAAATCTCAAAGGTAGCATGTAGATTTGAATCAGGCATGGTAGTTTCATGGTCTCCCTCGCAAGGATCAGTATTAGCCCGCTGCGACGGGTTTTTATGTTGTTGGCTGTTGGATTTTGTGCCTTCAGTTCAGTTTCACTGAATGGATCTCCCTGTGTTGACACAGTGAATTGATTTCTGTCACTCTAAAGAGAGGCAATTAAAAATAAACAAAGATTGGGTTGCTAAGACCTAGGAATAGGAGAAAAGCCACGTGTTATAAGCACACAGACAGCAGCGTCATCCTGCACAGACAGACGGTGGTTAAATATACATGCAAGATGCAGGCGACGGAGACAGTCTAAGCCGTGGCTTTATGACGTCGCTCCTACGGTGACGCAGGTAAAGCGTCGACCTACCGTTAAAGGGCCATGGCTTGCCGCACACTGCCCGTTGATGATGAGGTTGGCGTCCCGGGCATGTGACATGAGACCCATGTCACCGGAGGGTTCCTGTGTTCCCAGTCGCGTCGGTCCATCAGTTCATGCCACATCATTGTTTGTTTTTCAGCGTGTGACGCAAAGGAAGTAGCGGAGAAATACAAAGAGGGAAACCCATGAATAATACAAACCTCTCCCCCCGTTGACTGCCATTCTCTGCATCCCCCCCCCCATATGGGCCACACAATGCGGCATGGACCGTCCTGGCAGAGCGGATGCCCATTGACGGGACTGAAGCCCTGATTAGTTATTAATCAGCTGAGCCCAATCATTGGCATGGCTGGGTATCAGGTGATCACCCGTCCAGGTCCCTGACCCGGCTCTCTGCGGCCGAGAACCTATACATTGGTTCAGCTCAGGTATCCCTGCTCCTCGCCACCGGGAAGCAAAGTGAAGGAGGCTAAACGTTAAACTGCACTGGAACAGAACCTCGATGTGTCGTGTGATAAGGCAAGAGAACGTGGACGGCTCTGCCTTCATCCACCTCCGACTTGGGGCGGGCTGGACCTATCTGAGCTACCCACACTTACGTCTAGAGTCTCTGCCAAGACCGGGGTGTGAACGGAGGGCAATCTGGGGCTCGGACCATAGGCAGCTCTGGGTCCTAGGTAACCATAGCAGGCCCTGGAAAGTGAAACGCAACGCCACTACTTTCACGGTGGCTATTTCAATCACAACCCCACAATGGGCCGCCGTGTCAGGGAGCACATTAATGATGCAGGTCTTCAGTGTCTGTTACGTGTTATGAGAAGGCCTGGAGGAACGGGACTGAGCGTCTCATCTGCACAAGCGCTCCGTGTATCTGGGGTTAAAGGGCATTGAGTATCCACACTCCTCACTGTATTCAGAGGTAAACAGACAAGCAAGCGGACCTTTCCATAGCTATATGTAGACACTTATCAGTGAAGCGCTGCTTCTTCTCACTTGCCTTGCGTTAGGCGGTACATACAGTGCATGCATGTTTAACAGACACACTTGCATTCATGTCAGGCACAAATATTACACGAGCTGACTACAATACACAAATATACAGCACTAACAAACACAAATAACCCCTAAGGGTAAGTGCTAATGGATAGCAGACCTGATTTTTTTTCACACTGCCACCTTTTCCTGTTATTAATGATGCTATTACTGATGTTATTAATCCCCGGCACTGGAGCCCCCCCCCCACCCACTCCAGCCCATGTCCAGATCTAAGGGCAGGGGCCATAAGGCGTCCATTTGTCGCTCTTGTCTTTCAAAAGGAAATCTATTTCTCATTATGGGCCTGTCCCAGTCTCCCGAGCCCGCAAATCCCCTTACCGCCCGCCGCGCCGAAAGGAACAGCTTTGGCGCTCCTGGGCCACTATCTGCCAGCGTTTCCCACCATGCAGTCAGCTTCCTGTTTATCTGCTTCCTTTCACACAGATCAGAAAAAGAGGAGAGAAGGAAGAGTGTAACTAACTGCAAATACTTCATTCATTGGGTGTAATCACAGCTGTGTTGATTCCGGTTTATACTTTTGTATATCATCAATAATTTCGAATGAAATATACAGTATATGTGCGTAATAAAATGATGTTGCTTACCCACTGTTTGGCAACAGTGAAAATGTATCCATGTGAAAGGAGTACTGGGTAGGATAGCGTAATGCACAGTGGGTAGAACATAGAACCTGTCTAGTAATTCTATATCTGTGGGGTCGCATTACACATGCAGACACCACAGTGTTGATCTGGGAGGCTGTAACACATGTCAGACTAAGTACATTGCATCTCATTACAGCAAGCCCGCAATAATAACTCAGCTGCCAATAGGAACAGGACAGTAGGGCTGTGTGCATGCATCTGGTCAAATTCATGATAAAACCTTTGCCATTGCTTATTTTGTTTATTGATGCATTATGGCGCTTTAATTTGGTGCATGTTTTCAGTCACATTTATGGAATTACCTTGCATGGCCAAACGTATTTGGACACGAGCTTGCCCACAATCTCTTTCTGAAACCATGGGCATTCGCATGAAGTTTGTTCACCTGTAGCCTTTATAATAGTCCATACTCTTCTGGGAAGAGCTTCCATTAAATGTTAGATAGTTACTTGTAGTTACTTGTTTACTGCCCTTCCGGTTGGGTACTGGTGTTGTGTGATCCAGTCCCTTTCTGTAAGTTTGCACAGCCTACTATTTCACAGCTGAACTGGCTCCCAAATGTTTCCATAGTAACGCCTTTTGCAGTTGACCAGGGCAGCTTTAGCAGGGGAACAATATGGCGAGCCGATTTGAAAGATGCCGTCCATGGATGGGTTCGAGTTGAAAGTCATTAACATCGTCTGCATGACCATCCATCCTGTCGCCAGTGTTGGTTGTTGAAGGTTCCATGGGTTAGTGCTTAATTATACACCTGGGTCAATAACAGGTGTGACTTAATTATCCAATTCCTCTAATTAACAGGAGTGTCCACATACATTTGGCCTTTAGATGTACCTCATAACTGTGTAAATTGCTTTTAATTGTAGGTTTTTTTTTTAAATATGTAAATACACACAGCCCTTTATCTAGGTTGCTCATTGAACTGATTAAACGTGTCCAGAGCTAGTTAAAATTTCATTGCATTCAGAAAGCAATGAAAGTATTCTGTAAGCTACTGTGAAATGAGTACAATCTTCCTGAAATTGGAAATTGAAACTTTTTCAGAATTGGTGTCCTGCAAACCCTGTCCTTTGATGATCATGTTTTGCATCAGAATGACTTAGGATCTGACCCCAGTGAAATCTAATGCACTGGTTTGCCCCATCACACAAATAAATGGTTGCATTGAAGTTATACAGTCATTGTCAGCCTGCATCCTTGATTTCAAGGTTGAAATCTTTTGTCTGTCCCCTAAATTGACTTAATTCCCCTAGAACGGGATGGACAAACAGCTTGGTGCCTGGATTGTTTTGAGTTGACAGTTTGCATCACTCTTAGAATTGGGGAAATGACTTACATGGGATTAAGCTTGCGGCGCTTTATAAGCATGCTAGTTTTCTGCAACAAATCCCTTTTCAATTTAACTATTTATTCTTTCCCCAGTGCTTTGTTTTGCTCTATGATGTGAGATCAACAGTACTGCTACAAAGTACCAGTATTCAGATTCATCCCTTTATTGGTATTTCTTGAGACACCTGATTGTTTACTTTTCTGTGGAAGATTTCTTAGTGAGTTAGGGTTAGTAAGTAAGTAAATAAGTAAGTACAGTTTATTTATAAAGTGCCTTTGACTGACAAAAGGCCATAGAGCACTGTATAGCACTAAAACACCTAAAAGTACCATCCGGATGGTACCAAAAACAAGGAAAAGTTTTTTAAAAAGTCCTAAAAAACGAATACAAGCAAAAGACTACTCAACTCAATCAGCTGCTTAAACAAAAAAAGGCTTTAGTTGCTATTGAACTGTAAGGAATCCACTTGCAGAGTTTCAGCAAAATTGTGTTTTTATTGAACAGTAAAAATAATATAATGTAATTCAGTGCAGACATACGCTGGGTACTGAAAGGCAGTTCAAATGCAAAATAAGGGCAGTTCTTCACCCCCCTTTATACCCCAAAAGACCCTCCGCAATAAGGTGCTGTGTGTAGGTGTTGTGAGTGAATTTACATATAAAGAGTGACCCCCCGGGCTGTGAGGAGCCTGGGGCAGGGATGGGGCAGGACAGGATGGAGACTTTCTGATGAGTTAATTCAATTACTTCCTTATGACCCTAGTGGTGCCAACTGGAACCCCCATTCGCTCCCTGACTTGCCCCCTGATCATAAATTGCTAACACTGTCTGTATTCTAATGATCAACCAAGAACACTGAGACACCTTTACTACTTTTCCTTACACAAATGACTCAGTTGAACGCAACGCTGGCGGGAGACCGTTCCAAAGCCTTGGCGCAACAGACCGAAAGGCACAATCCCCACGTGCCTTTAGTGGGGTATGTGGAAGGACTGAGAGGCCCTGTAGCCCAGACCTAAGTACCCGACAAGCTGAGTAGGGCTGCAACAGACCAGTAATATTCACGGGTTCAAATCCTGTGGTGCACAGAATAATTCCATCACTGCTGGGGAAGTCCCTTGAGGGCGTCCCTTAATCCAAACTGCTTTAGGGATGCTGGCTGACTGTAAGTTCTGACCCCAAAGCTTCCTCCCAACTGTGGCTATACTAATGTTTCTCAACCCAGTCCTCGAGGACCTCCAGACGGTCTACGATGTTGCACCCTCCCAGCTCCGAGCAGGAAAGTAGACTGGCAGGAAGCTGGGAGGGAGCAAAAACGTCTACCTTCTGGGGGTCCCCAAGGACCTGGGTGAGAGACAGTGGTCTGTAAATGTCCGCTGACGTCTCTCATAAAGTGCAAAATGAGCAATGCGGGAATTTGTATAGAGTTCAACCGAAAACCCAGTGTATGAAGGCTGTCTCACAGCAGTTCAGCTTTACACAGAGGTGTAGGTATTTGTCACCAAAGTACATTAACAATTCAACAGTTAAACAATGATAATCAACCAGCTGTGTCTGAGGCAATAATATGAGTGAAGCTGAATTAAACAATTTCAGCATCCTTAATGAACAACCAGATTTACTAATTCCTTTGCATTGTAAGCTGATATTCATATTTGCCTGTTTCTCTTTCAGGATGAATAGCCAGGGTACAAAATATTAGGCTTCATATTAGTGTGCTAGTAGCCATTAAATTCCTTTGTACAATAATGAGAATTTGCATTTTGATTTAATGGCTGTTGGTTTGCATTAAACCGTATTATTGCCATACACATATTCAGCTTCCCTGCTTTCAAAATTTACTTAGATATTGACTTCAGTATATTTATCAGTTTTGATTTTGCAATTGTGTACTTCAAGGTTATGGGTTACTATGACATTAAAATGCATCTGTTCAAATATTATAATACATGGTTCCATGATAAAAACTTGTCTAAAACAATGGGTAAACAGGACAGTACATGAATTATTATGTTTAGAAAGGGGGGTTTTAGTGGTAAAAGCTCAGCTATTTAAGTCTTTAAGTATTTTGTTGGGCTGAATGATGTGGAACTATATGTAAGTGTAGTTTAATGCAGGTACTTCAATTTCAATCATCTAGAAATCATTGTATATTATTCGGAATTAGTTTGTTTTTGTATTTTCAATGGTTCTGACACATTTTAAAACAAAAATAGCAGCGTGTCAACCGCAAAACCCTCCATGACTCATAGAATCAGAGCATCGTGACAAAAAAAGCTATAGACTCCTTACATTTCCCCAGGTTCCTGATAAGCTGTTTGCTACCAGATGGTTGAAATGCATGGTCCCGTTTACTATTTAAAAACCCAACGGGCCATGGAAGACCTAGAAGGCCATAGAGTGCTGAGTCTGAATTTTTATGTAGTGTCAGGACCTAGAATATATGCAGTTTATGTGAAGGAACCAATCTGTAATACTGCAATCAAAGGCTGAATTAACTGCAAATCGGTATTTGGCCAGTTCTTATGATATATGTCCTGCGGTCTTTTATGATCTACCATAGTCTCTAGGATTCTGGAATGTCTGCATTTTCAAGATTCCATAAAGTATTTCACAAGTTCCTCTCTCTTCCTCTCTCCCCAGCATCGCCTTTTTTTCAACACCTCTCCCAATGCGCCTCTCACTCATTATAAACACATATCTTTATTTTATCTTCACTGCAAGGTCTCCACCACTTAACTGAGTGTCTGGATCCAAAATAGTTTCATACTCATGCCTCTTATTCCAGGTCCTTGGACAAACTATATTTATAAAGCATTCCATTATGTTTTAAATCAATGACAGGGGAAATGGAATTGAAGCAAAGGGAAGTGGGATGAGATGTACATGTAAAGGAGAAAAGTCTCCTATTAGAAAACGTAATTGACTGTCGTCACAGTTTTCCAGTGGTAATATGGGCGGTCAGTTTGCTCCCACGGTATAAATAGACATCCAGCATACGCTCTCTAATGACTTTCCAGCAACATCTATTCATCAATGCTTGGATAGGTAGCCGTGGGATGTTATTAATGAGCTGGCATGCCATCACTCAGCATGCTACATGGCAAAGATTCAAGGACCTTTAGCCCTGAGTTGGAGGTGTCTATGCTGACAACTGTTTCACTAATTGAAGAGGCTGAAAAAAATATAACTCAGAATATCTGTTTGATGACATACAGCTTATCATTAGCTTAAACGAAAAAAAAAAAAAAAATAGAGGTGGCCAACTATGTTTTCTGTATGCATGATCCCAGCTTCCCCAAATCGAAAGTCTAGTGGTTTGCTTGTCTATGGAGAATATGTTTTATTTTCCTCATTTATTTCAGGTAAGCTTGCTTTGGCGAAAACCTCAACCTCAATGTCCATTGATTGCCTGGTATCACATCTGAAATGCAGTTGCAGTTGTACTAATTATCAGATTTCATTGTTATAAATGGGTTTTGGTGCAATCTTGTGTTTAAACTGCATTTAGTATTTGATATTATGTATACCCAGTTATGGATTGGAATGGTATCAATAATAATGTCCCCTGCTGGCATTTCTGTGCACCTGTGGACAGGCTCCAGATTCACCATGAATGTAAAATTAAAAACAGATTCAATGTTTGTAATAAATGCGTTGTTCAATTTAGTGAATTCCAGTCAGCAGCTTAGCCTGTTATACTTAACTGTATGTTGATTTTTTCCCTATTTGTAATATTGCAATAACTTCTTATTAAGAAAATAAGTTTAGTAAATAATTTTGGTTGTTATATAAAGTGTCATAAAATACATTCATTCATTTCCTGTGACTGCCTATCTGGTACAGGGTTGCGGCGCTCGTTAAATATAGTTTTAAAATAAAAAAAAAATCAGTAAATGCGGTAATTGCCAGTCTCTTTGTGTCCATCCATCATTTTTAATAACCACTTACGGTCGTGGTGAAAGGAAAGTCATCTAATGAAACTTACCAATGTACGGTAGACCTTGAAAGGGAGACAGGTCTATCAGAGGGTACTTGTACAGACACACATTCATTGACAAAGATATACACTTAGTGGCAATTTGCACTGACTGATTCACCTGAACAGCTTGTTATTTTAGATTACAGGGCAAGCCTGCCGCCCTAGAGGCAGAAGGTGAGAGCGGTACCGTCTGAGTCAGTGTTATCCACTGCTTGCTATGTTTGCTAAAAATACTCTGTGCCTTGCACCTGTTCTCAATTCCATAGTATTGCTGCTTATGCTATATGTGAAAGACTCATGCAAAAACAAAAATGCAGGTAGGTTTTAGTTTGCTTGCAGAACTGGTTCTGTCATCATAAAGTCATATCAGACAGTTCCACAGTCTCAGTTTTGCAGACTGTCTGACAATCGGCAAAAGGAGCGTGCTGTTTGAGTCCTGGGTTGAGAACAGCTATTGGCAAAATAACCCTCTGATGAGTAGGGCTGTACAGTTCAGCCTTTAAGGGGGAGTACAAACTTAATTAGTCTGTCAACAGGAAATCATTGTGGTTAATCATAAAGACTGATGGTACAGGAAGTCAGATGGTCATCATGAGCTTGCTGCATTAAAAAAAAACTCAGTTGAAATGACAAAGCCATTATTAAGAGCAGAATCTATTATTCTGCAATTTTGTTCATTTAACCATTGTTTTTACTGAATGTGCCGTTTGGATGTTTTGCAAAAGTATTGGAATTAAAGTACCTGGTAGGTATCAACTTATATTAATTTAATCATGTAAATCAATATTTACTTAATCTACACTTTTTAATACTGAATATCTAGATTACATTGTGTATGCATACTGCATTTTCACTTTACTTCAAATGTATCAGTGACCTGATAATATAATGTTAATATCGACACACATTTATGAAATACATCACAGAGATGTATTCCTTTGTTTTGTTTATGGTAGAATATCTTGAGTTGCTGACCTTAATGTAATATGCATTATAACTGCATCATATAACTTGCTCATTCTTGGTTTAAGTATAAATTCCATTTTTCATTAATAACTAGAGTGTGAGTCCATTTTATCTAATAATGTTTCATAAACGTAAATGTTCATGCAAAATTAAGGGAAGCAAATGACTATCTTAATAATTTTGTATCTAAACAACTTTCATGATATCAGTTGGATCTCGGGTAACCATCTAATCCATGTAAAGGAGACCAGCTGTTTGACATTAACATTAGTGATACATACATGATTATAGGAGACTGACCAATCAGCACACAGCAGGAACTCAGTGCAAGGGATATCCAGGTACTTTTGATTTAAATGGTAATTTACAAATCCTGTCCTGGCCCAAGGGGTCCTTCCCAGTATGGATTAAGTGGTGACCCTAGTTGGAGAGGGTTTCTGGTTTAGCTGACCTCCTTGCCATGATATGGGCAACCTTACCGATTAACTGGTTTTCTCTAAACACAACGCTGCATGACACAAACACTTTGCTGGCCCTACTGGTACCAATTAATCTCTTGACCCTCAGATTATCCTTCGGTTACCATGGTGCCCCCAGACCAGACCTGTACTGGAAATGAGCCATTTATGAGTCAGCCACACAGAGGACAGTCCATCACTGAGCTCTGGCTGAAGCTGTTGCAAGTGTTGATCAGCCAACAGCTCACGTTACACAACGCTACAGTACGCCGATGAAAACAAGAGCGATGAACAATGTGTTTCATTCGGGGAAGTAATTTAAAAGTAAACATCTCATTGTCAGCAAAGAGACCATATTGGTTTGAAGATAACTGTAACTGCTGTGCAGGTATGCATTGTACATATGAGATGATATGCGTGGCAATTTTTTATCATAACGGTGCATATGCGTACTAATTTTATGTTGCATGTGTGGTTTTAGCTTTGTACAGCGAATGCGTATACTCACGCGCATCTCTGGCTATAATGAGTCAGTAATAAACAGTATCCTCAGCATTATCCATCGAAGGGTATACCCCTGCACCTCAGGGACCGCTGTGACCCAGACCTGGGCAACCAGTTAGAAGCTGGATGGTTGGGGTGTTAGTTAGTAAGTTGGTCTTACTGTCTGACCCAGTAGTTTCTTTGCTGTGAGAGAACAGTTTTTTCCCAGTTGTTCCTTGTGACATTTCCCCATACTGCGATAAAATCTATTCATTAAAAACTCAATTTTACCTCCGGATGAGATTGTTTCTTGGTAAATAAAATGACTCCATCGCAAAAGCCCTAACAGTTGATATAGGATATTTTTCCAGTGCTCCTCACCCCGTTGGTTTTTCGACATGCTTTCTCTGTGAGACTTGCAGTGCTTCCCAAGTGCCAATTGTACAGCTGCACCGTGTACCGCAATGTGTGAGTACGTCTGGGTAGCGAAAGTTATCCGTGGTTTCGGCTTCTCACTAAGCCAGACAGCTGGGTGCCGTGCCTGGAGCTGGGAGACATGGAACAGCACACCAGCTGGATGGCACTACAGGGACAGCCCAGTACAGCACCTTCTACTACTGAAGCCGGACTAAACTGCAGATGCCACAATATCCGTGCTGTTCTGCTTGTTGGCTTTTCACGTGTTTTACATTTTAATGACACTCTGACTTAGACCAGTTCATGCAGAGTAACAGAAAATTTTTACAAATTTGTACTTTTGCCTAGAAAATTGCGTAAGAATTCTGGGCCCCACCTACCCATTTTTTTGTATAATTTTACATATTTAAGGGCCCCTATGAAATCCAGGACTCCTGAATCTGCTGGCGGACCCATGCCCCCATGCCCCCATGCCACCCCTGTATAGTTCCCTTTCCAGATATTTGTGATTCTGTTGGTGCTTTGCTGATGGAAAACGCGATAAGCTTTTATAAAGCCATTTTCACCATTGAGTTGTGCACTTTTTAGCATGATTTTTAAAATTGGTTTCAAGTATGATATTAATAGCTACCTGGTGCTGTGAATCACAGTCACCGTTCCATAATACTTGAATAAAAAATGATTTAATCACACCTGGTTTAACTGCAGGACAGAAGATCATGTGAACGTGTGCAATAGCCAGAGTATCAGCTGATTGTAAAACAATGATAATTTCTATTATATTATTTTATGTTCGCTCCAGCAAATATTCTGGGGTTTGAGTCTCTCAGAGGACACTGGATTGGGGTGCCAGTGTGGCAGGGGTTCGTGTCCCCTTGCACAAGGAGCAGAGAGGGAGGCACCTTACAGAGACCACAGAGAGTGGCCCAAAGTGGGTGGTTAAAGTCACATGTTATTGGTAGTATTATTATTTGTTTGTTTGTTTATTGAAACTGATTCTTTTTGAAAAAAATTGTGGTTATTGTTATACTGTTTTTTTTTTATTCCTCTCTTTCTTGTTCTTTTCTGTTTGATTGATTGATGTAAGATGCAGTGCTAGATGGAAGGAGGGAGGAGTCTAATTCTGCAGCTGAGGATGTAGCGGGTCAGGCACCTGACTAAAAGCCCAGCATGCTGCGTCGTTTTCCCAGTACGCATTTGATGCCCGTTGATGCAGTCCCAAGCACCAGTCACACTCGCTATATTGTTCTGGCGTGCAGAAGATGTCCCACCCGTGCCAGGCTGGGAACGTGAACAACGCGCGACCTCCGCTGACCCCTGCCGTGAATTGGCTTAGTCCTTGAGGTAGCCTGGGTATTGGTCTACCACCATGCAATTCTGCACCAAGCCCAATTGGGCATGCTAAACTGAATAGCAGTTAGCGGCAAGCCAGCTCCTCCTAGGACCATTAGAGATGGCCATGAAATGGTTTTAGCAGATGATTTGACATCAAGTCCATTTGACCACCTACTCAAAACTAGGGCTTGTGACAGTGATAGAACCATAGAAAATATTCAAGATTCTTTTGGCACAGCCTTGAATGGATGAGTCAGAACTTACTCACAATTCAAATTTTGTATCTGTTGTGCATCCTGTTCCGCGATAGCAACTTTGGTCTGATTTTCTAAGGTAGATGGGAGCAGTCGAGACACAATAAAGGACAGAGAAGTTTGGTTGCAGGAGGAGGGAGCAGTCAGATCAAACCAGCTGCAAGCTCACGAGCTCATTAGGATAAGCAGCCAAGGAGATGTCATCGATTGTGATTTTGGGGCTTGCAAATGCGTTAAAGTCTGTATTTATTTAATTATAGACACAGTACATTAGCTATGCTTCGCTGAGTACCTATTACAATCACCTGTTACCTATAACAGAGTGCTTTGTACTTCTCATTTATAATTTATGGACCTATTTGTCTGGATTTATGCTTCATGTTTAGCGCATGCCTTTAAGTGCAACATGCAGTCAAACTATTTCTCAGAATACAGTCATTTATTTATTTTCTCTGAAGTTACACCGCAGGTTGGTAGTGTCCTATCTGTTCGTTTTTTTTTTTTTTTGGTGGGGGGGCATGTTTCTTCCGTGAAGTGTGCATAGTTCCCCTCGTTGTATCTCATCACCTCGTAGATGCTGACATCACGCAAAGCTGATTAAGTGAAATGATACGCTACAGACCTGGATGCAGAGGAGACATTCCTTGTATTGCACATAAACATCTTAAAATTAAACTAATTGATAATTGATTCCAGACAGCATCAATGACCATGTACATTAGGTTCTAATGTGTGGTCTGTTTTTTCCCCACTGTAACTGATACAGTAGCTAACCTCAGGTTTAGAAAAAAACCTTCTTCCTGGAACCCTGGTTTGCATGGGGGGGGGGGGCACCACCGCCCTCCCCATACTTGTCATCACCATTACCTCCTGCTGTCACTCCCCCAATGGCCAGGCATTAGATAAATGGACCTGCACCCAGACGGTCCCAGACTCATGCAGTCCACCTTCATCTCCTCAGCGTCTTTCTGCCTGGGTGAATCCAGCGCTTTTACCGACTGCGTCTATGCAGGAGTGATTCCCCCTAGACATTCTCGGGCCGTGAGGAATCCTGCGTGTTCGTCGGGTCCCTGTGGACCGGCTGGCGGCCGCGTATCACCGTACAATGCAGGAGGGGAAGGCTGCGCTATTCTTGCAGGCCCTCACAGGACATTCCTTATTTTTACCGTCATAATCCTGTAAGGATTTTGCATAAACTTCATCCTGCTTGCAGTCTCCCCCCCCCCCTCCATTCATGCATTCATTTATTCATTTTCGTTTTTGCTTATCTGTTAAAAGGCTGCAGTTTTCATAAGCGGCTATTGGATCGAAAGCCTATCAATACCGTTATAGCCACATTTTATTCTGAACCTAGGCTAAGTGTTGTCTAAAGGAAATTTATGCATTTTCTAGGCTGGCCAAAAGTGTCTCTGGGGCGATGTATTGATTCCTGCCAGTGTATTTTATCCTGAGGGGGGAGATGCTGGGGGCTTCCTGCTCTCTCTATGTTGCTCAACATGGCTGCCTGCCAGGGAGGTGGGCGTGGGGGTTGCTGGGATGCCACCCGGACAGCATGGCGCTAACAGGAGGAGAGGTGCCCGTTGCCGCAGATTCGGCACTTTTTCCCTGGCATGTGAGGCGGCGACCCACAGAGAGGGGGCGTGTACGCCGCCCCTGTGCCGATACCTCACTCCCCAGGTCGTTTCCCCACAAAACATGGTACAAAGATGGCAGCCCACGCCTCCTCTCCCTTATTGTGAAGACCGTTTGGAGATGGTTGTACATCTCGATTGCTCCACAGCCTCTGGGTAGCCAAATCTAAGTGTTGTTTTTCTGATTTCGTGTCTTCAGTAGTGTGCAGGCTGCTGACACCTCCAGCTGTATTTTATAATATTCACACCAGCATCTGACATAAGCTCGTATCCAAGAAGACTAAAATAATGTTGCTGTTCTCTCCTGTTGTCTCCATCTTTTATTATCTACATTGTTCAGTGATAGCAGGTAAAACACCCCAGTCATCCGTCAATATCAAAATAACAGTTTAACATTTATAGTAAATATTAATATATTTACGACACAAATAACATTCCTGAGTGCCTGAACCACAAAAATGTTGAATCTGCAATTATTATAAAATAGAGCTGTAGCAAATTAATAGATCATTCTAAACTGAAGTATTTAACTATATAGGAAATAGCTGAACTGCTTATGGGAAAACTGTACAATGACTGTGACCATCTGCCCCTTTTTTATTCTTATGTAATAAGAATTCAGTTCAAGTTTCCTCTAAGAATCCCTGATAAAGACTTAATCACATTTAATTATGGGATTAGGATAATATACTGAAGTCCCATATGAAATGAGGTTTCACAATTTTATGAGGAACGTGATTATAAACCACTTAATAAGATTTAAATAATTTGCACAATTGAATTCTAGAGAAGAAGTGTCCAGTGCAGATTGAAGCGTTCAGGTAGAAGCTAGGGAGGGACACAGATTTTGTGGGGGCGCACAGTACTGGAATGGAATTCTGGTCCAGGATGGTTTGGCAGATTGTCAAGTGACATCCCTGAAGGACATTCTGAAAAGAAGCTGTTCCAGATTGTCAAAGATTATTTTTACCCAAGCTTGAAATGTGAGTTTTTGTGTGAAGGGGGGCTCCTAACATGGACACAGGTATAGATACGCAGAAAGGCACAGCTAGATAGAAGTGTCAGCCATGCAGAGAACGCAAGCCTTGCATTTCTTATGACCAAGTGGTGCAAGTGGTTTTGGGTCTGGAACCTAAGCAGTGTAGTGTAAGTGTTATGTGACTCTCTACCTCCTCTGTAATATTTAATTCTGACAAAGTGCTTGGCTTATCGGGATTGTGTGGTCTCTTTGCATGCTAAGAACATGTGTAAGTTATGATAAAACCCACTAGTTTCTTTTACTGGGTTAAGAAACTGATTCTTGACTTGAAGGAATGGGTCTCTATTCAGTAAAAATAATACAGTTGTTTTTTTTGGGGTGGGTGAAAATGTTTCTGCATTAAAACAATATAATAGTAGTGGCACAATTAGTAGTTGATAGTCCATCCATCCATCGATCCATCCAACCATTTCCTGTAACCGCTTGTCCTATTCAGGGTCACAGGGGGTCCGGAGCCTATCCCAGAGGCTACGGGCGACAAGGCAGGGAACATCCCAGGATGGGGCACCAACCCATCACAGGGCACGCTCACACACCAGTCACTCACACAGGATTCACACACACACCAGTCACTCACACAGGATTCACACACACCAGTCACTCACACAGGATTCACACACACAACAGTCACTCACACACCAGTCACTCACACAGGATTCACACACACACCAGTCACTCACACAGGATTCATACACACATAACAGTCACTCACACACCAGTCACTCACACAGGATTCACACACACACCAGTCACTCACACAGGCTTCACACACACACACCAGTCACTCACACAGAATTCACACACACCTGCATGCCTACCTTCAATTTGGTAACCAAGTGTAAGTCATTTTATTCAAATCTTCTATCGCTCTACAGTTCCTCGTTTATACATTGTAAAATTTCTCAAATAAGCCTAGAATATTGTTTACATTTTGAACATATGTTCATCCTACCTAAAAGATCTGGTTCGTAGTTGTGATACTGAGAAACAGCTAAGGAATAAGGACCGCCTTGTACTGCTGTGAAATATGCTTTCTGTCACAAATCCATAAGGCTACAGAAACACATGACTAACAGTTTATCATCCTGAAAGTGTTACTGAAGTCCAGCAGATGTCATGTTTTTTTGTCTTTTTTACTGGGACCATTTTATGACAAATCAAACCTATAAAATACTTTATATCCATGTCCAGCATATATTTTGTATGGGACAGGGGAGTTGTATGAGAGATGGGAGAGAATTATTGATGAGTGTCATTAGGTATTCATCCCCTGTGCGTGTGTCAGGATTGTTGGAATCTAAACAGCGTGTGATTGGCCAAAAAGGCGTCATGTTAGCCTCTGTCCGACATTTTAAGTTTATGGGTCCATTTCATATCTGGGTAGTTACTTTGCAGTTATCTCACTTTTCGTTTTCCATTTCAATCTTTCCTTCTTCCAGTGTGATAGATTGTACTTTGAAACCCTTCATGAAGTCACCATGGTAACGTCCGGCCATGCAAGGAATATTTATGAGTGAATCCCCATGTAAGGTATCCCCCTTCTCTTTTCTCTTTTTTATATCCATCTTTCCCGGTCTTGTACTATCTCTCTCTGCCTGTGTTTTTCCAAATATCGCTTTTCCTAACGATATCCCAGATCTTTTTACTTGGGCTTGCCAAATCGTTTTCTAAACTCCTAAGTCTTTTTCTTGACGATATTTTCAGATGTTGCAGAGCTCTAGCAAAACAAGCCGCTCTCTGCACGTTCTGGCAAATACAGTTAATCTTACACTAACGCGCTGAGTAAAAGGCAACCATATCTAGCACAGCTTCCACCCCCACGTCCTGTCCTCTCAACTGTTTGTTATTCAAGTCATTACAAGCCTTGGAGGTACAGCCCAGTAGAGCAGAATGGGAAAAAGGGCCCAGTGTGCAATGCATCGTGGGACATTAAATTAGCAAACAAACTAGTAGAGTAATCAGATGACAGGTTGACGTACGGCTCAAGCTTGGAATTCTATTCCGTTTTGCAAGGTTGACTTGGCAGTGCATAATTTTCAGAATGGAAAGCCACTTACATAAGACAAAAATATGTATTTAGTTTATGTATTGCTGGTCATGCTGACACACTTAATCAATCCAAAGGGTGTATTATAGATTTTCACATTATATTATCATTGTTGATTGTAAGTATTGTTGAGTAATGTTTTTTTCTGTCCACAGTGACAAAACAAGTGTTTTTCTTTTGTTGATGAAACCACTTAAATAAGTGAAAGAACAGAACGATTTGTGACTAACGCATTATGCTGGCCTGCAGTGAAATACCAAATCGTACTGGTACAAGGTGCACAAGCAAAACATACACATATAAATATGTACACAAATGTCAGCCTGTAATATATACAAAATATGGGAAAGTTATGGTTCTTCCTCCTTCCTCATAGGTGACCGGTACCACGCCTCCCAGTTCTACTCCTCTCTTTTCCCCGCTCCCGCACTATGTTTGCCGTTCCAAGGAGAACCATGGGGTCCCGCCTCAGACTGTTTCTCCCGGCCGTCCTGCTCCTTCTCTTTCTGCTGCCTCAGCCGTGCTGCCCCGAGTCTCAGCCGATAGAGGCAACGGAGCCCGTTTCGCCGTCCGTCACCACGGAGCTCTATGGCAACGGCAGCGACGAAGCCAAACCCCCCTGTAGCGACTTGACCGTCTGTAGTCCAGGCATTCTGCTGCCTGTCTGGCTGCCACATCAGCCCAGCTTGGGGGATCAGGTGGCTCGAGCCATCGTCTACTTCGTCTCCCTCATCTACATGTTCCTGGGTGTATCCATCATCGCCGACCGCTTCATGGCCTCCATCGAGGTCATCACGTCTCAGGTACGGTAGGCTGCCCGTCCGTTTGCTGGCGCAGATGTTCCCGAAACTCCCTCGTTTCTTGGCCCCCGCTATCTTCCCACCATCACAGGCCAGTATCTTGACATATATTAAGACGGAGTGAAAATAAAGACAATGTATCACTTCATCAGGCTGAATTTCATGTCCTAGGAAGAACATGTTCTGAGAATGTTTGTATCCAAAGTCTTGTCAAAAATCTCTTGGCAAAATCTCATCCTGCTTATTGTACTGGTGAAAAATATTTAAAATAGAATTTTATACTATTATTTCAATTACCTGCTTAGCTAAGTGTGCTAAAGACATGAGAACGAATAAGCTGGATAACTAAACCATGCTCTCAGTTTTATAATTGTCTTTATAAGTGCCTTGTTTTTACATTAAATCTATTTGTTTGCTACTGAGCACGATACATTCTCCCTGTGTTTGTTTATATGAAGCGCTTGAATTGCTAATTATTGTATTTATTGTTATCTTACTCACTGAGAAGTGAGTGACTGGTGAGCTCTCAGCACTGAATTGTAATTACAATGGAGCATTCATAAGCAGCATGTAAGTATACATTAGCATCCTAACATACCATAACAGCTTTAATATACATTAATAACAAACATTATATGATTATGCAATTAGTTTTTTTTAATTGTCGTATAATGTTTGTTATTAATGTATAACAAAGCTGTTAAGGTATGTTAGGATGTTAAAATATACTTAAATGCTTAAATTATGAATGTTCTATGAATGCATTATGAAGGTGCACTAAATGTTTTACGAATGCATTATAAAGGCATTATAAACGTGCAGTTAATGTAACGCATTACCCAACAGTTATGCATGAAATGTGCTTAGCGCAGTTGTACATCTGCTTCCTGACATACATGGCCCTTGCTTCAGGAGAAGGAAGTCACAATCACTATGCCCAATGGGGAAACGTCCGTGGCTACTGTGCGTATCTGGAATGAGACAGTGTCCAACCTGACGCTGATGGCATTGGGCTCCTCAGCCCCGGAGATTCTGCTCTCTGTCATTGAGGTATGTGCTGTGAGAGGAGTCTGGCCCAATTTCAGTACTACAGATTTAGGTTATTCTAAATATTATGGGGGGGCGTGTTAGAA
>JAODUD010000036.1:8168422-8198031 GCA_026784285.1 Stomatorhinus walkeri
GGTAAAAAAAGCCCCCCAAAAATGTCAGACGGT
The DNA here is from genome assembly GCA_026784285.1 of Stomatorhinus walkeri. Lineage (NCBI taxonomy): Eukaryota > Metazoa > Chordata > Actinopteri > Osteoglossiformes > Mormyridae > Stomatorhinus > Stomatorhinus walkeri. The sequence continues at coordinate 8,168,456 of JAODUD010000036.1, forward strand.
CAGGTCCAAGATTTTCATGGCAGGGAGGGTGGGGTGATAAATTAATTGGGGCACAGATGCTCTGCAGCCAAGCCTCTGGGGGGGGGGTAGGATTTGGCTAGCAGGGTATTCCTTTTTAGCATTTTTGGTCATTATTTGTGGGTGGGGAGTGGGGCACTGGTGGCCTTTTGGGGGGACAAGGCCCCCACGGTACCCAGTCGTGGTGCAGATACTGCTGGGCCCCAATATTGTCAGTTTAATTCAATTCAATTCAATTTGTATAGTGCATTTTCAAAACATAACCTTGTCTCAAAGTGCTATTGTCTTGTTGTTCAACACGTGCTCTTATGTGTGCAGACAAGATGTCGTTCCCCACTAAGTCTGACCGCATCTGTACAGGTGATCCGTATCCTTAAGGAGCTGAAGCAGAAGTACCCAGACAAGGAGCTGGAGCAGCTGGTGGAGCTGGCCAACTACTACGCCCTGATGCACCAGCAGAAGAGTCGCGCCTTCTACCGCATCCAGGCCACCAGGATGATGATCGGTGCGGGGAACGTGCTGAAGAAGCACGCCGCGGACAACGCCCGGCGGGCAGCGGCTACTGAGGATCCCGCCGAGAAGGACGACCTGGAGACGTGCAGCCACATCTCCTTTGAGAGCCCCCTGTGGCAGTGCATGGAGAACTGCGGCACGTTTGCCCTTGCTGTCGTCTGCCAAGGCGGCACTGGTGAGAGCACCTTCTATGTGGACTACCGCACGGAGGATGGCTCCGCCAATGCCGGCTCGGATTATGAATACAGCGAGGGCACCCTAGTCTTTAAGCCTGGGGAGACTAGAAAGGAGATCAAGGTGAGTGAGGAACACAGCGGGGGGAAAAGTATTGTTCAAGATAACCGCCTCTATGTTCATTTATATTTTCAGAGGTGGACAGTTCAGGTCCAGAAAGTAAAAATCCCGACCAAGATTTTTTTCAACCAGCCAGTTGAACATAAAGAGTCACAGTAACAGTGTATTCAGCTGGTCGGCTGAAACTAAATCTGGTCTGGATTTGTACTTTCTGTACCTGAACTTCCCACCTCTGTATATTTCTTATACTAGCAGTAAAAATGTGTAAAATACTAATAGAAAAAAGTTTGTAAGGCCTCTTGTTTGTAGGAGGCCAGGTAATAAAGAGTTTAACTTGATTAATTTTCAAAAGATGCCCTGACTGTCGGTGCGTAGTTTAATGGAACTATTTAAGATAAAAATACAGTGTCCCTGACTTCTGCCTTGGCTGTATATCAATTGGACACTTACCCCCATTAAATTCCACAGTAATCAAACTGTATACAGTAGAATCTATTTTCAGTTTGTACTGAATCCTTTAACAGATGTATTGCTGCTTCTAAGGTTCTCATTGTGGCGATCATGTGCATTAGAAACATCTTGCGTGTCACAGGTAGGCATCATCGACGATGACATCTTTGAGGAGGACGAGCACTTCTTTGTGAGATTATTGAACTTGCGTGTGGGCGACGCAGAGGGCATGTTCGAGAGCGAGGGTGTGGGCATGGCGCCCAAGGGCCGGCTGGTGGAGCCGTTGGTGGCCACTGTCACCATCCTGGATGACGACCACGCTGGCATCTTCACCTTCAGTGAGCGTCTGGTGCGTGTGAGCGAGAGCGTGGGCACCATGGAGGTCACGGTGGTCCGTAACTCAGGTGCCCGCGGCACCGTCATCATCCCGTACCATACGGAGCCGGGAAGTGCCCACGGTGGCGTGGACTATGAGGATGCACAGGGGGAACTGGAGTTCACCAACGACCAGACCACGTGAGTCTCCTGCACCGGGCCTGGAACACACAACAGCTCACAGTTGGGATCACAGATGGGGGCGAGATTGGCTTTTCCTAGATTGCCTGGAAAGTGAAGTGTATGTGGACAGAACGAGCAGGATAGTGTTTCGGGTTTTAATGAATTAATATAAGCACTCTATTTCTCTTTGCAAGTGGTGGATAAGTTAAGCATTTGCATCAGAATAATAATCAGCAAAAGGTAACTCTTTCCATTAACTGCACATTCATAATGCATTTATGAAGCATTCATGGAACATTCAGTGAACCGGCCTTCATAATGAAATCATTATGCATTCATAGAACATTCATAAGCAGCATATAAGCATACCATAACATCCTAACATACCTTAAGCACTTTAATGTTTTTAATGTTTAACAAACATTTTATGATAAATAACAAACATTATAATTGTATAATCATATAATGTTCGTTATTAAAGGAGATTAAAGCTGTTAAAGTATGCGTGATGAAGGTTCACTGAATGTTCTGTGTGGTACCAGATAAAATTGTTTGTTGTATTATAATTTGGTTATTCAGACAGCTGACCAAGGGCCTTAGAGTACAACGTAAGCCTCGCTAGTGATGCTGTCGACGTAGATTATGTCAAATTACAAGATAATAATGCTGAAATTACAGAAATATGAGGATATTCTGTGAAGTCTAGTAGCTGTCAAACTGAGTCATTGCTGGCAGTGAGAATAAGAAGGTCTAAAGAGAGAAATGTGAGACAGGCTTTGCGTGCTGCGTCTCCACTGGGCATCGCAGTCCGCAGGGGCTTGGATGTTTGCTGCTCTGCCTTCCACGTTGCCTCTTTAGGGATATTAAGCAAGATATCCATTATTTATCAAGGCCAAATTTTTCATTGGAATCACTGCCAGTAATGGAGGCCAGGAAGAGAATTGCAAGCTGAGTCACGTTGAACCGAATTATCCAAACGCATGTCTGTGCATGTTCACGGGTGGCTCGCGCATACATCCTCTGCCTGGCCGGTGTGCACGAGCGTCTCAGCCATAATGTAATTCTGTGACCTCAGGAACCAAATTAAGCCTAATGGCAGTGGCTGCTTTTCGACATAATTGATTATTTATTACATGAAAGAAGCAATCGTGCCCCAGATTTCACATGGCAGCAGGTACATAACACGCTTGAAAAGCTTCCATAATGTACCTGCCTCTTTGTGAGATCGTTATATTTTACCTATGGTAACAAAACAGGCCTCATGACTCGTAAGCCAGTGTTTCTCAAATCGGTCCTGAGGGACCCCCCCTGACGGTCCGCGTCTCTGCTCCCCAGGATCCCCGAGACCTGGTTAGAGAAACACTGTCCTAAGCAGCGAAGGTGGTTTTTTTTAAGACTTTATGAGACTGGCAGACAGCCAAAGTGCAGCTGACTGTTGGCATCCCGATCCAGGGAGTCGTTCTGTGGACCATAGGAAGCTAATCGCACACACAGGCAAATCCACGCACCACTCCTCTGTGTCCCGATGGCTCGTGTAGAGTCTCTGTGTTGGGATTCACTCTACATCGCCGGAAAATATCCTTCATAGCGGCAGGACGCGTGAAGTAAGTGACGTGCCATTAATCACTGAGGTTGTCCAGCAGCTGATGGCGCAGTCGTGAGCAAAGCACGGATCATTCTGTCTTTTCACACGTAATTATTGTTCATTGTTTGGAACATGCAAAACATCCCCTTGAAAATTGGTGCACCTGGGCTGCGCTTGACAGTCTCCATTTTAGATACTTGATCCGCTGCATCATATCTTCATTTCACTGTGTCAGTGTGGGGCTCTGTGGTTAGTACTGTAGTCTCAACAGTGTTTCCCAACCCACTCCTCAGGGACCTCCACATTCCGCATTTTTGCTCCCTCCAGGCACCCAAGGCACCTGTACCAGGTATTCATTGTTTTTGATTGTCTGGGAGGGAGCAAAAACGTGGACTGTCTTGGCGTCCCTGAGGACTGGGTTGGGAAACGTTGCTGTTGTCTCACACCTCCAGGGCTGTGGGATCGGTTGCCACACCCCAGCACCCGTGTGTGCTCACCTGTCAGCTTTCTCAGGATGCTCCAGTGTCTCCCACAGTCGACAAGCATGCAGTTGTCTCTAAATCACCCAGAGTGTGTGTGGGGCTGGAATCCCATTCTGGTTTGTCCCCCTGCCTCATGCCCTCAGTTTTCTGGTTCCAGGTTGGCTGTGGCTCTGCATTGAATGAGTAGCAAAGGAAAATGGACGAATGGATGTTAATGTCCAGATAGCAGTGCATACATGCAAATGCAATCATGGGTGACTGACCTTTCCTAAAAATGCATGATCTGCTTGGTCTTATTCCCTTATCCTGGCAGCCTACTATGTATGCTAGTCTTTTGCTTTAAGCAGATCTTCACCCTCAGCAGCCTCAATTATACTTAATGGTTTTTAGAGTATTCTAAACAATCTGCACGCTAGATAATCATTTTCTGTGGATTATTCTTGCCACTCGTGTGCCAGTCATTCTTGTATTTATCACTGAAGTAGTTAAAGGCTTGATTAATTTTAGTGAATATGTTTTTTGTTTTGTTTGTGTAAAGAAAAAGAACATGCGGCAGGCACATACATAAGTTTCACTTTGATGTTTTCTATATTTTTTATTCTTAATTAGTCTTATATTAAAATAACAAGCAATAATCAATAAAAGTCAATTAAAACACATATTTTCCTTTATTTTCACCATTTTCATGGCCACCGAAACAGACAACTGAAAAAAGCCTGAATTTGAGCCATGTGACTAATTCAGCACAATAATGGATAATTGAATATTTGCCAGTATACACAGTGGTCTACCAGGACCAGGATTAGGAAGTGCTTTAATGCTTGCTTTATGTGTTTTCTATAATTAATTATACATCTAGGTGCTCCTTAGCTATCTCATTATAGTATATAAGATAAGAGACACAGTAGTGCGTTGGCTTAAATTGCACATTTAACAGCAGACACAGTAATGGAGATACCAGTACACACAATAGCCACAATACTGCTTTGTTTAGCGCTGCTCTGTATCAAGCAGCTCTCACAGAACTCTGTTCTGTACTGCTGTGCACAACAACGCCCAGTACAATCAGTGCCCTACACAGCATTGCTGTGAAAGACAAAGAATTCCGTCAGCATACAGCATCGAAATTGTAAGTGGACGAAAAAAAGATTTGTTTGTATACAGTAAATGTGCCAAAAAAAATATATAGCTACATTAAGTTTTTTTTTTTTTTACGAACAATGGTAACAGGCAATGCATTTGGGAATCTATTCACGACGCAAAACAACAGTGATTATATTTAAAGCCATTAACGCTTTCTTAATTTTTTCGTGTTACATCCTACTTTTATAGTTGTCCTTAATGTCCAGCCATCCATTTTCCTTGACTCCGTATCCAGGGCAAAGTGAGCCTGGAGACGGTTTTAGGCCACACAGATCACAGATCACCAGGCAGGACGTCGTGAACATTTTCCAGTCTATCCCAAGGCACTCTGAGGAATTGAGAGATACCAGTTCACTTAAGCTAATGTTAATGTGGATAGAAACCTACATCAGCATGGGATGAATATGCAAGTTCCACACGCAATTATAACTTTTGAAGTTAATTATTAACAATGAGCAGGTGTAGGAAATTTTCTTCATGATATGAATGTCCAGTCTATACTAATATCTATACTAGGTCAGCCAGTCGATTAACTTTCTTAACTGCAACTAATCACATAAACCGAGTCAATCATGTTAATTTGTTGAAAATACATTGCAATTATGTTCACCTATAGGAAAAAATATATATTGCTGTTCAGGTACATCTTCACTGAACAATTTAGGCAGCAGTTTGCTAAGTTTAAGGCAAAGAAGAGGAAAAACACTGAGCAAGTTACAGCACAAAGTAAAAAAGTCAAATAGCGGGGAAACAGAGGTTACATCACACTGATAGAGACAGTCACTTTCACATTACTTCACTACTTATACATGAAGAAGTTGAACAATAGTTACAGTCAATGTTTAAATGCAGTCAGGCAGCGCTACATTCTACAAGTTTGCATTAGTAGATAAAACACATGACCAGAATAATTGTTAATGAGACTTCATAATGTACGTATGGGATTTAGACCCAAATTTTCTGTGGAATTTGTACTTTAAGAAATAAATTAAGGAAGTTGCAGAAGAGACAAGATACCTTTCTAAGTATGTCCAGTGTGAGTTTCACATGTGCCCTATTCCCAATGCGTTGTCCAAATCAAGCTTCGGGTCAGATATGTGCGGAAGTGACTACGGTAACCTCAAAAGCCCAAGGAACAAGACGGGTGCAGATGAACAGTGTGTTACAGAAAACTCAATAAACACGTCGTCCTGATCCCAAACGGAGTTCTCCGGTAGGCTGTGCAAGTGTATGGTTACACGATTAAAAAATAACAATGCATTATTACTTTAAAATTAATTGCATGCATTAATGCTTTAACTTTAGCAGCCTTAATCTATGTGTTATTTTGGACTGCATTTCATTGCCATTTCCACTTATCGATTCATTATTCGGTACCACTTTACAATAAAGCTCCCTTATAAATGGTAGTGACTCATTAATAAGAAGAAAACTGTTATAACTGGTTCATAAATGTCCATTAATGACTTACAACGTATTATGATCTAATTAATACCCTCACTATAAACCATTCTTAAACTCTTTATAGCCTTCTTGTAAAGTGATACCCATTATTTTATTCTTGGATATATTTTCACATGTATTCTTTTCTGTATTCGTATCCCATGGTCCTGGCTGGATAAGAGGCTGGATGATGAATGCTGGGGTGTATTTATACAGAATTAAAGCGTTTATATGTCACGTGCACAGTAAACGGTCAGTTCCACTATGCGACAAAAATCTTTCTCTGTACTGTATGTCCTTCCACTTAACACAAAGAACATAAAACCAGGGGTACAAATGATTGTATACTTTCATTGATTAAAAAAATATTTTTAGTTAGATCAATTCAATCCTCCATAAAGCAGAGACGGTATGAAACTCTTACTGGGTAGACTAATGGTGGACCATGGATGATGCTAATGTCCAGCTTACTCTGCAGATGCAGTCAGAATGGCTATTTTTATGTTCCGGGAGCGAATCTTTGCTTTGATGTCAGACTCTCTGCTTCAGTAGCTGCTTATATTCAGTCAGACTTTTCTTCATCTAGCGTAGTATTTTTTTTGCAGCATCTGCTGGCTTACTTCTCGTTCATCTCTGGAGTCCCTGTTCATCTGAGCGCGTATGGCCCACCGCCCAGCTGTTAGGACCCCGATAGAGAGCTCCTGTACAAATTTAGCCATGGCCTTGCTGAAAGAAAATGGATGTGTGGAGCCCTACAACAGAAGGGACCCCCCCAAAACAACAGAGTGGGACCGGGGGAGGGGCGGGTGCAGTGCTGGGGGGGGCGGTATCTCACCTGCCTGGAAAAGAGAGCAGTCTGATGTGCATGTCTGTCACTGAATTATTCATCTTCAAAGACATTAAATATTGATGCAGCTTCAGCCTGTGAAGTGATTTAAGTGGAAGCTGCACGTGTTAATATTTCAGAGGTTGCAAAAGGAAGTAATTATTTCTCTCGCATTTTGTTTCTCTTGTTCATTCATCACTATTTGTAAGAATGATATCTGACCCGGTGGGTGGGCTTCCGATCAGGACCATTAAATAACCTTGACAGAAATGGGTTCTCCCCTGTATATAAATGTTACAGGAACGTTATTTAAATCAGTATATACTTGCATCAGTCATGTATACAGAGGTAATATAATAATGCTGGCCCCTATATTTCCCCTCCATGTGTCTGTGTGTGATTCTTTCTTATATGTGTGCATGCATGTGTACTTGCAGCCAAACTCTGAAGATACGTATCGTGGATGACGAGGAGTATGAGAAGCACGAGAATTTTTTCATTGTCCTGGAGGAGCCACGGTGGCTGAAGAGAGGAATCTCAGGTCAGCACGCGACACCCCCGCACATAAAGCTATCCTCACATGGCATCCTCAGGACCATGCAACTGTGGACCATATTTCAGCCTGATCTGCAGGAGTGGTGATGCTGGTGATGACTGTGTACACGGAGAGAACACACATCAACACACAGACTGATTAACTCTGCGCAAAACGACCACAAGGATTTCTTTTGTAAATGGGGCCAAAACTGTTGTGCGTCATCGTTCACCAAAGACATCTTAGTTTGTTAAACAAGATTATGTATTTAATGAACGAGACAGCTCTGCCAGATGGAAAAAATGACTTGCTGGTGGGAGATAAATGTTTGGCTCATATGAGGAACAAACAAGCGCAGCGTCTTTGGTTCTGTTAGGGAAAAGAAGTATGTCAAAATTAAGCTAAACGGCAGCTAGAGATGGTGTAGACAAATAGCTCAGGGGACACAAGCTAAGCCTCTCTGTTTTTATTTAGGAATGTATAAAGCATTTTTCTTTGTACACATCTCCTGCTAAACACCTGTTTGCCACAGACAGATGGCATGACTGAAAAATCTCTAGTAACATCGTTTGTAATGTCCAGGATTCTCATCTTGAAATGTGTGAGGTGGAATTAATGGCTGCGTGATGTGCCTTGATACCAACTACTTGATAATTATACCATCAGAAATAATCTATGAAGAGTAGTTGCATCTAAGGTAAACATTCTATCTATCTATCTATCTATCTATCTAGATGCTTAGCTAGCTAGACTGATTGCCTCTTGATTCTACCAATCACATTTTGTAGCTTTGGGTTAAAATAAGCCTGGAGATCTTATAATATTACTTTATAACGAAAACTCATTTTCATGACACAGTGCATGTAGCTAGAACTTTTGTCTTGGAGCAAGAACGCTAAAGCAATTCTTCAGGTGTTGAACCTTACGATAATTTACCACAAAGGTTTATGTTTCCATTACCATGTTTGGCATGTATCAGTCCATGAAGGCTTGGGCCTGCCCCACACCAGGAACCACACAGGCCTGTGTACGTCCGGAAATGCAAAGTGTTTCAATTTTGCATGTATAGTCCGTAACATTCTAATATTCTATAGTTGAGCTGTTGAATAATTTAATTCTGGGATTACAATGCTTTTCTATTGAAGTTAGCCCCGGTAACTGGAGATTTCCTTTTAATTGAACTAAATGTAGCATTTTATAGGTTATTATTGTTTTTATATGCCAATATCTGAGTGCTACCATGGAATTAGTGCTAAAATAATGCTATTAGTACCAACCCTGTGACTTTTGTTTACTATCCTACTATCAATGGCACAGTCTGGGTTCCCAATTGTAATGGGAAGCCACATTAATCTGGCTTCACTGTCCTACTTTGGCCTTGCTTTCCCTCGACACGCCAGGGGAAAATGCCACAAGGCTTTCCATTTTATTGCAGCTGCTTAAATGTAAGCAATCAAGAGAGTGGGAAATTCACTATTGTTGATTATGAATAACCACCCTCTTTATGTACAGCTCTGGAATAATGGAGAAATGTCCACTTTTCTGTACTATGTTGGAATAATCTGAGGGGACACCCCCCCCCCCCTTCCCAGGCTACAAATGGTACGGTCTCCCTGGATGTATTTACATCTAGTTCTTCTCCTGACACTTCTGTGCTCCCTGTGTTTTTATTTGTCACCTTGAGTCAGAGACAAAAAAAAAGCCCCTTCCTGAATTGCGTGAAGGATTACGAACCTTATAAAGGGCCCGAAGTGAGAGAGCGAATGTCCTGCATGCACCGCATTACAATCAGTGTCTCTCTGCCATCCTGTCCTGACATCACAGCATGGCGCCTTCTTGCACATGAGTCTGTGTTGCTGACATCATGCATGAAATTTCATGTGTCAGACTGACCAGGGATGCTTCTGAAGCTGTATGTGACCTGATTTCATTATTATTATTATTATTATTATTATTATTATTATTAATATTATTATTATCATTAATTAACATATGCCAAAGTACTGATAAGATCTTTTTCTTATGAAAAGTTCATCTAGATACAGAGCTGTCAAACTGATCATTTGTCATGCATCAGTTAATCCATTTATCTGAATGGGAAAACTTTGGATATTGGAATAACAACACTGATTTTCTGGGCATGTAGACACTCATTTGTCTTTTGTTTTGTTTTGTTTTTTTCTTTTTTGTGTCTTTTCTCATCACAGCTCTACTGCTAAACCAAGGTAAGGCTGAGCATGTTTACTAGAGAAGTACATTGTCGTTTATTTTCCGACACTCAGGAGTGTCTGCAATATTATGAGATCTTTGGGCATCTCGCAGGGTTTCGCGAACTGGAGCTTTTTGTACGTTTATGTGTCTGCGGAGGCTTAACGTGATTTAGGAAGGGTTCTTCATCACAGATTGATTCTTAAGAATGCTGTAACAACCTCAGCACGCACACACTGATAAAGGAAAAGAAATATACTTATAAATATTTTTTAAGTATTTGAAAATGTGTCACCTAGTTTATTTGAAATAAAACTGTTGTTGCTGATAGATGAAGGGAGGAATTGTCATATGCATATTTTGGTGCTTAATTATTGAATTATTTATAGTTTGTTTAATCTGTATCTTTAAACTATGACTCTGTGATTTGTTGTACATTATGCACTGCAGCACATTTTAAAGTGGCTGCAGCAGGCAAGGCATAGAGTCTCAGACACACGAACGCATCTGGGCCTGGCCCTTTAAGATGAAACAAAACTGAACTCCACCAGCACCAAACCTTAAAAGGAAATCCCATTTATCTCATGTTTGTCCGATTATGATGGTCCCCTTGTCTTAGCTGGCAGGTTGGAATTCCTGCGCCCCCCCCAATCCATCTCTGGACGTCCTTAACATAGTTTACATCTTAGTTTTAAGGGTCAAAAACACTGACCAGAAGCATTAGATATGCAGATACCGTCGATTTTTTAAATGTTTGCTTTTTAATCTGAAGGTCTGGTTTGTGTTTATGATTACAGAATAACTATGATTCCGGGTCAGGCACTTCAGTTTGGATAGCATGTAAGCTTATTCATCCAAGCAGGACCCCATCCATGTGTTTATCAAGTCAGCTGGATATTAATTTACACCCCACACCTGCATACAAATGATATCCTAGGACGAAAAATTCTGGCAGGAGCAGGTCTTAGTTTTTTGAAGCGACAGTTTGTAGTTTTTAGGTACAACACCGCAATTTACAATGTTAATGTTAATGTAAATTAATTACACCAAAAAGGTGGTGATGACAATAAAGAATTGCTATTCTGAGATGCAAAATTCGGGATGTGTTGTTCCATAATTGGAGATTACTTTGGAAAATCAAGCAGATACATATCACCTTTCTATCCCCTCACAGATCAGCACAAGCAGGGGCCTGACTCTGTGGACCGCTTCTTTCCCTGTTTATGGCAACATTTGCTAATGAGTAACAAACAAATACACCAGAGAGCATTGTCACTTCATTAACACATTAATATATAGTTTGCATTGTTTTGGCTGCAAGAAAACTTTTGAATAACAAACCTCACACTTTCTGAAGCTGTCACTTCCTTCTGCTAATTGGACTCATTTTCAGCTTGAAATGTAGAGACAGTTTCCAATTAAGGTACCGGCATCAATATTTAAAACTGTTATTCAGTGTCAGTGATCTTGAAGATGGTACAATATTTATCGATTGACTGAAGACATATAAAGTTCGGTTTCAGTTTTTGCTGTTGATTGACTTAATTGTCATTCCCTTCACTTGTCCATATCCAGACTCTGACTGTTTTCGTCCATTAATTTTTTCCCATGGTTCTCCATTTTCCCCCTACTCCTCGTTCTCCCTGTGTCTGCACTCCATCTCTCTGCTCCTCACCCACCTCCCCTGCCAGTAGACCAGGAGGCTGAGCTGAGCGCGGAGGAGGTAGAGGCACGGCGCATCGCTGAGATGGGGAAGCCCGTTCTGGGCGAGCACGGCCGGCTCGAGGTGGTCATTGAGGAGTCTTACGAGTTTAAGGTAGCGAGCTACTGCTGCAACCCCTATTTAAGCCAGCATGTCATCTCGTAGTGACCAGATATAGGTATTAAATAATACAGGACGGGAAACGATTAAAATATGACAGAAGTCATTCAAAAATGGGTGCCTCCAGTTTCCGGCTCCAAAAGCGTGGTTGTGTAGCCACTGGGATTAAGGTTGCTATGGGATTAAGGTTGCTATGGTCAGTTATACAAAGTATACCAGAGTATACATCCCAGAGACACAAAACAAGAGGTGCTGTAGAACGCTCCACCTCAAAACTAACCCTCACTCAGCACACAAACAGAAACAGCAACCCCAGACATTTCAGGTGATGTATGACATATAATATATACAGAAATAAGTTTCTTAAACTGTAACCTATTATATAGTAAAATTAAATTAGTTATTACTACTTTCAAATTGCATGCATTATACTATTGGATTATAATTATGTATATTAAATTTTAATTTATTTCCATGAATGCATGAGAATACGTTTGCGAAAGCGGTAATGCAGAACATAATATGATTTTCATTTTTCATGCAAGATATACAAATTAATTTTTCTCTTTATCATATTTTAATATATGACCTTGTGAGAATGCTTCTCAGATAAAGCGCACAATGACACCGTGATAAAAATCTACTTATGCTTACCTCCAAAGAAACAAATTGTCATCCACACTGACACCCTCTCACCTGTCAGATCCGACAGGGAATGACTCCCAATGGCATACTCAATCCGGTAGGTCACTGCATGAAACCCCCCCGTGACTATACAGGGGGATTGGGTGCTCTCTGCTTGATTCTGATTTCACTTACCAACGTGGATCCACAGCTCTCTGACTTGTCCACCAGCCAATCAGAGCAGTGCAGTGTAGCATCTTTTATAATCAAGATGGTTCCTTTGTAAAAAGAAGATGCACTGGAAATGAATGAATTTCTTTGCCTTATGTCTGATTTTTTTTTTTTTTACTGCCGGATGTGATGTTTGCAGTTTTAGATATAAAGGAATTCCCAAAATACACTTCAGTCCTTTCTTTGTTCTTCTCTGTTTCCTGTGTGCTTGTGTGCAAACAACCAAATCGATTTTGATCCAGTTTGGAAAGTTCACTTTGTTTCCAGACCTGATTTTGTCTTTTCCGGTAAGGGTAGATGCTACACTGTGCTGCCCATCATTCGGCCAGGCGACCCCCTCCATCATTATCCTGTCCGTGTTTGTCTGCTTGTAATGTTCCCTTCTTGGGTTTGGCAGAGCACAGTGGACAAGCTTATTAAGAAGACCAATTTGGCCCTAGTGATTGGCACCCACTCCTGGCGGGAGCAGTTCGTCGAAGCTGTGACTGTCAGTGCAGGTCAGTGGTTTATTTAAATGTCACCAAAAACAACGATGTCCATTGCCAGTAATGGTCCTATTACCACAGACTCACGTCCGTTTAATGCATTAAGCACTGAACTGTGACTGTGCATGATAAGGAAAGTTTTTTGCAAGCAATTTCCTCTTGGTGTTTCGAGTGTATAGTCATAGTTATAGCCCCTCCTGGTGGAGAGTTTGGTAACATACAGATTAAATGCCTGTTTTTTATTATTTGCCAAATGGTTTTATTTGCAGTTTGAAAATGAATGCAGATGAGAATACATATTACAGTAAATACAAATTACATTTTTTTCTGTTGTATCTCTTTAAATTGGTTAATATAGAGTGTTTATATATTATATTTCTGATATAGCTTTAAGATAATTAGAGATCACAGTTTTATTTTTTAGTTTTAGTTTAACATTTATGGCGAAATAATTCTCTCATAATAATTAATACTCTGATAATCCAATTTTGAAATTGAATATTGATGACCCTTGTGATGATGTGCAATAATCAAATAGCCTTTCTGCCTATTTCTGAAGATGCATTTTCACTGAATGTGAGCAAATGTGGGATTGAGATTAAACGTGTCCCTCTTTTAGGTGATGGAGAGGAGGATGAGGAAGGGCGAGAGGAGCGCCGACCCTCTTGTTTTGATTACATCATGCACTTCCTGACAGTTTTCTGGAAGGTTCTGTTTGCCTGCGTGCCGCCCACTGAGTACTGGAACGGCTGGGCCTGCTTCATTGTGTCCATCTCCGTCATTGGTTTCCTCACTGCCATCATCGGTGACCTCGCGTCACATTTTGGCTGCACTATAGGCCTGCGCGACACTGTCACCGCCGTGGTCTTTGTGGCCCTGGGAACATCTATTCCTGGTGAGTTGCCCACATCTCTACTCTTACTGTAGTGATACTGGTGTAGATGCAACCATTGTACAGTAACCCTTCATATTCACAAGGGTTAAGGGCAGCAGATTCCTGCCAATGTGACAATTCACAAATAATATCTAGGCACCCCTAAATTCTGACCATAACATTCTGCTAGCTTGAACAATGACGTAAACAGTCTATTTATTACCAGTGTCTAACCAAACAGTACTGCACTGTACACATTGCATGTGATAATACTTTGTCATTTCCAATCAAGATCTTTTTATATACTATACAAACCTTTTAAATTGTGGCCCTGTATGAAAAACGTTATTACTGTGCACTGGGAGCACTATGTTTTGAAAATTGAAATGCAATGTTAATGCCAGTGAAAAGTTTAAAAGCTACTGCAGCAAGAAACGTGAGATTTCACAGTCACAAAGACAGCTAACCTGACTGAGGCTGGTTCTCCAGGCAAAGCGGTTAAGATTTTTCTATATTAACGATATAGAATGCACTTACACAAAGACATATTACGTATTACTAATATTTATATATTATATGATTTTATGTGATCCAAATCATTTTCAGTACTGTTTTCGCCTTACATGTCATCTGTGACTTTCTGCAATTTTTCGACAAGTCCATGGCCGGCTCACGGATAAGCGAAACCACAGATGTCACGCGCAGGAATGTGAAGGGGTCACTGTACAATCGTGGAGAACGTTGTCTGTTGATCTAACAGCACGTTTTTCCTCCCTCTCCCAGATACCTTCGCCAGCAAGGTGGCTGCCATACAGGACCAGTATGCCGACGCGTCTGTGGGTAACGTCACCGGGAGCAATGCAGTCAACGTCTTTCTGGGGATCGGGGTGGCGTGGTCGGTGGCGGCTGTGTACTGGCACGTGCAGGGGAAGCCTTTCCGCGTGGACCCCGGCTCCCTGGCCTTCTCCGTCACCCTCTTCACCATCTTCGCCTTCATCTCCTTTGGCGTGCTGCTCCTCCGTCGGCGGCCCTCCGTCGGCGGCGAACTCGGCGGACCTCGTCTCCCTCGCTTTTTCACCTCCCTGCTCTTCTTTGGCCTCTGGTTCCTCTACATCCTCTTCTCCAGCTTAGAAGCCTACTGCCACATTAAAGGCTTTTAAACGCAAGGCGATGGGGGAAAACAGACGCACACACTAAATGGTACATGTTGCCTTTACGGGTGTAGAGCTAATCCCAGACTGTGCATGGCACCCAGCATAATATTATAGTACCCTTCCATTTCGAGGGGGAACCTTTAATGAAATACACAACACACGCACACACACACACACACACACACGCATGCGCGTGCACGCACACACAACACCAGTACAGATTATGGTCCTCTCCATTGATAAAAAAACTTATACTAATAATGAACTTGTGGTACACTTGGTAAATGTGTGTGCATGCACACAGATGACATTTGAATGCAGTGTAAGAGAGAGGGAGCAGCAGAAGTTAATAGCAGACGTAATATCTTTAAAATGCAGGCTTTTAGGGGTTTTAAATTTGTGGTGAAGCTGAGAGAGAGAGAAAGTAGCATGACAAATAAAGATTGCCCAGTTTTGAAAGTAAGAGCTGGAATGAAAGAGAAATGACAAAGATTAGGTCAAAATTAGATGCATTAGAGGGTTTGACACCTTGTACTGCACAGGATTGAAATTACTGTGTGGTAGGAGTTTGTCTGGTTTATGGCCACTGAGGTTTCTGGAATAAATCCGTCTCCACCCTCTAGAGCTAACTTGACCTGTGGCTTTTATAGAGCACATAATTTTGCTAATCATCTTACTTCCAGATTTCTTTTTCCCAAAGCCATTGCACACACAAAAGTTTCCTATCTACTCTAATTGTAGATGTTTTATTTAAAATAATTTGCAGGCGAGGCCTTCTTATTTTGTATCTGAAAAATTCAGTATCTATTTCATAATCCAATTTGAGTTGTATTCGCAAATATCAAAACTGAAAAGACTTGGTCCTGGAAGAATTTAACTGAAGATTCATTCTCCTTCATACACAGTGTGAGGACCTGCCGCATTTAATACTGGACTGGTAGTTTCTATAGCAGCAAATAACTAAGGGGTTGGATCACTGAAATAAATTAATAACTATTGTGATATGAAGTTCGTCATCTACTGCGTCAGACCACTACATACATGGTAATGTTTAAAATGCACATGATAAAGTTGTTCAGATTAACTGTTAGAAGTAAGATTTTCTTGACTATGTGAGCCAATGGTGCATGTTTATTTTGATGTGAAGTCTATGTGCACTGAAAGCAAACTATTTGTGATCTCAAACCATATCAAACTCGAATCAAATGGTTATTGGTAGGCATTTTATGTATTTATTTTTTTAATCTTAAATACCTCTGCCCAAATTATTTTTTTCTTCTGCATTTCATGTGCACATTATTCTTAAATAATTTATATTATGGAAAGTTTTAAATACATGAAATTAAGTAAGTCCTGAATATTTGCTTGGTTGTGACAGCCATTGCACTGATTCGCTGAATATTTACTGATATATTTCTAAGCATTTCCTGGCTGTCTTGGAGATGTTAAACTATCAAGAAATAGATCAGGCTGCGCGTGGTGGTTTGGTAGGCAGCAGTTTTGCTGCAGAGTTTCCATGCTCTCCCTGTATTCCACTGGGGTCTGTGGTTTCCTGCCTGTGTCCAAAGACAGACACTTATGGGACTAGGCATGTGCAAATTGCCCATATTGTGTGAGACTGTGTGTTTGTGTGCCCTTTGATGGACTAGCATCCTCTTCAGGGTGTTGTGCCCTATGTTACCTGGGATTGGCTAATGGCTCCCTGAAAACCTTTACTGGTTAAGTGGTTAAATAGATAAATGAAACCTACTGAAATAATGTGTCACTCTAGCTAGTCAATAGCTTGTTATTTCAGGTTCTAATTAGCGTCAACAGCATTTGACAAAGTTGTTAGTAACATTTTCCCTGATATATCTATGTTTGTTGCACCCCAGCTGAGAAGGTCCAACCTAGCTCAGTTGGGTGCTGTATACATAAATATTTTTTGGACACCTGTAAATTAGTAACACTCAAAAACACTCAAGGGACAATTGCACCAAGTATTCAAATATTTCAGCAAGTTATTTTTGTTAGAATTACAAGCAAACACAAATGCATGATCATAACCTCAAGTTCAGGCAGTTTTAAATTTCTTTCTTAGCCTAAAGTCTCAACCTTACAATGTCCGGTGATATGTTTGGAAACTGGTTAATTTTTGAGGCTTTGCATGCTGGGCATATAGAACAGCTATAGGCTCTACATGCTTTGTGCTGAGAAGGACTGATAATATATCCCACAATTCCACTCTCGCACAAAATCAGCTTATTTAGGCACTAAGGCCAATAATTGTATGAGTTTATTCCATCACCTCTGGTATTTCCTTATTCTGTCCTGCCTTCCTTATGACCCACAACCATCCAAAAAGTGGGAGTATCATATGGAAATATAGCCTGTCCCCAGGTTCCGATGAGGTCACGTTTCAATAAACCCGTCGTAAGGTGAAAATAATGTAAGGCAAAAATGCATTTTAATGCAGTGCATCTAACCTAACATCACAGCCTAGCCTAGCTTACCTTAAAAACATGCTTAGAACATACATTAGCCTACAGTTGGGTAAACATAATGTCATTACACAATGAATCATTAACACAACCACTACTTTATAATAAAAAGTTTACCCATCGTAAAGCTGAAATATCGTAACACAGACTATCGTAACTTGGGGCGCTTCTATATAATGATGATGCAGATCCGTGCATTCCATCAGTTTTCATTCTATGAGTGATCCAGGGCAGTGATCAGCAGCATCGAGTCGGTACTCAGAAAGATACTGAAAAACAAAAGAACAAGACCATCTAAAAAGATCAACGATATCTTAAGCATTATGTCTATTATGTATAACGAAAGGCAGTTATGTTACTTGCTTATTTTACTAATTGAAATATTAGCTGGGAACAAAGGGTTTGGTCCAGTGGACAGAGGCCATGCTGACATGAGAAAGAGATTTTGTATTCTAAAAGGTCACACTGGGGAGCTAAGGAAATGTGTAATAAATGTGTTAAATATTGTTCATTCAACTGAAATATGCCATTTTTGTGAAATTCTCTAGTTTGTAAGGCTTAAGTAAGTACCATTCAGCTCACTCTTTATTGTGATAGTTAGTGATGCATGGCAGAGTTGTTGAACACAGTGGCTGCATGGTTCAAGTCAAAATAAGCTCAGGAAGAGCATTTGTTCCGTTTATGAAGGGTCTGAGACTGTCAAACACATGCATAGATTATTTTGTGGCTTATGTCGATATGAAGCATGTCCGCTCTCCATTGGTCCAGGCAGATGATGCACTTACTGATCCAAGAGCATCTAAAGCAGCTGTAATTTGAAACCCTCTATTTGGTTGAATTTAGATACGTAACACGGATTCAAGTTCCATCCTTGGGGTCACCGTCTGTCCACAGTTATTCATTCAGTCCTCCAAGCTCTTCGTAACACCATAGTCTATGACTGTGATGGAAGTTTTGACTGCAACTGTTGAAACAGAACTCCTCCAATGGTTTCTTATAACTGTTACCTCATCTGTTTATGTTTAAATGTGTCCCTTGTAGTCTTCTGTTTATTGAATTGCTATGCTTTAGCTATTACTATGTGAATATAATGTTAGCTGTAGCAACTTTGTGGAAAGATTGATGACTGGCAAAGACTAAGATTACTGCTAGGACCCTGCTAACATAATATTCTCAGAAAAAAACATGAGGAGAGTATCCTGTCTTCTTGCCCCAGGGTCTTGTACGTATTATTTGTATTTCCTGTTACTGTTATGTTTTCTGCAGGTACAGGAAACAAAGGAAAATGTGCAATAGGCTGCCAACTTGTATAGTATGTTGTGAGATGGCATACTATGCCTAAAACACACGTTTTAAAGTGCAATAATTCAGCCAGTGGCGAAGGTTTCTGGTATAACAGAAACATTTGTTTGTATATTGCAACATGGCCTATGAGACTGATGTGTTAAGGGAACAATAGCTTAATTTACTGTCCTTCATGCAGAGTCTGATGTTTATATACGTTTTATTAATTAACCCGTTTTAATAATTATTACTATACACAAAAATGTAAAATGTAAGAAACACATTTAGACCAGAAAATGTATTTCTGGTCTAAATGAAAAGCAGCTGGGTTCAGAACATGTTGCTGACTCAGCAAGATTCAGAAATCAAGGTCTGAGATGTTTGGGACAGGACCTCTCATATCAATTGGCATACAGAATGGTTTCTATGGCAACAACTCTCTACATGTCCTTATTTGTGTCCTTCTACTGACCTTCTACTGACGAGCAAAGACAGAGAAATGTAAAGGTATGCCTGGCTCCTGGTCTGCGTCATCCCCAACAAGAGCTGGGAGCGAGAATGAAATTTGTGTGATGTTACTGTTATTTATTTATTTTTATTTATTTTAGTAGGAATGTTGTATACTGAGAGTCTGTTTACAAATCAGTGTTGACAGATTACAAGAAATACAACTAATTTGAACAATTTTGAAATTCACGATCGCAGAATTGTCTGTTTGTCTAACTGTGACTTTGTAACTGGAATTTGGATCTTTAAAATTTAGATTTATAGCAATCCAACTCACACATGAGTAATCAAAATGTTTGATACCATTTAAATACAAGAAATAAATATATAGATATATGTACAGTATGTACTTTAACCTTTAAATGAACATATGTTTACATGGCTATATATGTATAGATATTTATAATCTGTATATGGATCAGTTTCTGTGTGTGAGGTTGATGGGCTTCAATAATATTTAACCACTTCATTAGTGCTGTAGCTCATTGTTGAAATTCAGTTAGGATGTTTTTTATCAATAGAAACAGGATTTCTGTATCATGGACTACTTACTGCCTTTGGATAATGAATTTGGTCTGCTCTAAAAGACTTTGTACACTTTTACGCTACTCTCCCTCCGAAATTTAAGAGGGAAATTTTGTATTTCCACATGCAATGCAAGAGTATATAATTATACAGATTATTGTTATAATAATAAACATTTAGATATTTTTCTATTTTTTCCTGGGGAAAAAAGGAAATCGATATGTTCTAGTTCATTTTATATTTGATTATAACCATTATATGATCATTTTCACCATATGAAGGATGTTTGCTTGTTTGTTTTGAGTTAGTGTTATACTTTTTGGAATTATTTTTACATATTTACTTTACACCTGCTGACTGTTATAACTTTTTAAATTCAGTTTGAGAGCATTTGCCTTTTAAAAGAGAGGAAGCTGTTGAACACAAAAGTCTTGGGGTCTGTGACTGCAATCTACTATCATTTTGATTATCTAATGGAAAAAAAAGATTCTGTTTTGGATTCGCTGAAACATACATTTTAACCTTTTCCTAGCGCTCACCTGTTTGGTTCCCCATGGAACAGTGGCAGACTTATTTTATCCCCAGTATGATAACCATTGTTTCTCATACACAGTGTTGAAAGAAAAGCAAAATGAGATGCACGCATGATAAAGTTAAACTGGGACACTGTAACAGTATTTTTGTCTCGACTTGTTTAGAATAGTGGCATACGTTTGGGGAGATTTAATGGTCAGTAGGTTAGCTTAGTGTGACGTCTTTAAAACGACAGTCCTGTCTGTTTCAAAACGTGCCGAAAAATGACTGCAGACTCTGCAGACTATGCCATTGCTGTAAAAGTGTGATTGCTTTCTATTGTCTACATTCTGTTGGTCGTGATTCCGATGTGTAAACGCATGAGTTTCTAGTACCATAGCATGATCCCTTATCGACATCCTTGATTCAACAATTTTACGTCTGCTTAAGAGAAATGGCGTGCTGGTTTCTGTAGTAGAGAGCGTGGCCCGAAGGTCAAACGGTAAGCCGACGGAACAGGGAATGGCAGCTGGGAGAGGAGCAGGAGAGACAGTCCCCACGCCTGCCTGGTGGAGTTACTGTTGCTTGTCATCCAGCACCTGGTACTGACAGTGCTTAATGTGTAAACTGTACCTTATACGCTCTTGAATCTTTATTATTATCACCATTATTTTTTACAAAATGAATGTGAATTTCTTATTATCAATGTGAAAAGGCAGTTAACTGAATGGACCTCCTTGCTGTTGACTCCTTGTCGGTTTGTTATGACCTCGCTGGTATATCCTGTCATGACCTTGCTGGTATATGCTGTCATGACCTTGCTGGTATATGCTCTTTGTACATGTCTGTTTGTCTTTCCCTTCCTTTGTTGGGGTGCTTCGCCCCTTGTCTTGCTCTCTTGTGTATTTTGCGTAAAGTTGTATGTGATCCTCACTCTTTGCTTGTTATTTGTAGGAATAATGACTGACTAAAGAGAATATGTATCCAGTACTGTATACTGTTTTTCAAAAAATATATAACAAAAATAGAAAATAAGGATGATTACTTGTTTTGGAGAAAATGGCATGATGTGTAATGTGTACTGGAAAAAATAACCACAGTTGATTTATTGAATACAGTTAATTTATTTTGAATGCTTTCTGTGTGTGTTTTTATTTATTCTTATTTAGAATAGAACAGAGATACTTTATTATTCCCAGAGGTGGACATTCCTGGTCCAGAAAGTAAAAATCCAGACATGGATTTTGTTTCAACCACCCAGTTGAGTACTCTATGACTATGACTCTTTAAGCTCAACTGGTAGATTGAAACAAAATCCTGGTTTGGATTTTTACTTTCTGGACCTGAAATGTCCACCTCTGATTATTCCCTGTGTGGAAATTCTCTTTATGCTTTGTCCTGTCTTGCTTTCCATACAGATGAGATCACACTTGAGGGTCACCACGAAAAGGCAGCCACCTCGCGGCACCCAGGGAGCTGGGGGTTAAGGGCCTTGGTCAATGGACCATGAACATGTGACTATTTTTTTTCCCCATAAAATAGAATTATTCGTTTGATCACTCACATATATTGACTCTGAGATCAGGGTGTATTTCACTCCAAATTCAGAGTTCAATCACAAACGTAACAATAACCAAACGTGGTATGGAACAGCACGGCAGTAAAACGAATGCGGGTTACTCAAGGCACAGCATAACTCAGCTACCCATTTACAATAAACCAAAGAAAGGGTGTAGTTTTTCTCAGGAGTGCTTCAAATTGCAGGCCCATATTTTTCTACTGTAATTAAATGCCAGAAGCTGCAATGAGGGTCACTAAGACTGACTTTCAGGAAAATTAGAGAAAAATCTGGAAGCCACCACAGCAAGTCAGCAATGCAAAGCACTTCTGGATTACTCAGCTGGCCAGATGTGAGCAGGCGTGTGCACAGCTCAGTGGGGGAGAGGCAAGCTGATTGTTCACATTTCAATGCCACACTATTTTTATGGAGCCTTTCATTAAGATGATATTATTAAAGTATGTAGGAGCAGGCATTTCATTTGCCATCAACCCAGAGGCGATTCTGGGATCAAAAAAATACATGGGGCCCTCCGACTCCCCCTCTTCAACTCCCCCCCCCCCTCTGACTCCCACTCTCCCAGCATGGTAAAATCTATTACCTTTATTTTACTGTGTCATGTAAATCTATAATATAAACAAAGAGAATTAAAGAAACACAAGAACTTTATTTTCACTTTTGTGAAAAACAGAATTCAAAAATAAAGCAGATTTGTTGTTGCAATGTATTATGCAAAGGAACGCCCTCGGGGGCCCCCTTCCAGCTCAAGGCCCCAGGCCATTGCCTGCCCTGCCTGTTCTGTCGCTGCACCTCTGCATCAACCTTTATATGGTTCTTAATGTTCTAGCCAACATCTAATGTGAGAGAATAGATGAGGTACCGATAGATTAGGTTCTAACATACTAAAGTCAGAAATAAAGGGAATGTACAAAGATCATTTAACAGATTTTTATAATAGTAATACTCAAGGCACATCCAAACATTAATTGAATATTGGTAATTGATAATTACATTTTAATAACATGTTATGATACCCCTACTCCTTTGATGCGTTGACACCCCATCCTGGGTTGTTTTCTGCCTCTTGTATAGGCTCTGAACCCCCCGTGAGCCGGAAAAGGATGAGCGGTTACAGAAAATGAACAGATGGATGGATGGATGGAATAGTTACACATAGTTAATCCATTTCTGAGGAGCCCTCTTTCTCCATGGCTGCTAAATCACATCAGTGTTAACGCACCATATGAAAAACAGCCATTTGATGCATTACACAGACAGTGACTTGTTTGTAAATTTTATCCTTAAGAAAGAAAGACATTTTGTACCAGACACTTAGAATAAAAAGTGACTTACTTAAGCATTTCTTACTCAGCGAATGGGAAATCATAAGGCCTGGAACAGAAAATCTAGCTGAAATCCTTTATATTCTAATAAAACGGTGACACTTTATTCATGCCTATGAGGAAATTGGGTTTTCACCTACACAGGCACATATTCAGGTGAGAGCGAGTTTGTGGGTCAGAGCACAGGTTCAGCCAGCATCCAGCACACTAGATTAATTTTGGCTACGGACCTCGCTCAAAGGTGCAACACTGACATCACTTGGCTGGCCAAAGGAGTTGAACTGTCAAACTTTCAATAATGAGCATTAATAGGACCACCCATGTCATACCCCATATGTCAATCTACATCACTTTCAATGTTAAGAAAAAAAGAGTACTAAAAAAGGCTATTTATGTTACCCAGTTCTGAAAGTTTTCAAGTGAAGGAATTTATCTATGGGAAAAATCTGGATCATGTAGTAAGTCTAACCACAGGAAAAAAATTCAACCCGCTTATGGATGTAGAAATTTGAGCAATATGTACCTGCCCTTTGACACATAACCACCAAGTTAATTTACTGCTATTACTAATAGCAACACAGTTAACAATACAGTATTGTATAATAGCAATACAGTAACTCTTTATTGCTAAATTCCATTAAAGTTCTGGAAGTCATATATCTGTGTGCAATGCTATAGCACAACAATCATAAAATTTAACATGCAAAGTAGATGGCTAACAAGCTTTCAGGATGTCAAGCCAAACATGCAAATCTATTTTATTATTCCTGGGGGCAGTATTCCATTAGCTCAGAGTGACTGCACTTTAAGTCTTAAATTAACACCAGATACCTTCTGTTATTTAACTTTTGTTTTTATACAGCAGTGTTGCTGACAGAGTTGGTCAAAGGCACTTAATGTACAGTCTAGAAATACTGAAATATAAAACCGGTATGAAGACAAGACAAGTTATAAAAGTGATGCAGCAAGAACTCTCTGATAGGTAATGGACAAAAAGTTTTTAAAAATACCTTTTAAAGGTATTGGGGGGGGGGTCAAGTGGCAAACTTCTCTAGGCATAATAATCTGAGGCAAGAAAAATATGCATATTAGTGCTAGATGTTGCAAAATGATGTTTAATAGACACATATTAAGGGAGGGCTAAAAAGCACAAATGATGACTTCACTTAAGGATAGAAGTCCCTTATTTGGTTATTTTTTCAATTCTGGGGTGGATTTAATTTATATGCAGGGAGCAGAGTATTTCATAATTTACGGCTTCCCAGTAAGTTTGTTTGTGACAAAAACACGTTTCAATCATTAGTCGTATTACATTTGATTACTCTCAAAGCATTTTGCTATGTCATCTTGTAAGTGATTGGATCTTGGGCAACATTTACATAGCGCACCGTGGCTTTGAGGCATTAAAGATGCGAGTCTCAAAAAGCGGATGTGACCGTTTGCATTCTTGCGATGGTGGCGCGATGGAGACTAAGCTATAAGCGGAGACTGCCACCTAATGTGCCGGAGTGTCATCCTTAGGCGACAACACGACGGATTTTCTTTGCAATGCCCCATAAATTCGTTACCGTCGGTCCGAGTTTTATCGGAATAGCGAGAAACCTTTCGACGGACGTTGAAAATTTCGAGAAATCGGCACAAAATATCACCATACGGCATCAAGCCCCTGTAGGGAAACCCCTCCTTTCTCCATAGAAGCAGAAGTTGCTATAAACTGCGCATGCGCGGTGCTCAGCCGGGTCGCTTTCGTTTCACCCGGAGTCACTGGAGTTTGAACAGAGGGGGTGAGGTGAGCAGATGGACCTTTGTAACGTTGTTTTTTAAACCCTTCGCCATATACAGCTAATGCGTATGCGTGCGAATAGTTCACCATAGTGTGTTTAGTTCCCTTTGTGAAAGCAGGCGTTCGGCAAGATAATATCTCGTGGGCCGGAAGGGGATATACATTGATTCACGGAACAGCGCTGTGCAGCTCGGCGGCCATTGTTTATTGAGCCACACTGGTAATGCGCCTCATTTCTGGCCAGCACACTCCTATCCGGTGTTGAGATACAAAGTGTGTCCGTGGAGTCGTAACTCTCTTAATCGGTGATAATACGATGGTAGTTTTTGATGAATGTGCGGTAGTCTGAGTGTAGTGGATGTGAAACACGCCACGGGCCTAAGCGGGCACTCGCGCCATTTGCCGTTTCGGACGTAGCGCCACTATGTCAGTAATACCGAGCAATACTGTTTCAAATCAGTCACTAACACTAAGTACTTGACAGTTAATGACTAGAATTAGACAATGTTGTTGTTCGCTTCGATACTACTACTGGTAATATAGCGGATGTATATCTGGCTTTAGTCATTTAAGTAAATCTCTATATTGTATAGTGTCTTTATTAATTGCGTTGCACTTGTATGTCGAAACCTCCTCGAGAATGCTGACCAGATTGCTTATTGGAAAGTAGTTAGCTTATCTGAACTTTGGTGAGGTACATTACTCGTCTTATGAGTGTATATGGTGTATAAGCTGCTGTAAAAATGTCCCAACAAGCAGTGCAGGTCACATGAACACATTTCTTTTATCAATTTTATGTATTAATTAATCCCCTGTTGTGCTTGTTTGCAGGAAATGTCGTACTACTCATCTTCCCGCAGCTCTTCTCGCAGCCTAGATTGCAAGGTCTACGTTGGCGACCTCGGCAATGGTGCAGCGAAGGGTGAGCTGGAGAGGGCATTCAGCTACTATGGGCCTCTGCGGAGTGTCTGGGTGGCTCGAAATCCCCCCGGCTTTGCCTTCGTGGAGTATGAAGATTCCCGGGATGCAGAGGATGCGGTAAAAGGCATGGATGGCAAGTAAGTAACCCAGGTTGTATTGTTCATGGCTTTTGCACTACTCCTTGTTAGTGTATTACAGGTGACTGGATTTCTCATGTGACTTTGCTTCACCTGTAATGCAGCCTGTTTTTTTTTCTCTCTCTCTCTCGTCAGAGTGCTCTGTGGGACCCGGATCCGTGTAGAGTTGTCCACTGGGTTGTCCCGGAAGACGCGATATGGGCGGCCAAGCCGACGCCATTTTGACCCGAATGATCGTTGCTACCAGTGTGGTGACCGGGGCCACTACGCTTATGATTGTTACCGTTTCAGCAAGAGGGGAGGGAGTCGTCGTAGTCGGTAGGACCCTGAATCCTCTGAGGTGCTCGGCTACATTCCAGGAGTCTTTCTGAGCTGACACTGACTTCCGTCTCTGTCCTTCCCAGGTCGCGTTCCCGCTCCCGATCTCGGTCCCGATCCAGGTCCCGGGGACGGCGCTACCGTTCTCGTAGCCGCAGCCGTAGTCGTAGCCGAAGCAACGATCGGTAGGTTTTGCCGTCCTGCCTGGTCGACGCGTCTTTCATGCCTGTTCACATTGGTTTCTGTGCTGATGTCTTTATTCATCTCAGCAGGTGTCAGTCCCCGTCTCACTCTAAGCGGAGGAGCAGGTAATATCATGTAACTGTGTGGTTTGTGGGTTGATAGGAAATGTATGGACTGTTTCTGTTGGCTGGTTCATACTTCTCCGCACAAGCACAACACTTGCTTATCTACTCTGCGTATGCGGTGACGGAAACATTCATAGCTCTCCAGTCAGGCCACATACTTTGCACATGTGTACAACGTATTGTATTTACTTTTTTGTTAATATAAATGTATTATTCTGATTTCCTGCACACATACCACAGCATCGAGGTTTGTGCTCATTTCTCTGTTTTACAAATTCAGTCACCTCGCAGGGTTGCCAACTTAGGTCAGCTGCCTGGTGTGAGATTTTCAATTTGAGACAAGTCTGCACTCACTTAAACATGCATGTACATGTATGTAGCTGTGTTATTGCTGTGTAAATAATGTGTAGGGACTCCAACGCTCGTCAAAAGTATACCTGTCGGTATTTAAAGTGATCGCTAGCGATTCGAGCATGCTCAGTGCGTCCAGAGCTGCGCGTACACCCCTGCACGGACACGGATTTGGAGTACAGCAAGCGTTTGTCCGCACAATGACGTAAAACACACCATAAACATTAGAGCGGAGACGTCCACTAGTGTGCTTGTGGAGAAGTTTGAACCAGCCTTAAGCTGTTGAGCACTAATGTTATATTCTGCCAGATGTGCTCCAAATCCATTTTTTGATTTGTATCGAATGCTGTAACTTTCATATTACATACTTGTATCATATTGCAGTGAATTAAGTGTATTAAGCTAAATAGCCCTGTTCTACAGTAAGTAAATCACTTCGGATTTTGCTGAAGTCTTAACCTTCCAGTATAAGTTGGCTGATTCAGAGACATAGTTCTTGTGGAAATGTTAGCTTGGTTTGATAACTGAACATTTGCCCTCCGTTATACTAAGTCTGCCTCCCATATTTAGGTCTGGTTCCCAAACTCGATACAAGTCCAAAACTCCAGTGAGAAGGTAGGCTGCCGTCTTCCTTTTGTCCCTTTTACAGAGAAATGACCTGCGCAGAGGGAGAACCTCTGAGAACTGTGTATACCCTTCTTTATAACACAACTTGTCCATATATAAGGTATACAATTAGATTTGTAATTAAATACATTAGGGCTGCCTCTAACAACTATTTTTCCATAAATTTAATCTATCAACTGTTTTGGTCGATTTAATTTGAACAATTTTCTCCCGTTTAAGTAAATTTTATTTTGACAACAAACTGTTATTGCAGGGCTTTATGTAATGGCCGTTGGCTTTTCAGCACTGTGCTGACATTACTCCCACAATTCGAAAAGCAGACTAATAATAAGCTTAAAATATTAATGTGACGTGTTGTGATGCCCAAAAGTTAGTCCTTACCCTTATACTTAATAAATTTGGTGGGCGGCGCGACTGTTTTGTTAAGCCATGGGAGTGGGGCGGCTCAGCAGCCATGACGTCATCTTTTAAGAGATGTTGTGGTTAAACAAGGTAAAAAGTCACTGGAGGTGTGACTGTACTTTTTGGCTGTTTAAAGTCTGAAACATTTTTTGTAACTATGATTTCCATTTTCAATTCAGTTGTATTCGTTCACAATTTTTGTACCAATTTTTGTTTCCGTTTTAGTTTGCAATAATAACACTGGTTCTAACAAGCCCAATGCGCACCAACACACCAGCACGGCTAATCAACATAGAATAAGCCCAGATTCTAGCCTAAACGTTTTCTAAGGTGGCAGGCAGACAAGTTTTGTGGATTTCATGCTGTGTATTTAGCAGCTACACAGACAAGAACTTTAAAGCTCTCCATACTAACGGTTATTTAATCGACATGAATAGACAACGCGGTGGGTGGTTTTGCCTATTCTGGCGGTCTAGAATAGTGCCTGCGTGTGTTCTCTTCAGGTGGTCATACATGGTACTAGTGCTGCTTCTGTATACCATTGAAACCCTTCACAGTGTTACTACTACCTTTTTATTTTGTGATAATTTGAACTACTCCCATAATTATATAGTGATATTGAAGAGAATCATTTGTTATAATAAATCCATCCATTTTCCAAACCGTTTATCCTTCTGGGTCATGGGGGGTCCGAAGCCTATCCCAGAAGCTATGGGCATGAGGCAGGGAACTACCCAGGACCGGGGGCCAGCCCATCGCAGGGCACACACCATTCACTCACACATGGACACCTATCGGCAATTTAGTAACCCCAATTAGCTTCAGCATGACTTTGGACTGTGGGGGGGGGGGATCAGAGTACCCAGAGGAAACCCCATGACGACACGGGGAGAACAATTAGAAATCAAAAAGGTAATTATATTAGAATTAAAATGTCGATTTTAAGCTATTTATGATTCATTTTGAGCATCGACTGTCAACTAATCGTGGCAGCCCTAAAATACATTTCAGTAAAGCAAAATCCCTAATTATTGATTTATTTTAATAAAATCAGTTAAGCAGATGTATGTCAAGTGAAATATGGTGGTAGAATGTCTGGAACTAAATGAGGGTTATAAACAGTAAAATGTTGCCATCAGGATAAATATGCAATATTAATCTAATAAAATGTCAAGTGAAGCAATGTATCGAGCTTAGTACACGGTTATAATCTAACTTATCACTATTCAGTTAAATATACAGTGATCCCTCGCTACTTCGCGGATTCACGACTTCGCGGGTTTTTAAATATACAGTAGTAGTAGTATTTCCTAGTCTAAGAACAACACAAGTTT
>JAODUD010000036.1:8207725-8226319 GCA_026784285.1 Stomatorhinus walkeri
TCATACTCAGCTGGTTGGTAGAAACAAAACCATGGTCTGGATTTGTAGCTTCTGGACCTGAAATGCCCAACACTGCAGATTTCCTTGTAAAAGGCCCAGACCCCCCCCATTCCTCCCATGTGCAGGCTATATGGTAAGGGTTCATTTAGTCAGCCTGAAAGATTCCCTCACCCAGACAGGTTTTTTGTTTTCTTCTGGGCTGAAGCAAATAAAAGCGGTTACCTTTCCCAGCAGGGGGCGTCGGGCTTGTCTCTCATTTCATTCTTAGAGATTTATGGTATCTGGGATTGAGGGCAGACCAAAATCGCTAAAGCCATTACGTAGTTTTACATACATCTGTGTATTGTAATTTACAAAACAGATTTGCTACTGACTAAAACAATATAGTGAGACATTGCAGGACATGAATTGACAGTCTGATTGGCTGTGTAGTTATTTACTAATAGCTTGTCATGAATATTTCCATCATGTTATTTGTCTACCCATGTGCAATTCTTGTATAACTTTCCCCCTCACATAATTGCAGATTCATAATAAGGTTTCTTGGTATGTTACCATGTTTTTCATGCTGTAAATTTGACGTGACAGATGTGAGCTGCTGTGTGTATTGCCTGGTTCCTGTTTAGTACAGTGTACAGTACCGCTTTCCCGAACATGTATCTACCCTTCATATGTGCATCTGCATAGATGGAGATGGCAAATGGAACAACGCACAAGGTGTGTTTAGTGGAGGGGGGGTAAATGTATTCACAGCAGCGCCACCTTTCCACTACCTTGACGCGTTTAGTTATTTCCTGTCATTTTGAACCCCCTCCATCAGAGGAAACATGGACAGAACCCATTGTGTTGTGTGTATTTTGGCTATCCGACTAGCTTGTCGCACTGTAAGAATTTTAAGATTGTTAGTCATTTCCTTGCGCATCTTAAGTATCACGATTGCGTTTTTTGTGGCTGAGTAAACTTCGCTGCTTCCTACTGGTATGTGTGAGCGCATGGGCCCTGTACTGTTCTGCTCGGTGCTGGATGAGTTTGAACTTCTGTGCAAAATTTTCTGTCACTGTCTTTTTTTTTTTACCTATCACATTCTGCTTCCTTCCTCTTCCTTCCCTCTTCTCGCTCTTCAGATATGAATGCCAACCCCAACAAGCGCCAGAGACAGCCGGCTCTGCTGGGAGACCACCCTCCAGAGTACGGTAAGGCTCTTGGGGCCTGTGTCCTTGAACGGGGAGAGTGCCCTCTTCTGGTGGCACCTCAGTTGCAGTGCAGCTGTTGCAGGGTGGAGTTTGCTGAATGGCACGTGCTGGTGTGCAGTGGCAGCAAGGAGATGCTGTGAACCTGTCACTCAGTCTGTCTGCGCGGCTTGGTCGTTGCAGCGCGCGTCTCTTTCAGTGCACAGTTGTAGCCTCCTGCCCTCTGTCTCTTGCCATAACTTCACGTCTGTCTCTTGTTCCATCAGGGGGGCCACAGGGTGGTTACCATGGCCATTATCATGATGAGAGCTATGGGCCGCCCCCTCCCCCTCACTACGAGGGCCGCCGTATGGGCCCTCCGATGGGGGGCCCTCGAAGAGGGGGACACAACCAGCGGTACGGAGGGCCCCAGTATGGGCACCCACCACCCCCACCTCCACCAGGAGAGTACAGCCCCCACGCCGACTCTCCTGTTGTCATGGTGTACGGCCTAGAGCCCTCCAAGATGAACGCTGATAGGGTCTTCAATGTGTTCTGCCTCTATGGCAACGTGGAACGGGTAGGTTGGTTTGTTTTGTTTGCCTGCTTGAGTCGTCGAAGGGGGGGCGACGAGTTTTTCAGGCCTCGGATCGGTAAAACCAAGCTGATCTAAAATTCAGTGACTTTTTGTTCAGGTAAAGTTCATGAAGAGCAAGCCTGGAGCCGCCATGGTGGAGATGGGGGATTGCTATGCTGTGGACCGCGCCATCACCCACCTTAATAACAACTTCCTGTTTGGACAGAAACTCAATCTTTGGTACATTCTTGCATTTTCATTATATCCCTGTGTCGGCATGGTTGACATGCAGTGATTTACAGGTATAAGCTTCTGCCAACGTACAAGATTGATTTCTGGTCGCAGCTAAGCAAGTTCGGTTCCTCATTTCTCGTTCTTCTCTCCCTAACCAGTGTGTCTAAGCAGCAGGCTATTATGCCTGGGCAATCCTATGAGCTGGAGGATGGAACCAGCAGCTTCAAAGACTTCCATGGCACCCGGAACAACCGCTTCACCTCTCCGGAACAGGCTGCCAAGAACCGAATTCAGCACCCCAGCAACGTCTTACACTTCTTCAATGCTCAGCCTGATGTCACTGCTGAGATATTCACACAGGTATGTTCTGTTTATCATGTTCTTTTCATTTGTACTACAAAAATTGTACCCCCCCCCCCCTGCCCTCAAGTGATTTTTAAACATCTGGTATGTTTCAGATTTGTGAGGAACTTGGGGTGAAGAGTCCTTCCAACATTAAACTCTTCACAGGAAAGAGTAAGTATATGGGGTGAAGACGTTGAAATTGCATCTGTCTTTCCTGTATCAATAACACCATTCAGTCTCTTATAATGACCTGTAATAAAACCGAACAATAAGTCTTCGGCAATGTTGCAGAACAGGAATCAGATGACAAATTGCAACGTTCATTCTTGATAATGGGCAGTTTTGAGTATTCAACTAGTAGGTTTTTGGATGGTAAATTCAGTAGTTGATGTGTACTCATCAGGAGGAGTTTAAGGCCGTCCTTATCGGTTGATGATAATCTGTGAGATGGATGTTTTTGAAACTTAAAGTAAGCAGTAGGGAACCACGCCGTATCAATAAATTGGACTTTGTGTCTCTCGCCTCGGGTGGGGGTACAGGTGAGCGTAGTTCATCCGGCCTTTTGGAGTGGGAGTCCATCAATGACGCCATGGAGGCACTAGCCATGATGAACCACTACCAAATGAAGAATCCCAGTGAGTTTCCCGACATCCTTCCATTTGAGTGAGGTGTCAAATGCTGCATGAGTAACAAGTGCGGTCTGCCTTTCTTCCCCAGATGGTCCATACCCTTACACCCTGAAGCTGTGCTTCTCCACTGCGCAGCATGCAAATTAACTGGCAGCCAGTTCTTCAGCGACTGCTAGATTAGCACCACATCACACCTTTTTAGTTTCTATCCAGAATATCTTGTATTGTTCGTACAAGTTGTGTGTGTGTGTGCGTGTATGTGTGTGTGTGTGTCCGTACAGTTTTTTTTTTTTTGTCTATTTACTGTGGAGCTGCAAAAGCCACACGTGACTGACACTGACGCACAGAAGGTTGTTTTTACTGAGAGATTAAGAGAAACGCTTTTGTAATTTTTTCCCCGCCTCTGAATTTTTTTTATTTCCATTTGACATTTTGCTGTGTCTACAGCACTACACCTCCTGGGAAGTCAACTAAAAGGAAGAAAGTATTGCATCTTTTGTTTGTTCCAAAATAAAATGTAAAAGTTCGATTCTGTGCACTGTCTTTACTTGGGTAGTTGGTGTGCATCCTGCTAGTATAACATGACAGGTGGCGCTGTTCCTAGGAACACGTGACCAGAGGTGGAAAGTACTCAATTTTCATACCGCCGTACAAATCTTTTGATCTTACAAAATCCACCATATCCTTTTAAAGTCGCTTAAGACCGTGCAGCCCAAGAATGAAAGACTTGAGTCGTATATATATATATATATATATTTTTTTTTTTAGAAAAAGCTGCGAAACTTCCCGAGTTTGTTGGCGTGGATTAATGAAATGACTTCTGTGGAAGATGAAAAATCGGTCTATGGACCGGGTGTAATTATGGATTAAAAACATTTCGCATCGTAGCCTACTTTGATTTCTTAGGTTTTAGTTGACTCACTAACCACTAAGTCTTCCACTACATAAATATCCAATGCAATCGTCTCCATTATTGCAGTAATAACCCTAGTTAATATTTATAAAGTGTCAATATCGGACGGCAGTTTAGGTATGTTATAACTACTTGAAAATAGAAGTTGCAGCGGTTTACACAAGTAGTTATTTGAGTAGGCAAAAAAATAAACATAAGTACAAATTAAGTATTTGTACTTCGTTATTTTACACCATTTCACGTGACGATAAAACTATTGCTTTGCATCAGATTAGTATTTTATCTGAGTGAAGGATCAAATTGGTTAAACCAAGAACATATAATTCTTAATGTGTTTGAGTAAAGCGCCTCCAGCTAATGGAACAACGCCGACCTCGGATTAAGTTCTAGCAGGTTCTTTTGAGCCTTTCCGGCCGCCGTACGACGAGTCATAAGAAGTAAGCGTATGATCCACAACTAACCCTGGGACATTATACAAATAAACGAACTAAAGCTATCATCGTGCGAATATCTAAGTTTAGCCATTTGGTACAGCGTTGTAAGCGCTGCCTTTGGGTTGCATAGCACAACATTAAAAGGACGTGCAAAGGTCAATGGCTTATCTTGTCTGCTCTGCTTTCATAAGAAGTAAGTGACACTGCATGTATCGAGCTATAGTAAGTATTCTTTAATATTCTGTGACTCAATTTTAGTCATTTTGACCATTCTCCATGAATCTGTGATCTATGTACTTTCGGGGCGGTATCTTTTAAAACGCTTTGGGTTCGGATTTTTTGAGTTTGTGGTGGAAATCGGTAAGTGAAAGAAAAAGGAAGCAAGGTGCGTGTGCACTGGAGACTATCGCTAACAATCTGTTATTTTTTACTGAAAAAAGTACAGCGATTTGCAAGGGTCGTAAACTGCTTGCAAAAATGCATGCCAAAATTAAATGATTTCATTCCTTTTTTGAGGCTGCGTGACACGTTATGTGTATGTTCCAGTTTTTTTGTAATGGAGAATTACTATGTTTATGTAACTCGGTCTTTGGCACACTAACCTTTATGTGTGTTTATTGAACACCGGTTGGAAGGTTACAGCTGGCTGGACGGTGACCCCATAAAATCATTTTACAGCGATCGAGTTCTACTAAGCATTGATCAATATGAAACAGAATTAACGTGCATATAATAATAATAATAATAATAATAATAATAAT
Organism: Stomatorhinus walkeri; assembly: GCA_026784285.1. NCBI lineage: Eukaryota > Metazoa > Chordata > Actinopteri > Osteoglossiformes > Mormyridae > Stomatorhinus > Stomatorhinus walkeri. Next base: position 8,212,788 of record JAODUD010000036.1, read on the forward strand.
ACAGTGTGCTTTATATGTTATTGAAGCCGGTCTAGCAGTTTTAAGAATATACATTATGATGCGTCACTCATTCTAGTAAAAGTTTTGATTTTGGACCCTGCTGATGACGTCACCAACTTTTGGAAGAACCTGTTGGCTTTACATAAACGCCAGATTCTGTTGGTATTTATTAGACAGAGGACTGTGGCTGCCGGGGCTTAGAGCTGTTCGGGAGATGTCTACCCAGGGAGGTCCCACTCCGCCTTTCTCCACCCTGTCCGTGACCCGCCCAGCCAGCATGGTCACTCAGGTGGAGCTGCACCGACCGGAAAAGCGCAACGCAATGAACAAAGCTTTCTGGAGGTACGGTTTGCAAACCTAAGGAAATTCAATCCCGTCTATCTCATTTTATTTTTGTTGCAGCATGTGCAGAGTAACGTCTTCCTTTGCATGTGCTAATGTGGTAGATGGGTAAAGACGACTTCTTAAAACCAGTGTATGTGAGCGGAGTGGAGCGGGCGGAATTTGGTCAGAGAGCGGAGCGGTTTTTTAATTAAAGCTGGAGCGGTCGCTCGGTCTCGCTCCAATATACGATTTTGAGTTGTGCGGAAATCTACCCAGAATTCATGTGTACAATTATCAGAACCGTTACACAAATTGTTAATAATAATAATAATAATAATAATAATGTAGGGCAAGAACAACAATGTGGTGAAACTGTTTCAGTGAGTAAAGATTCACTTTGGAATCACTTTTCCCAGAAACATGAGTGTGCTACGCGAACAGGCGGAAGCCAGAGCAAAACGTGAGCAAGTTTTATATGGTTGTAGCTTATCAAGTCCATAAAGTAAATAAAAGTATAAAAGCCTATAAAATAAATATTGGTAATCCAAATAAATTGGTTTTGTCATTCAAAGTAGGTCTAATGGGATCTTTTAATTTCACGTAACGCTGTCAGTGAAATTGTATTTTATAGAGACGCAGCAGTAGCATCAACAGAAAGATTTGAGGAATTTAAAACGTGGATGCTTAGTCTGTATATTCTTTAGGCTATTAAGCACACTGATTCCTTTATTTTTAAGCCTATTTTTGTATGGAATGCCATTGCCAAACCTGTCCGTTGTTGCCTATATGTTGTTTAAAAATAAATATTTTTCTGTTCTGAGTGGCAATGTTACCGTTGCTCATATTTCTTTATGATATAAGGCTTCTATTTAAGGTGACAATTGTTAGGCATGCAGATTATTTGTCCCTCTTTTAAATTGGAGCGATTTGACTGGAGCGGGGGAAATTTTAGTGGAGCGAGTACCGGTATTGAGTGGAGCGGCTTAGTGCGAATTAGAGCAGAGGAGCGGGCGGAGCCAACAGTCTTGTGAGCGAGGAGCGGAAATTCTCACCGCTCCATTCCGCTCACATGCTCTGCTTTAAACTAATAAGTAATTAAAATACTGTATATATGTCAAATATACCACATAATCTGTAGTATTACGAGTTCCTCTGCTTTCAGTGGTTTTAAAGGGGAATTTGAGACATTATCTAGATTATCATCAGATAAAATTATGTTTCCAAAGAAACTCCACAAAATATAACTTTGCAGTGTTAACAAGAAAATTTTCATTTGTGTTTTAAGTTTATGGAGATATATTTATGCATTTCTGTCTCTTTTTGTTTTGATTGGACTTGTAGTGTGCTGTTCTGATGGTCTGTCATTTGATATGTTCACATTTCACATCGTCTCTCATTAATGTCATTTGTGAAGAATAACACAATAGGACCAAATCCATTCCGAAGTATATGTAACAATGCTGACCCTTTGATATTTTTCTGCATTTTAAAGTCTTTTTCTTCTGTAGTTTCACAATATGTAGAATTTGACAGCTCTTTTAGAGTTGTACTTCATACACCCCCCATCTTTCCCAGTGAGATGGTGGACTGCTTTTCTCAGATTGCTGAGGACCCTGAATGTCGGGTTGTCGTGGTAACCGGAGCAGGCAAAGTCTTCACATCAGGTAGCTGGGTGGAACTTGTTGAGTATGTGCTGGTTCCCACTGTGCTTAATGTAACGTGAACATCCAGACTGTTTCCATAGCTACAGAACGTGTGGTGTCTTCCCATTTAGGGATTGACCTGATGGACATGGCCGGCAATATCCTTCAACCAACAGGAGACGATGCTGCAAGAACTTCATGGAACTTGCGCCGCCTTCTCAAGAAGTATCAGGAGACTTTTTCTGTTATGGAAAAGGTTGGTTCCTGGCTTCTGTTTTATATATAAACTCCTGTCAAGTTCATCCTTGATTACTATCCTCAGGCTCTATGAGTATTGTGCAATTATACTGTACCTTTTTTTAAACTTGGCAAAATAACTTGCCCTGAGCAGAAAAATGTGGTATTTCTCAGTCAGCATTTATGTGTATAAGTACTTTGTAGTAAAATGTGTCAGATGCATTGTGTGCAATACACTGGTTGTGTGTGTATGTGTGAGTGCTCTCTGCCACTCTACAGTGTCCAAAGCCTGTGGTTGTCGCAGTACACGGAGCTTGCGTGGGAGCAGGTAAGGAATCCTGCGCAAAATAAGCCTGCATGCTGCATGCTCATGTGCATGCAGGCACGCATGTCCAAAAAATACCTCAACCAGTAACCAAACCACTTAACCAGTGTAAGTGTGACAGTCCTGTGATGGTATACAGACAGTCCCCAGGTTAAGAGTGTCCGACCTTCGGACAACTCGTACTTATGAAGGGATCGCCATAAAGCCTATTACATTAAAACTTTGGGTTAGATACAGTGGATCATAATAATAAATGTGCACAATTTGTGATGTTCATGAAAACAATGTGGCTTTAGCAATTTGTTTGCTCTAGGTGCTGTACAGTCCCGTATGCAGTTGCTTTTATTATTATTGAATAATTATTATGTACTGTATCATTATTTTTCCATCTTACCTACAAATTAGACTTAATGATAGACTTATGGGATGGATCTGGTTTGTAACCTGGGCACTGCCTGTAGTCACCTTGTTTCTCTTGATTCCTTGACACAGGAGTGGACCTGATCACCGCCTGTGATATCCGCCTCTGCACACAGGACGCTTGGTTCCAGGTCAAGGTAAAGACTTCTTTTTGCATCACCCAAAAGTTCGTTTTCCCTTTTTAAAGAAGGCCGTTTTGCTTTTTATTCTCAATTAATTTATTTCTTAATCAAAAAAAAAAAAAAAACAAACGCATCAACCTCCCTGTCTGTCCCCCCGAGGGAATCAAATAGGCCAATGCACTCCAAGAAGTCTTCTTTAGATGATGTATTGCATGCTTAATGCTATAGACAAATCCAAGTTTAGAAATAAACTTGTCTGCCAGTCAAAGTCTGCGGTAATCGGCTCACATACCAAATGAAACAGTAGGCAATTGTTATCATGAGGGAGGAAGAAATCAACCTGAGCTTGACTTCATGTGAGAGCTTGTTAAGGCGCTCTGGAATTTATGGCACCATAGATTCTTTAGCGTCACAGAAAGCTTTAACCTGCCTTCTGTAAGCTATATTCTTGTAATACTGACTCTGTACTGACTATATAGTATTAGGTGATAGTATTAAAAAGAAGTTGAAGAATTTCCCTCTGGGATTATTAAATCTATCTATCCATCCATCCATCCATCTAAATTCTCAAACATGTCCTGCTGCACGTGCATAAAAATTCGCAGCTCGTTGATCTGTTACTTGTTGGTTGATGTTCTGTAAGACAGGAAGGCATCACTGCCTGCCCAGTTATGTGTGGTATGATCCCACCAGGCCCCAAAGACCATTACCGTAGAAACATTTATGCGTAATGAGCGGTTATGGGGGGGGGGGGGGGGACATGAAAGCAGTGAGGCTGATAGAAAACCTTCATTTATTCAAATTTGTCCCCCGTTTGTTCTTTCGGATGGATTTGCATCTGGCGAATTTTTGTAAAGGTAGTTCTGTATTGCACAACTCGACATGGTGGTCTGATGGTCATAGGAAGTGGACATTGGCTTGGCAGCAGACGTTGGGACTCTACAACGTCTTCCTAAGATCATCGGGAGCCAAAGGTAAGGCGGAAAGGGTCCCCGAGCAGTGCTTCCCAACCCAGGCATCAGTGACCCCTTGACAGTGCACATTTTTGCTCAGAACTCTGAATACCAGGCATGGCTCTGTAGGGAGAGAGGAGAGAAGAAAACTATGGACAGTTTGGGATCCCCCGAGGACTGGTTTGGGAAACGCTGCCCTAGAGCATTATTTGTTTCCTTAATCGAATATTATTCCGTTCCACTCCATTCTTTTCCAGTTAATTTTTTCGGATGTTTTGGTGTTGGGTCATATCTTCATTGCAGCCTGGTCAATGAGTTGGCTCTCACGTCCAGGAAGATGTTCTCTGATGAAGCGAAGAGCAGTGGATTGGTCAGGTACCAAGTATTCTTTTTGTTCATTTACGCTGCCTAACTCTGCAAGACAGTTTGCAAAATCTCTTGAACGCTTCCAAATCTTTATAGCGTTACGACAAGCCTGCAAGCGGCCATTAATTATTCTATTATTAATTATTCTCTTATTATTAAGTCTTCTATCATTTATCATGTAAACAGTATGGCAAAGTAAGTATGTGTACCTGTACATGTAGTGTCAATATATGTAGTGAGTCTACATAGACAAAGATGCATAAAGTATGGTATAAATAAAGAATATAAGGGTAATGAATAAAAATAAAAAATGTATAAATATTACAGAAGATAACATTGTGCTGAAAGGCTGAGAATAAGGCAGGCAGCAGCTTTGAATGTAGAGTATCTTTATTTATTGCAGACTGACAGTACTAACTACCTCTCATCTCCCCTCTGTAGTCGCGTGTTTCCAGACAAGGAAACAATGATGTCTGGGGCTATGGAGCTGGCCGGAGAGATTGCTTCCCGCAGCCCAGTCGCTGTACAGGGAACCAAGATCAACCTCATCTACTCCAGAGACCACAGTGTAGCAGAGGGGCTTGAGTATGTGGTAAGATGCTTCACTGGAACAGACGCGAAACATTCCGAGATCGTCTCGCTCGGTTTGATCTCCCCAAAGGCTGTTGGTGCGCTCTAAGGAGCGTACTCAAATACTCAGCAGGCCTGAAACCAAGTACTCATGTGCTCGTTGCTGTGATGGTGTTTGTGCGGCAGTCTTGGCCAAGTGAAAGCCATACCCACAGTGGGAGTGGTGTAAATTAATATTAGTCACAGTGATGGATGGCATCAGTGAAGATTGAACTACCTGTACAAGGTTCTTTTTCCATTCTTGTTATGTCTGGTCTTCACATTCTCTGAGATCTATCTGCAGGCTCACATATGTGTTTATATCATATGTAAGGAAGGAAGTTATGTCTCGATAAGCATTCAGTTGCTGCATGCACGAATGCCAACACTTGCTGCAATGGTTATATTTTAACCTTTGCTGAAAAATAGCTACTTGCAAGTAGGCAAGTTATGTAAATTACGTTACAAAGAGCAAGTTGAGGGAGGCATAAAAATAATTTCCCCAAGGGGATAAATAAAGCATTGATTATTATTATTATTATTATTATTATTATTATTATTATAAAATTAAGGACATAAGTGACCTTGATATTAGCAAATTGTGTTTACATGACAGTAAATGCCCTCAACACCATTTCCAGCCTCGCCGCTTTTGCTCTGTGTCACAGACGTGGCTCCGGGCCGATTCATACTTCCCGGGAAAGTGCGCGTGCAGCGACATGCGTGATGCAGTGGCGGACAGTCCGCGGTCCTGAATGTTTATGCTTTTACACACCAGGCAAAGCTGCTCCTAAACGTCACATTTATGAAGTGTGGATGTTAGAAGAATTAGTAAGAACTTTACTTCTTAACTAATTTTGTACTATGTACTTGCAGTACGCAAGGCAGGGTTACAGTCGCTAAGGAAAATGACAACTAAAGCTGTTGCTTTGAAAACCAACTAAGATAAAATAAAAGCGAACGTCAAATACTTCCCGTTACTGTTTTAAAATTCTATTTCACTAAAGTGATGATTTGTCTTTGGCCCTCTCGTGCAATTAACTTACACCACGTCGCAACATCTTGTAGTAGCCAGCAATGTCCTACAACTTTCCATCTAGTATATGGTATATTTTCTGTAAAGGAATAAATGACTCTATACTCTTGTGCCGAATGTTTAATATATAATGCAGTTTTTGATAACAGAGCCTGAGGGTCCATTTTATCTGTTTTTTCTTCCTTTCTGTGGTTTTGTTTATCTAGGATGTTTACATTGTTTTTTACATTTCAATAGCAGTGTCTGAATATTCCTTGGAATTAAAAGCTCATTGCTCTTTGAAAGGGTATACTTGCATTACCATGCTACTATATTAGCATTATGTCAGTGGCATAACATATCACAGATTATGTCTGGGACAATATATCGCCTGGCCGAAGTAGTTATGGCGACAGGCCTGCTTGAATGATGAACTGCTGCAGAAGAGATGACAGCCACGCACACGTATCTGAAACCGTTGCTCAAATTTTCACTGTAAAATGGAAATGAAGCACGAAGCCTGAGACAGATGGAGGACTTCTGTGCGAGGCAGATAAGTGGCTTATCTTTGATGGGCCGAAATATACAAAGCAGCATCTTCGAAAACATTATTGTTTAGAATAAGCCTTATGCTTGATTCACTGCTGTCCGTCAAAGGCCTGAAACAGATGGCTTTAAGAGAGGAACCTTCTGCCAATGGACTCAGGCTTACAGATTATTCAAATGACTGGCTTCAGTTCTCTGAATGCCTTGGTAGGATTGCTGTACATATTGTCCGTAGGACGACTGCAGGTGTCTGATGGAGCAGAATTGAACAACGGAACAGATGAAGTCACCGGTCGATTTGGTCCTTGTGATGTATGCAACTTATAAACCATTTGTTGTAAAAATGTCAAACTTTCTGATAGTACAGTGGTATCAAGAAAGCGTGACAGACCATTTTTTGCTCTGTCTTAATTGGGTGATGGGTGTAAAACACTGTTCAAACATTTTGGTTTGTATAATCAGAAGCTAAGTTATGTAAAAAGTAACTGCTAGCTTTCATACGTTTTTATCAGTCACTTGTATTTAAATGTCAATTGTCACACAAATAAATGTATTTTAAGAATTCAACCATGAACCATATTAAAAGATTCTCTCCTCCCTCAGTTTACTAATAATCAACGCATCGATTGGGCTTTTTTGTGTTTAAGCTGCTGAGGGGGACTCACCTGGTGTTAAGACTCAAGCCACACATTCCCTCTATGTCTGGAAAGGGAAGACAATGTGCTGCTTGGCACAAAACGCAATGATAGCGATGATGATGATTTTATTTATCTTACCACCCAACCGCGAATGGGACTCTGACTCTCATCCCCGTCATGCTGACTCTCTCGTCCCCGTCATGCTGACTCTCTCGTCCCCGTCATGCTGACTCTCTCCCTTTCAGGCTACGTGGAACATGAGCATGCTGCAGACGCAGGATATCATTAAGTCCGCCCAGGCTAGCATGGAGAAGAAGAGTCCCAAAGAAGTGCCTTATTCCAAACTCTGAGGGAGGGAAGCGGAGCCATGGTGGAGCTAGCGGGACACCTTATCCCAACTAACCTGTTTTCCCTTTGGAAAAAATAAATTTTGTGTGTGTGTGTGAGAAAGAGAGAGTGAGTGAGTAGGAATCCCTGTTCAAACTAGTACTATGATGAGCTGCAGATGAGACTGGGGGGATTAATCTCGCTGATCAGCGGAGAATTTCTCTTTTTCACATGTAATCCTGTCAGTTAATGGCTTTGTAGCACCTGTGAAATCTTAACATCTCAGTATTCAGGATTCTCTTTTAATTTTTTTCTTTTTACATCCAATGAAATGAAGTATATTATGACACTACTGGATAAGCAGTTGGAAAATGGATGGATCAGTCAACTTGTGAAGTGTTTTGGCTTTTATTAATAAAGCACCCTTTTTGTGAGCTTGCAGAGTACTTGCTATTTTGTTTGCAGTTTCTTACAGTGGGGAAGTATTTTTTGAAAGGTTTAGTGTTTATTGATATTAATTAATTATTTGAAGCGACTAACTGTGGGCATTTGAAGTCCGCATGACGGTTCACTGGTTAGTACCTCTACCTCACATCTCCAGGGTTATCGGCTGAACTCTGCCACTCTGCTCTCTGTAAGCAGTTTGCTTCTCTCTAAATTGCCCATTTTGCCTGAAGATGATCTGGCAGCCTGACCAGAATAACTGGTTATACAGTGGTGATCAAAATTAGAGAACGAGAAGCGCTTTTGATATATACAAAGCCACAGCTCCTCCACCGCTTACGAGAAAGGCACTACAGTTACAAACTAGCAGAAAATGGAAGACATGGGGAACAAAATCAAGTCAGAGCAGCGTAAGACGCGGGTTTTACGCTGCAGGCGCCGATGTGCCAGTCACTGAAAACAAGGGCCTCTATGCTTCCTATTAATTTCAGAAAGTTGTAACTGTCGTTGAGGCTTCTACAAAGTTGTGACTTCTACAAAAAAATGTAACCGTTGTCTAATTTCGATTGCATGCTTTCTTCAAACTCCTTGCTAAAACCATTCATTTTATGATGTGACGTAACTTTTACTGATGAAATATGATTAAATGACATCTATTCATGTTAGAAAATCTTTGAATTTGGATAAGTTGCCACTTTGTCCATTACAAAAATGTCTCTTCCCCAATTTTGATTGCTGCTGTATCATTAGAAGATGGATGGATTCTAGAAATCAGTAATAAATGTTACATGGCAGTTATCAGTGTACATTATATACTTGAAGATTCCATGCTGTTATTTACTTGTAAGAGGTTTGAAGAAATGTTTATTGAACATATATGACTTTAGTGAATCTGTTTATGCTGAGGTCAGTAGATGAGGTACACTGTAGGAATGCACGCCTTGCATCTTTTAGCATCCTAACACGGCCCACTTTCGCTTTCTTTGGTAAAATATAAAATTACAGATGCTTAAGCTGAGCAAATGTAACTTACACTTGGCAAAAGCATCAACTTTTACTCTACAGTTCATCCATTACACTCCTACCACAGTATGTGTACAGTGCCGTTTCCTGAAGTCAGAATGCAGACCAGCTACTGGATCGTTTAGGCAGATTATCAGATTGTGAATTTTATTTCCAGAAATCTATTAACTTGTACTAGTTTATCAACATGCACTCTACTCTGCTTTGGTGTGCATGTCTAGTCCTGCTCTCTGGCTGTGCCGATTCAGGTGAGTTAATATTTCTTCCAGCTTTGAAAACTAAAGTCTAACATTCGAATGCTGTTGACCTGTCCTTGAATTTCAGTCCATTTTTTTCTGGGTTTTATTACCCTGAACTTTTTTTTTCTGTGATTAATGGTTGAGTGTAAAATGGGTAAAACTTTACTTAAAGTAGTTATATAACTGCAAACCAGTTACCTTCATAATACATTGTAATGCATTAATAAAATATTAACACGGCTATAAATATTTATAAAAAAAACAATAACACATTCTAGCCATGTTTATTATGCATTATGAAAGTTCCCAAATATAATGCACTATAAATAACTTTATAAAGCATTATAATGCTCAGTATAATGCATTATGATGGATTCATATTCTGTTTTATTGTGCTGTTTCGTAAAGGCCATAATTCCTAAACAGAAGGCAATGGATAAAGAGTAACTGTAAATCTTTAGTTAAATGTGATCTTGCAGAGTTAACCAAATAAATCAGCAGAAATGCTTCACAAGTCTGAAGTTGAAATAAAATATCAATTATTAAAATATAAAGAAAGCTTTTGGGGAAAAGTAATGTACTAGAGTTACAGTTACAATTTTAGATTCAGGTTGGTTACAGATTAATTCATAATTTCCTGAATTGCAGGTTTCAATTTCCATGGCAAGTAAATAATGTTTGTTTTTCCTTACTCATTTTCCAGCATTTACATTCGTTTGACACCTTTTGTCCACAGCAAGGTACAAAAGAAGCAGGTTATACAAGAACTACAAGCAGCATTCTGCCACCTTTTCAATAATTTATCCCAAAGAATAGCTGAAAACATCAGCTGTTCTCTGTCCCTGTATTTCATTTTTGTCATTGTGCTCCAGTTAAAAATATGGCCTCCTCCAGGACAGGTTCTGAGGAAGATAAAAGAGAACGTGTTCCGGGCACAGAACCAAAAGGCGAAGCAGCATCTGCTGCAGCATTCGGTCACCGGGCACCAGCCCACGTACCGGGTCAAAGAAGGACGCATCCGTCAGCCGCTCGACCACTTTGACAGCCAGAGCACACAAGCCATTCCTCAGGTGCAAAGATGCGTGTTGCAGAAGTATACAAGCCTGTTCCCTCACATGTGAACAGGGCTTAAGCTTATATGATGCTTGCATGCACAAGGCCAACAGAACTCCTTACTTGATACTTTCATAAGCTATTTCATGTTCTACGAAGAACAAGCAGTGACACATTGGTTAGCACTCTGTAGCCTCACATACCCTAGGTTGAGGGATCAGATTCTTCCCCCTGGCCCTGTTTATTCAGATAGGGTTTAATTGGTGTCTCCAAATTATCCTTTATGTTTGAATGTGCCCTGTTGTAAACTGGCATGGCTTTCATCTAATGGAAGTTTTACTTACAAAAAAAATATTCTGAGGGCAGAAAGAAAAATAATTGAGAGATGACCAATCAGTTTGCAGAGGAGGTGGATCTAAGAAACTTGAGGAGGCCGGACCAGGACATCTGATTGGTTGGCCCCACCTTCTCTAGTTGCTTGGACCCACCTCCTCAACAATCTGATTGGTTATCTCTCTGAACCAATCATTTTTCATTCTGCCTTGAGAACATGTTTGTGTAAGTAAAACTCCCATGAGCTCCTGTTTAGGACATACCCCAGGCTCAATGCCACCCTGTACTGGATGTGCAGTTCAGGATGAATGTCCCTTCAGGCTTAACACATAGTCAGTGACCTTGCTCATCTTTTGCCATTAGCAAAGTCCTTTGCTCTCTTCATGAATTCACATGCTGAAGTTGGTGCAATACTATGAAATGTCACTGTAGTTCTCGACTAACCTGCGTTACTTGATGAATTCTCTCACAGAGGTTTTTTGTCAATGAGGAGTACTGGGATCGTCCCGATGGTCCAGTATTCCTCTACATTGGTGGAGAAGGTGCTATCTCAGAGTTATCCGTGCTCTATGGTGTGTCCGACGGCAACAGATATGTGAATGAAATCAAGTAGAATAACACCATGCACACAAATCAAAAGACCATTCACACATATGCATCTTATGTGTAGCAGAGCGACAGAAGCTAACTATTACTGCTTGAGTTTTGTGATCTACCCCTTTCTGCAAACATAGGCCATCATGTGCAGATGGCAGAGGAGAATGGAGCCCTGCTGGTGGCGCTAGAGCACAGGTTCTACGGGCATAGCATCAACCCCGACGGCCTGGACATAGTGAACCTGAGGCACCTCTCCAGCCGTCAGGCGTGAGTGCAATGGTTAGGGCTGCCTTCGAATGGCAGGTGGGAAACGTGTATGGTGGACGTTGGTGAACCAGAGAAGAACACCGCCTACAGGTGGACAGCAGCATTTTGCAGCCCATAATTCTTCTGTCCTCCTTTCCACTTGAGTTTGGTGGACCTGACAGCCTTCCACAGATACATCAGCGGACGCTATGACCTGTCGTCACAGAACACCTGGATCAGTTTTGGAGGCTCCTACGCCGGAGCCCTGTCTGCCTGGCTTCGGGGCAAGGTAATATGCCCCCCCCACCCACCCCCACCCCCAAGTAAAATAAAACAGTGTGATTGGTGTGATTGCTGCCAACCAGACCTCTAAATCATGCACACTGTCCTTCTCATTCGCATATGTTTGTATGTCATGGTGAACGGTTGTGCTGTGGCTCTTTGACATGATGTCACTTGTCATCGTCCCCCCCTCAGTTTCCTCACCTGATCTATGGTGCTGTGGCCTCCTCTGCCCCCGTGAAAGCCACGCTGGACTTCTCCACCTACAACCAGGTACTCTGTTAGCACGTATTCAAATAAACATTAACGTTCATTAAGTGAACGAAAATCCCAATTAAGTACCATGTTTATCGCTTGCTGTAGTTAAAATGGCATCGATTGACACGACATGCTTTGTAACAGCAGAATTTGCACATTTCAGGTAGTGGGTGAGAGTCTTACTAACGAAGCTGTTGGCGGCTCAGATAAGGTGCTGTTTTCTGTACTTTAAAAATTATGTTTGTAAAACAAATGCATGCATTTGTGCTTCCTTTGGACAATGGTTGTCCTTTGTAAATGATGTTGTAACAATTCATTATGTAGTAGCACTGCAGGATGTCACTCACCGTGTAACAATGTATTATGTAATAACTGCATCATCTAATGACAATTTGTTGCATTCTGTGGAATTATTACATAATGTGGTGTCATTACGTAATGAGTTGTCACACTCTGCAATATGTAATAATTTTTTGAATTAAGTATTAAAGTACAGAGAAAAAAACAACGATGACTATGGGGAAAGTCGACACTCAGGTGATCACCCCTCATGGAATCCAGTTTAAGTTTGCTACAGTTTGAGGATTTTTGATAGTTCTTTTAGTCTTAAATAGAATAAATGAGTTGACCTTTAATTCAAAGTTCGCTTCATGTGTAACAACACATTACGTAATAACACAGCATTATCTAATGAAATTTGTTACATTTTGTTATTATACAGTATAATGCAGTGTTATTACAGATGTATTTGTGTGAAAACAACATTCCTCCCCTTATTATTGGTGCATGCATCTCCATATATCAATCTGCTTACTGTGTTGTGCTTTTTGTGCGCGGCTGACCTGACCATTAGTGCCTAGGCGCAGTATGGGAGGCGTTTGCGGCTCTGGAGTCGGCTCTCCTGGAGGGAAACGTGAAAAAGGCGGGCAAAGACTTCAGCTGCTGTGAGCCGCTGGTGGAGCCAGAGGACCAGGCTGAGCTGGTTCAGAGCCTGGCCGACATCTTCATGGGAACCGTGCAGTACAATGAGGAGGGAGGGCCGCTGACCATCGCCCAGATCTGTCACGTCTTGACCAATAAGAGTGAAGAGACTCAGCAGGGGGAGGGACCCTACGGCAGGCTGGTCAACCTGGCGATGGTACGTTCTATTATAGTGTTTCCCAATCCAGTCCTTCAGCACCCCCGGCTAGTCCACATTTTTGCTAACACTGTTGAAAGAATGAATGTCACATGCATGCAGTGCTGTAAGAAGCAATGGGGAGCCGCATGAACCACCACCGCTGTGTGCAACCCACCTGGATGATGCAACAGCAGCTATTCTGCCCCGGGACACACACCGGCTTAGGTGGTGAAGGGGCAGGACAGAATTCATCAGTTAGATATAGGGGATGGTTAGGAGGCCAGATTTGAGGGTCACAGTGGGCAATTTTAGCCAGGATATTGGGGTACTGCCCTTACTCTTTCAAAGGATCCCCAAGGATTTTTAATGACCTCAGAGTATCAGTACCTCTAAGCCAAAGGATGGCACCATG
>JAODUD010000036.1:8270738-8301144 GCA_026784285.1 Stomatorhinus walkeri
GCATGGTGACTCAGTGGCTCGTTGCTTCCTCACACCTCCGGGATGGTGGGTGTGTGTGGACTCTGCATGTTCTCCCTGTGGCGCTGAGGATATCGTCTGGGTGTTTGGGTTTCCTCCAGTAGCCCAAAGACACGTGGGTAGGTGACAGTGTCTCCAAATTGCCAGTACAGTGTGTGTGTGTGTGTGTGTGTGTGTGTGTGTGTGTGTGTGATGCTACACTATCAGAGGTCCCTGGGCAATTTGAGTTGTTAGAGTCCCCCCCCCCCAATAATTTCTATGGAGGTGTAATTATCAACAAGAGGGGTTAGTTGAGGCCCGTTATCACGGTGCCGGCTGCAGAAGATCACCTGGGTTAACCCCCCTCCTGGGTTAACCCTCCCCCGCCCCCCGGATTTTCCCCTGCTTTGCACCCCTGGGCTCCAGACTCTCGATGATGAATAGGACAAGCAGTTACAGAAAGTAGATGGATAGTCATTGGGGGGGGAGCAGTTAAATTTATGGGGGTGGCCAAGCTGCACCGCCCATGGCCACCTTATGGGGGGGGGGGGTCATTTTGCCAATAGTGTTCAAGTCGGACATCTCTGGCTTAAAGAATTAAATGCTCCATATCTCGTTTTTATGGTGACTCTCAATGGTTATTTGGAGTGGCCGTGTATTTACTGGGGAGGGGCATAGATCCACCCCCGCCTTGTTTTCATTTCAGCCCAGGTAAGCCCATGCATTTCAGCACCCCTGTCCGCTATCGAGTGGCATGACATTGCCAGAGTCCCCTGGCTTGTGGCTTGTTCCAAGTCGACCGTGACATCATTGCACAGTTCTGACGCTATGCCCCGCTTGAAGTGTCACTTGCGTTTTGCACTGTTACTCACCTAACTCCAAGTCAGAGATGTCTCCCAGGCTGTCTATCAGGAGCTGTATCTCTGGGCTTTCCAAGAGGAGCTCCCGCAGGCTGCTGAGCGCGGTGCGAACTTCCTGCAGCAGCTCGGAGCCAGAGGCGTAGCATGAGCTCCCCTTCAGTGTCTTCTCCACGAAGGCCTTCACGCTCTCGGCAAAGGCGCCGCTCTTCCTCTCGCTCAGTTCCTGCGCCTTGTAGTTGAACCTCTTCTGCGGTGACATCAGCCCACCAATGGCCTGCCCCACGGCCGAGAGACGGTTCTTCACCTTGTCGGCCAGGACCAATGTGAAGCATTGGCTGTGTACATGGATGGGGCTGGGGGCGGAGTCAGACTCCTCCTCCAGGCTGCTGATGGAGAGGGAGTCCAGCTCATGGCTGGGAGCCTGGAGCAGTGAGGTGAGCGAAGGCGGAGACAGCCATGGGCCGTCTTCGATCCAAGACACACGGTGAGGGGATTGGGGGACAGGACTGCCCAAGGGTGTGCTCTCGCTGGAGGTCTCACCATCCACAGAGAGCCTGTTCTGTCCTCTCCCCTTGAAGGAGCCAGAGCTACTGGACTGACTTGCCCTTCTGAGAACCACAGGGGTAGAGGGAGAGGAGTTGGGACGGGTCCTGGGGGGATCTGAGGGAAACAGAAAGATAGTGAAGGCTGACGTACAAAAATGTCCAAACACAGTGCTCTTCTTCGGGGTATTTAACTATAAAATGGGCGGGGGGCAAAATTAACCCAGAGGTCATTTGTTATCTTCTTATCCCACTTTAGAGGCTGATTAAATGAAGGGGGGGCTGCCTTTGACAGACTCCATCCATCCATCCATTTTCTGTACCCAATTGTCCTATGAAGGTGGGAGTCTGAATCCTATTCTACGGGCGTAAGGCAGGGAACGAGGCACCAGCCCATCCCAGACAGACAGCACATGTTCATGTAATTCACATAAAATCAGTTTTACATATTTGCAAATGGGGAAGGATTTTGAATGGACTGGAGTAATTGACAAACTTCCCTTAAATTACCTGAGCATGCAGCTGGTGAGGTGCTGGACTCGTGGTCCAATGACGGGCCCCTCATGTCCCGTAGCCCTGCTCCCTTCCAAGCCCTTGTCGTGCTCAGCCGTCTCTCCCGCCTTGCCGTGAATGGCCGACTCGCGGAAGAGGGGCTGCTTTGGGGAGAGCGCTTTTCAATAAGCCAGCTGTCCCCGTGCTCGTGCAGGTACAGGGGGTTGATGACACAGAGTGCCCCGTTCGCAGAGGTCACCTGACCACCCACAAAGTCATAGGGTCATGAGATGGCACCTTGGCGTTAAAATAAATAAATAACATGTATATGAAAAAAGATCAGTGCTTTTAATAGTACTGTTACCTGTATGGAACACATGCTGAGACCAGTGGATGGTGGGGTCACATTTCTCTGTTGTGGGTTCGAGGACAAGCAGAGCCAAAACTCTGGAAGGAGAATTAAGGTGCACGTTTCAGATTAGATAATGAATCACTTTTCATCTCTCAACGGAATTTATTCCATCAATCTTTATGAACGAAGATGATAGTTCAGGTCCAGGAAGTAAAAATCCAGACCAAGATTTTGTTTCATAGTGAAATGGTTGGTTGAAACAAAATCTTGGTCTGGATTTTTACTTCCTGGATCTGAACTACTCACCTCTGTTTATGAAACTGTGGACCTTCATCAATTGTTTATTTCGAACCATCCTATGGCTTAATTTATCCAGTTATTAGTAATATTTATATCAATCATATCTCCCGCAAAAAATATATGGCAATGTATTATTTTCAGAACATATAGTATGTTTAAAGCTAATGTATTATTATTTTTTGTAATATTTAAAATGAATTATTTAAACAATCAGAAAGCATAAGGCAGATGGAGAGACTCACTCGGTCCTAGTCGGGACAGATCTTGGTCTGTCTCCTGTGTGAGGTTGAAGACACGCTGTGGGATGAACAAGCAGACCGGCAGCACGTCTCTGAAAAAATGAGCGGGTGGCGGGGGATGGAGACCCACACCGTTAACAAATTGCGATTAACCACAGCACCAGTGCCACAAATGAGGCGGAGCGATCACCGACTGGGCTGCCAAGTGTGACGCGCCAACAGCACGTGTGGAGCTGAGAGTAAGGAGCACTGTCAGAATGTGCCAGATGAACGCCCCCCCCCTCACCTGCTCAGGCTGTAATAGGTCACCAGCTGGACCAGGTCTGAAAACCCTAGGTGGGACTCCAGAAGGTGAAAAACTACCAAAAAAGAGGACAACCATGCTTATTTCCATTTCTCTGTGTATCTGTGTGCATGCCTTAAGGCTGATATATACTTCTGCATTAAAGCTATGCCATTGGTATCTGCATATCCGCACATGCTATGCAGATAGCTACATTTCTGGGGAGGTGTGCATCAGGCTGTGTCATAGGTTATGTTCACGGGAGTTTTACTTACACAAAAAATGTTCTGAGGACAGAAGGAAAAATTATTGATTGAAAGAGATAACCAGTCAGATCACAGAGAAGGTGGGTCCAAGCAACTAAGAAGCAGGAGCAAGATGTCTGATTAGTTGGTCCCACCTCCTCTACGATCTGATTGGTTCAGAGAAATAACCAATTATTTTCTGCACTCAGAACATGTTTGTGTAAGTGAAACTCCCATAAGCAAAGATTACATCATACCTATGCAGCATCAACAGCGTAGATTCTATGCAGAAGTACAAATGAGCCATAAGAGGTACAATTATACATCTGGTGGAAGTTTGTACCTGCACCAGAGTGTTGGATTGGGAAGTCCTTCACATGCTCCCTGGTGCCCCCTACAGACAGGCACAGCAGCTGTGGCTGAGATGTCGAATCTAGCAGCACCAGGAAACTCTGTTCAAGAGGTAGATAAGAAAAAGTTCCGGGCATTATATTTCACGACCTGAGGTCATAAAAAAAGTGGTTAGCTGACTGAGGTGTGGAAAAGACATGGGCAGATTTATTCAGAAGCAGCTGAGTCATTTGGGAAGCTTTTCTGCAGAAGTATGGTCGTGTTCACACTGCATGACCTATCATACAAGCTGACATGGCATGAATTTATACTCCTTCAGGGGCCCATGCACACAGAAAGACTGCAGGAAGTCTGTGTTGCTAACATTCAGACTAAATTAGATACCGCAAGCATGTGTGTCACAAGAAAAAAATACGAGATTTAGTCAGTCATGAACAACTGCTCAAGCCATTTCTCCTAAATGAAAGAAAGGTAAAAGGAAAAATATATAATGGAAGGTTTTCTTTTTCAGAATTTACTGCAATTACTATTCTTCAAATCAAGAACCTTTGCATCAGAGATTCCACCCTCAAGTGTCTGTCCCCAGACCTTGGAATTTCCCAGCCCGAATATATGCGATTATTCTGCCTTTTAGGGTAAGACCATGAGGGGCTGGACGGCACCCTCTAGATGTTCGAAACAAATAGCTGAGCAAAAAGTGAGTGGAAATGCAGTGTAACCTGGCACCCCTGAGAACTGGAGTTTCCACCCCAGCTGCACAACACAAACCACCTACATGCCAGGTCTCCATGCTTTATCGCGATTGTTTTTCGATGAATGCATATATAAATGTACTTTCAAAAATATATTTGAAACAAGTGTACTGAAATGCATCATTGATTATCGTAGCTGAGGCTTTTCCGTCACCAAGAAGGGAAGAGTAGCTGGAAGGCAGAGAGTAAGAATCTAGCCTTTAAACAGGTTAGAAAAACGGCTGGAGAAATCTCATCTTTCATTATTTATTCCATTCAGTGATACATTTCGCTACTGAAAATGAAAAAAATGCGTGGTGATTTTACTTCACCTAAACCACTTGCTTTAAATTCATCCTTTAAACTTGCAAAGTTATTTGCATATACATCATTTTCATTCTTATATTTCTTTTTAAGTTCACGCAGACAGAAGTTTTCCTACCTAGAAGTTTAATGTAATCGAATGTAATTATTGTTTTTTTTCTGTGGTCTAGTATTTCTTATGCTCACACTTGAATATAAGCATTTTACTTAAAGGTACCTTGATTTCTGCCATTTTAAGGATTAAAGTTCTTCCCTTTTTGAGGTGTCTGGTTTGTCCTTCACCTACTTATCAGTTCCTGTTGTTCGGAACAATCTTCCTCCCTACAACAATCTTCCTCCCTGCAATTAGATCTTCTTTATCTTTAGTCACTTCTGCAATAGGCGGTAAAATGGCACATTGTCTTTCAAAATGCAAAGAGGAAAAGGAACTAATTGAATAAGTAACCAAACAATTTTGAGTCAGAGCCAAGGCACGTAAAGCGTTACCTTTGCTTTGCCATCAATACGGTATTGGCTGCAGCTCAACCCTTCTGCTGAGTCTATGCATGAAAAAATACCCCCCGTCCCCTTCATCTTCAGTGTCTCCCCAGCACAATTTCAATACAGAAATCTTATAATTTGATTATCCAACTGAAGTCTATTTCATTATAAGCAGATATCTCCATAGACAGGAAAACTTTTCCAATGACTCACCTTTACAGAGAAGTCAAAGGACTTTACAATAGAACAGGGGTGGGGAACTCATTCCGGGATTTTGGGATGACCGCTCAATCAGCCAATCACAGTGGGTCCCCCAAGACTGGAGTTGAGAACCACTGTTTTATTATTGGCTGATTGAGAGGTCATCCCAAAAACCTGCACCGGCCATCCATGGAACAGGTTCCCCATCTCTGCTAACCTCAGGCACATTTTTTAAAGCAGTTGTGAATCATTAACAATCAACTAGGGGGAAAATCTGAGAACGGCTTTAATTGGGCTCCAAGGCCACAACTGGGAAATACTAATTCTCCACTGATAGAGGGCCAACGGGCAGGTAAAACTGAGGAAATATGGAAGCAAATCTACCACAGAGGTTCCCCCTCCTGGTTCAGCAGGTTGGGACACTGGTCCTGTAATCAAAAGATCACCGGTACCTCTTGTAGGTTTGGCAGAGTGACATTTGTTGGGCTAAATTACACATCCATCCTGCCACATAGCATGTTCTACGCCAGGCATATTGAAAATAAATCAGATGGAGCATTGTAAAGATTTAACCTCATTCAATACTAAGAAATTTATGAAATGATATTATCTGAATCAGCTGACCCCAGGCTGCTGTCCCCACAGTGCAGTATGAATACTCTCTCTGTCCCAGGGCCCCCCGAGGGCCCAAGCGGACTGGCAGAGCCGCAGTCTGTCCAGTAGCGTGAGGGGCTTCTGCGCTACCTCTGCGCCATTTGACATCTCAGTGGGGGACCTGCAGGATCAGCAAATAAAGGAAAGTGATAAAATGCCTTGGCAGCTTTATGGTGACTTGGAACAACCTGTAGTGAATTCACAATATATATTTGTTAAAAGAAAAAAAAATGAATGAACACGTCTACACTTTTTCTCGATATGGAATAAATAATTCGAAATATGAAAAGGACAACGCTATCAGTCACCTATGTGAGCTAGCTCTGTCGCTCTTGTTGTCCTCCAATCCCCTCATCAGCCCTGGTTTTCAGGGGTAACAAGTGTCAAGCAAGGAATCCAATTGGGTCCCTGAATCTGATAATGCTTCCCCACTGGGTGTGATAACTGTCACTTTGCAAAGGCAGCAGCGAAAGAAACCTAAGAGTCAAGACAAGATGCAAAGAGTGTGAAGTTGTTATATTATCGCCACTTCCTCTCCATCTCCACCCCCCAGCCCCGCCCACCGCCGACCTTACTCCATCCAGAACAGGCTCTACGGTGTTTGGCACGACGCACTGTTACTACGTTCGCAATGCTACCTTCACAACGTCAAAGGTTTCTAAAGTTTTAAGTGATAAGCTTTAATTTAGTTTATTGTTGACTGAGGACCGAAAAGTGTTTAATACAATAAAATTTGAAACGTAATTTTACGGGGTACTGCTAACTTGGAACTGACAGAAGACTGCTGTCAATCAAATTCATCAAACTGAGAAATCACTTTGATCCTATTCAGAGTGTCAAAAAATAAGGCAATTATCATACTGTAAAGGGCTATATACATACTATTACATGATATATTAAAGTGGGTAGATTTTAGTTTACAATATAAGAAAAACAGTATCATGAGCTACATAAGAACACCCAAGAAATTGCCCAATAATGTAGTAATCCTTAACTACCTCGATGAAATTTCATAATCGTTCGTACAACCGTTACAATTCTCATTAAAGGATATTACTAAGAACGAAGTTATGTAGCAAGTTTAGTATAAACAAACAAACAAACAAACAAATAAATAAATAAATAAATAAATAAATAAAGTGTTAATCTTGTAACATACCGCATGAAATTAAGCTGAATGAAGGAATGAAGCAGAACGTGGAAAAAGCTATACTACCAAAGGTACACTTGGACTTCGCACCAGCTCCAGGCATGTGACATTGTGCGTATTTCTAGGGTCTGCAAATGAAGCGAATCTTTCAAAATAATAACACCTAACCCAATAAGAATTGCCCCAAGAGCAGGACGGCATGGCAGGGGACGGAGGAACTGTAGCAGACGCTCACCTTTCGCGTTGCTTTTGCAGTCGCCTGCCCGTCACCTGTCTCCTCAAACGCTGCTGGCTCGGCGCTCTAGCCGTGCAAAGTTCAGCCCTTCTCCTATTTCGTATCCCTCCTCTCGCAACACTCCCCTACCGCTCAACATCTTTTCTCTTCCTCTCTTTCCCAACGCAAATAGTTTTGTATAAACGGATTAATGCAGCGCGCGATGCATATGCACATCGGGAGCGCGCCCTCCGCGTCACTTCAGCCTTTTCCGAAGCTGCGTGCTGCAGCGCTGCACTCCTGTGTGAGAAATTTCTGCAGTTCGGTTAGGCTGCGTCTTCCTCTTTCGTCCTCTGGCACGTGTGGTTAACCTCACTCACTATTAGAATGCACAGCCAAATGAGGAACGTGTAACAGACTTTTATATCAAGCATCCTACCAAAACTTACGGAACAATATACACGAAACATCTCACAATATCATTTTTAATTGTCTTTCTAATAAACAGTATAGGTACAAATTGTTTTAAATTACAGTAAGCCCCTAAAACACACATATCCATCTCTGAGAATAAGGATGCGTTATGAAGATGCATCAGTACTTACGATGCATAATTCACTAGTGCACAAGTAGTGAATTAACCTCTATCCTACCTGCTGCCTGCTTACAATCTCGACTGTCATTTCTGTCTCGCGTTGTGGGTTTTTAGTTTATGAACAATACAAAAAGTAATACAGACCAAGCGACTCCAGGAACGCACTTGCTCTTTCACCAGTGCGGCCGGAACCGTTCTTAGGCATTTCAAATAGCGGCCGCAGTACAAAAATGGGACGTGAAATCTCGTTTGAAATAAGCTGTGAGAGATGCCGTGATTTGTGCATATTAACGGCATCCAGCATGTAAATTTCATATAAAATGACCATACCACATCTGCTCTAGTAATCAGTTTATTAACAGTTTTTAACTGCGCTACATGCATACCACCATCTGGCTAGATGAGGTACTGCAAAAAACAAAAAAGTCAATAAGATCGTCACGTTATATTGCTACAATCATTTAACCCCTAAAAAAAGAGAAATTATATTAAAATAATTATTTGTAACACTTAAAACTTGTCAGAAATTATGAATAAGAACTATGGGAAATATGAAATGTTTTATTATCTTGTTATATTTACACAATCTTTATGTTGATTTTTTAAGCCAGAAAATTAATTTACAAGTTGCTTTTGGCTAATTAAAATTAAATAATTATTGCAACATTTCCCAAAAGGCTCTCTTTTTATATATAAAAAACCCCTCTATGTTTAAGCATAAACTGCTCAGTCTGCAAATAAACATAATATGAAAAGTAGAGGTGTGGGAAAAGTTGGAACGGGACACAGAGAAAACCAAACTGCACAGAGTAACCAACAGCAAAATGGCATCACAACTGACGACCCGACTTCTTCTCAGCAGTCCTGTTTGACTAGCTACTCTGACTTGTTCGAGGCGGGCTTCTCCTCAGCTGCTGCGCTCTGATTGGCTGTTTTGGCTTTATCCTTTTTATCTTTGCTGTCAATCAGGGCATGTTCTTGTCTCACCAACTCCTCCAACTCGGCCTTTAAGACAGAAGCATAGAGTCAGTACCCTCTGGGGGAAGCAAGAGGAGACGTGGGTGTCGATTCCAACCTAAATATCGTCGTGTGAACTCAAAAAGAGATCAATGCTATTCTTGGAATTAGTGTGAAAATGATCCAGTTCTTGTATGTGTGTGTGTGAGTTATTCAAATTCACCCTTACCTTCCAACCAAGCAAGTCAGCAAGTGCCATACAGCCATCATCACAAGTGCTCAGGTACGCCACGTCCCTAAGAGCAGTACGCAGCCAGTGTGAGAATACACACACATACAATGACGATCATTACACCAAAGGCGTTATTTTGTTTTATACCACTGCTTTGATAAATACTACTTTCTTATTGGTCCAGAGATGTCACATGGGTGGGTATTTTTTTGTGTAACCACACGGGTAGTTTTGGCAGCCTAATAATAGTTCTATATTAATGTGCACTATTTTCACTAGTGGTACATATTTATTAAACATTAATATAAAACGTGTGACTTTTTACACATAAATAAGCAGTCATTCCTATCAGCATAATTTTACTTCTCCAGCTTAAGCCTGTTGACGGTTTCTATGGTAACTGAACCTCCTTGCAGTAGCTGGACCAGAGGATCTATCCTTACAGTCACTATATTTTTAGGAGCACAATGGAACATGATTAAATGATAAATAAAAAAAAATCAACTTGAGTATTTTATTCTGTTACTATTTTTCGTTTGTGCCATGGGGGATGAACCACTTCACGTTTTGCGCTGAACCGCAATACACCAACATGATTATCGATTATTTCCGTGTAGCCTAACACCTCACTGTGGTTTATCCCTCACCTCATAGTTTAAGATCTATTTGCTGCAAAACCAAATGCAGACTCCACAAAACACACACTCCGATCCTATTAACTGCCCGAGTCACAGACCAACGACCAGCAACCCAACAATCTCTGCAGGTTCTGCAGGCCTTAAATCTTCCCAGGCTGGTGAGACATCACTTCGCTACATAAATGAAGAAGCCGATTTATTTTAAAACAGATACCAAGCATGTGGACTGGTAAGCTCTGTTAATGCTGAACACATATATTTAAAATTAGGTGATCAGTGGTCATTGTTGACACACCACAGCACACAACAATGAAATGTGTCCTCTGCATTCAACCCATATGTGACATTGTGACATAGCAGGGGGCAGCTAATTCAGCACCCGGGGGGCAGTGCTTGGGGGCAGTATCAGGGTACCTCAGTGGTGTCTTGCTGGTCAGGGATTCGAACCTGCAATCTTTCAATTACAACTCCCTGACCAGTAAGCCACCACTGCCCACATATATATGCTTTGATAACTGAGGATACGGCAATGATCCCTCACCTGTATGCTTTATCGGAGTCGAAGTCCATGCCTCCCCCAAAGCCAAGCACCCCCATGAGGGCGTCAGACTGCCAAAGAGGGGGGGGGGGGGGTCATTCAGACAAAGCACTGATATCTCTGATGTAAATTAGGTATTATAGTTCATTATATTAAAATGTGAAGTGAAGAATCCGGACCTGCCCTGTCTTCTCCATGTTAATGAGCAGCCTGGGAGTGTTTTTGGGGACTCTGTAAACAGAGGTGCAGGGTGAGGCCGTCGCCCGAATACGGAAGCTAAACGATGAAACGACATCGCCGTTTTTATGGACGGCGGGATAAAAGGTGTGCGTCCCAAAAGACGGAAACACTAACCCATTACGACTGGTCACCGAGACGGAGGAGAGGACTCACTTGCTGACCAGGGAGGCGAAGGGCTGAACCTGCAGTGAGGTTCCCATGATGATGAGGAGGTCACAACGTGGGAAATCCTTAGACGGAGAAAAAGGGGAAGACTGTCACTTCACGGGGACGGACAGAAGAGAAGAGATGCAGACCTGCATACATTCATTTATGGATTCATAATTCTATATGGAGTTTGAAAACTGACCCCCCGCCGCCCCCCCCCCCTTACCATTTTCATCGTAGTGAAAAATCGGGCCGGCAGATTCTCGCCAAAAAACACAATGTCTGTCAAAACATAAATAAAATGAAAGAGCAAAGGGACAGATGTGTTAACAGCATGGTTAAAACCTAGCCGACATGAAACCAATTGTTGGTTCATGCCTCTGTTCTCCAAATGGCAGTTGTTTTACTAAAATAAGTGACAGACTTATTATGCTGAAGAAGCTTTTGTACAAAGTGAGATAAAGAGAAACGAAAGCTAAGGGTTAGAGAAGAGAGTCCGTCAGGATCCAGCAGGTCCTGGCGCAGTTGTGGTCAAGGGCCTTGCTCAAAGACCCAGTAGTGATATGATTACTCAGTTAGACACAGAATCTGAACACACATCTCCCACATGCTGAGCCAAATTCTAGGGATCTTGAACTCTTAGGTTTGCCCCGTTGCTTCATGTGACAAGGATTCAACTGACTATTGTAAGGAAAACTATTCATGGACAGCAAAGGAGCTCCTGTAACATCTTAAGATGGACACCAGAAGACACTGAACCCCCTTCAGATGCTAAATCTATGCAAGATACAAGATCCCTTCTAACTTACATCAAGCCTTATACATCAGTCCGATGTTTTGTGAACGACTAACTGTTAATTTATGTCTATTTCATGAATGTATGCAAAGAGATGTCTGAAATATACCACGCCTTTGCTGAACTCCGATTAACCTTAAATCTAACATGTTGGCAAATGGAATATATTGGGATTAGAAAAAAAGCTCATCTTGAGTTTGGACTCACCAGGCTTGACCAAGTCGTTGCACTTCTCACACTTGGGCACTTGCTCTGAGAAGATCTTTTCTGCAGACCACAAGTTACCAAAATGGACTGAGTAAACATACATAGACTGTTATAATCCTACATTTTGCATCAGATTCAAAAATCTTCTCACCACTAAGGCCTGTAACAGTTTTGCTCCCCACATCTGGCTGAACTTCTCCTGCCCAACCGCCCCCCTCATTCTCAGAGATCTTCCTTTTCTGGCCTCCTCCATATTCCTCCTTGCAAACTGCCCAGCGTCAGTCACTGACCCTTCTCTAGCGTGGCTCCTCATCTTTAGAATTTCCTTCCTTCCAACACTGCTAACTCAACACTGCTAACTCAACACTGCTAACTCAACCTCTCTCCCAGGCAAATCTCATCTTAAAACAATTTTCCCTCCTAAAACTGTTAGGCTCCCTGTCTGTGTGCGTTTTTTTGAATATTGTTAGTATCTTTGGTTTTCGAAAAGCACTGTATACATCTAATTATTAATACAACCAAATTTAAATAAAAGTAGGACAACCACATAATCTGTTACCAAAAAAAAAAACAGAATGACATTCAGTAAAACACGGTTTACCATAAATGCCAATGAACATATTCAAATACAGTAAAACCTCGGATTGTGAGTAACTTGGTTTGTGAGTGTTTTGCAAGATGAGCAAAATTTAAAAATAAATTTTAACTTGATAAACGAGTGAGGTCTTGCAATACGAGTATTATGTATAAGCTTTGTCTGCCAAGCGTCACATGATCACAACTGAGCCGATGGTTCTTCTCTCTCTCGCTGTGGGATTGTGGGTAATCGTCTCCCATGGTCGGTCTCAGTAGGCGTGCCTCACTCGTATAGCCAAAATTTAGTAGAAAAGCACCACCCGAATAAGGGCTTAGCAGTGCGAGCGATGATTCGGTTTAATGACAATGCAATGTCACATTTCCATGAAATCAAAAAGGAGGCAGAAGCGGCCGTCACTGGATAGGTTCCTTGTTAAAGTCTCACAAAAAGAAGATGTTTCCAGTGAGCCAACAGATAGCAGTGATTCCGGTAATTATAGTGAGTCATCCTACAAAATAACCCTCCTCTTCTCCTCTCTCTCATACCATCCAGGATTCTTTTCAAAAGTAAAGTGCAGATTTGTTTTATGTATTTTTACTTTATATTTTGTATTAATTATTCTTATATGAATTTTTTTGGGCTGTGGAACAAATCATCCGAGTTCCCATTATTTCTAATGGGAAAATTCCCTTTGATATACGAGTGCTTTGGATTACAAGCACGTTTCCGGAACGGCTTAAGCTCCCAAACCGAGGTTTTACTGTACATACACTTGTTTCAGTGATTCTGGTATTAGAAAACGTGCCACTAATTCATTAACCTTGCGTGAGCTCCTTTTCTGGCTCTCACCTTTCATCCAGTCCAGGGTATACTCCTTACGGCACAGAAAGCTCACACAGTGGGAGGTATAGAAGGTCCCATGGGCTTCAACCAGGTCCTCCTCTTGAACCCCCGCTACACGCTCCAGGGTGTCAATGTTCTTCCTCACCAATCAGAGCACAGATTGACTTCTCAGTGGCAACATGACAGACTGACTAGCTCACCACCTTAAGCACACTTACAGTTAAACGAGGCCTTAGTGAAACTTGGGACTTATAGTCTGGTCAACAGTGATAAAGTGACCAGCAAACTGACAATGTGAGGTGCTTAGAAAAGAGACAAGCTTGCTGACCTGGGAGTAGCAGCGTCTGAGAAGACCTTTGTCCTTAAGCATCCTGATGAAGTAATGACACACTGTAGGCTGTAATATATAAGCCAAGCTCAATACTTTGTGCACAGAAGACTTCCACACAGGACTATCACGCAACGGTACACATGCATCAGTAAAGTCTCTGGGAGGAGCAGACAAAACACTCAATAACCACAGTGAACCAATAAGGGAACCTTGCCTACCTTAAACTGCCCAGGATACAGCTCCTTGGCCAAGGCAAAGAATGGCTCTGGGTGTTTCTGGGTAATAAGGGGGGGAAGGATTTCACAAGGGGAACGAAGACGTGCGCGCGGATGGTACCATTTTAAGATCCGCACGGGTGGACTCGACCATCAGTGTGATACCTTGAAGTAGTCGATCTGGAATATGGCTTCGGGATAAGGCAGGTTGTACTTCTGCAGATTGGCATAAAGGCCTGTCCCAGGAGAGCGGAAATCAGGGATTCCTGCAGCTGGCAGAAGGAAGGATTCTGCAATCAGCCCATTTATGTTTCAGATCAATGATGCAAAATGGTTAAAAACGTTAAAGAGAAATATCACAAAATTCATATTATTTCATTTATTGCAAGGAGCCTTACATGTTGATATTCCTGCGCCAACCATGCAGATTATGTCTTTGCCTGCAGGAGCACAAGAGTAATAGAGTAAGAAAGCCCTTGAGATCTATAAATTTAAAAGACTTCACTCAAATAAACTGCAGCTCTACATGTCAAGTGTAGTTCTATTCAATGTCATGTCTATTTAACAAAGAACTATTAAAATTTTAACCACAGGCAGTATAATTTAACAAAAATTTAATGAAATTACACAGCAAAACTGACAATTTGATATATTTATCTACTACCAATACATCAGATTTTTAATGAAATAAATTCATTTCTGTATTTGTAAAAGAAAGCTTTCCTAAAATAACTAAAAAAACTAAAATCTAAAGTGTTGTATACTGCTGGAATTTATAGCACCGCAACAGCATGCTAAGTCGAAGACAAACAAATATAAAAACATAAAAAGGTGAATGTACATTTTTGGCATTGTGGTGCAGCGATACTTACATTTACCGCTCAGGATGTAGCGGGCCACCCCATCTAGGGTCAGCTCATCCAGAACCTTTTCTCCAGTTCCAAGACCCAGAGTCCGGGAGAAAAGACTACGTAGGAAGTCCACTGCCACATAAAACACCCCAGAGACACCAGGAAAAAAGAAGAGAAAGACAAAAATGCAGTAAGTTCGTTCTAGTCATTTTTCTAATACACCACAGCGCCCCCTGTTGGTGTCTTACTCTCCGCGTCCCCAGAAATGTCCTCGTCTTCGCTGCTATCCGAAGGCTCTTCCTAAGAACGAAAAATTAACATAGAAAGAACTAGTTTAACGAAACAATCGCGCTTATGTAGCATTTTCATCCAATTCTATTACGATAATAATTATATGTGTAACACTAACATAATTTCCTCCGAATACAGACTTCATTACATCATTAACAGCACATAAATATAAGTCGGTTTCTAAATAGTATGTCATTCACCTGTAGATCAGGGGAACTCGCCTCCTTTTCTCCAGAGGATCCTGAAACGAATGCATTTATATCACCCTGCTGACATTATACTGCAATCCGCTAAAAAGAAAACTCACTACACACTCTATTACACACTTTCCAAACCGCTTGTTTACGTTAAAACCCCCCGAAACCTATCTGAATCGAGTATGAAAAACGTTATTTATGAAATACAATTTTTACTAAGTTCTGCATTGCGTGCAAAACAGCCCAAGTACAGCTAGCTGAGCCAACAAGCTAATGGTGGCTAACAGCAAAACAACGCAGAGCCGAGCGGGGCGTCCCAGTTAAACATTACCTGGTGCATCAGACATCTATTCGTCTATTTTGATCTACAGCACAAAGCACGACGTTAGCAGGGTGGGCTCTGCACACTTTCACCCCACCCAGTGTCACTGGGATCAACAAGCAAACGACCCCGTTTGCTGCCGGTGTTCTGACGAGTTGAGCTACCTATCGAGACGTACTATCGAGCCTTTCTGCGCATGTGCAGTTCCACCGTTTTGGGGTTAGGGCTATGGATTAGCACTACGGTAGCGCAACTCGACGAAGTAGCGCAACTCGACAGAACACCCGTCAGTCTGCGATCACGCTCCGGAGGGAATCCCGGGCGCCGATCACGCCCTTCGGAGGTCTTACCGCAATAAGGGCAAAATTATAAACCGGAAAAATACAACTTCGGTCAGCTGACTGGGCTGAGGTTTTCAACTCGGGACAAGTCTGCACACACATGCACACGCATTTATATGCAGTTTTATTGCCGTGTAAATAGTATGTAGTATGAAGTCGTCTCTTCTGGCTGGTGCAGAGTGGAAAAGAAAATGTAGTGCTTTGAGCACTTTCTCCACCATCCACACTTCAAAACCTTGACTGAGTTGTGTAGGACACAACTTCCTACAATTACTGTGTCCCAGAAAGTTGCTCACCAGTGTGAATGTCATCATTGGACGTATAGGAGTGATGTCGCCTAACCGTTTGCAAAGCCCATAGCACTTCTCCTTTCATTATTGCCAGTTTGATGGCTTTTTTTTTTTTTTTTTACAAAGGTTGAATTTGCCTTTATAGACTCGGTTCTCTTTCTTTCCAAGTTGTTTCCTTTTCTCCTTTTAGATAAGTCTCTCTCTCGGATAAACCGTTGTTCACTGGATTATGGGCTTTGCGGCACTCAGTTAATGCGATTTGTTTCATATATACTCCTTCGTGCCATCTCCATTGGCATCTGATTTGAAAATCATACTTTTCAACATGGCATGAATGACAGGCGTGAAAGACGGGAACTGCATACAATGTGCAAACACAATGAACAGATAAACACACAAAATACTTTAAGCTATTGAAATGTTGTTTTTTCTAAATATTGATTACCTAAGTGGCGTGTCGTAATCATTGGATGAAACCTTAATTCACTTAATAGACAAAATATTTGGTAGAGAAAAAAATTATAGCACTTTTTACATTAACCATTTTTCTGGTATTTGGACTTAGGTCCACATTTTAATGAAACATAAAACTAATTGTTAAATAGCAGAATTTCATGTGAAATATTGTGTTGTGCATACATATCTTTACCCCCCAAATACTCAGTAACATAAAAAAAAAACAACAGGTAACACTGGAACAAACCAAAAATAAAAATATTCTGTTTGTATATTTCTGTCATTGATGCAAAAACAAAACAAAATTACAACTAAAAAATTGAAAGATCACCTAAATGCATAAATAAAATAAAAGTTATACACATCATTAATAATTACTACAATGATTTCCATTTTTCGGCACACCTCAGAATATTGCTCATAAGAGAACTGATGTATGGGAGGTAAATGCACAATTTGTTGCACTGGCAACACTCAGCTGTGTTAACCACACAGCTGGTTATAACAAGTTTGAGTAATTGAACGGCAGAAGTTTTGTAACCGGAAATACGATTCAAATTTAGTAGCAGTTCACTATGCTGTAAACGTAACCGTACCCATATGATAGACAAGTTGTTTCTGGAAACATCTTATAAAGAATATCAGTTCACATTTTGACAATCAGAGGGCTGACATCCTTACTGGAGTCTGGCCTAAGAACAGGTAGTAGCATATAACATGAAGCTAAACTGACTGTTTCAGTAAATATTACAGCAAGTTTGTGTTCATCTGTGTGTACCACTGTTCTGCTCATTGGTCTGTGAAAGCTCTCCAGTCTGCAGGTCACTTGTCACCTCGATGTCAGTGTCTGCCCCGCTGGACTGCAGACCATCCTGGTACTGAACTCCAATGATGTGACAGTAGGGGAGAACCTCTTCCAACAAGATACGCACCAGCCCTGGGTTCTGCACGCAAGGGAGGGACGACAGGTCGAGTTTCCGCAGTTTCCTGCAACGTAAGGAGGAGGAGCAGGACTGAGACAGAAAGTACTTCTAATGGGAGAAGCAAGGAGGATGGAACAGATTACGCTAGAAAATGCATGATAATCGCAAATGTTACTATGTCACTGGAAGGAACAAGCAGAAAGACAGCAAACGCGTATTAGGAAATGGTTAAAAAAGATGGATGAACATTATTATATTAATGTAATCATTGTATGAATTACAGCAAAAAATGCCTAAATACTCTTTGCAAAACTGGAATCTAGTAAAACAGTGCAGAGCCGGAGACTTCAGGTCCAGAGAGTACAAATCCAGTCCAAGATTTTGTTTCAACCAACCAGCTGAGTACCAACTGACTGACTCTTTATACTCAACTGGTTGGCTGAAACAAAATCTGGATTTGTACTCTCTGGACCTGATATTTTCACCTTTGGGGCAGTGTGACTAAATCATTAAAAGTCATTTCAAAAGCATCCATTGTTCAAGGGAATCCTAATACATAGTTACAGTCCTAAAATCATATCATATAATACATCTTGAAGTAGCAAAAAAACCTTTAAATATCGACCAATCTTGTTAAATGTTAACCAGTAATGCATGTTTAAAAACACGCTAAGAAAACCACTGCTCATGTTACCCATTGATGGAAGGTTGCAGGTTTGTCTGCAGAAATCAGGGGTACCTCAGGTGATGTAAGGTGGTAAGACCCCCAACAGAGACCCGAGAGCAGCCAGACAGGTCGAGCTCCTCTAAGCTGTCCTTGAAGATGTGCAATCGGGACAGGAACCAGTCGTCCACTTCAGGGCACCCACGCAGTGAGAGACAACGCAGCTTCTGTTGACTCACTGCAGGGTAGGAGGAACATGCATTAATTATTCCAAATAAACAATTACTCTGATTTTTTTTTGTGCTCACAGTGTGTGCATTTTATCCTGTATTTATTGCACAATATGCACAGGACATTAAGAAAATGATTGCCAACAGATGGTCTGTAGATGATTTGTAAGAGAAATAAAATATAGTAACACACATTATTACAATTCTTCCACAGATTTGGCTGCTCTTGCACTGCATACTTTACTGTGCAAATATTTCTGTATCTGATTAACATAACTGTCCATTTCATATAAAACCCTCTGCACCTTGTCTACAAATGTCTAATAAGCTGTGGGGAGCTCATTCTGGCAGCCAGCATCTTGCATACCCAACTAGACAAATATTACTTTTACATTTGTAACTGAGCGTTCAACCTACCTGCACTACCTAGCTGACTCTGCGAAAGCTGTAATTTTGTAATGTGCTCTTTGCCTCACTTATACATCACTTTGGACGGAAGTGTTTATTTAATAAAGGTGATGTAAAAATACCCAGGTTGTTAAGTCCCATGTAGTTGATCACTGTGCCACTGGCATCCACCTCCTCGATGGGGAGGTCTGAGAAATTGACGAACTCCAAGCTGAACTTTCCCTTTGCATTTGGTCTGACCCAATCCGACTGACCCGCCAACCTGTAGCAGACAGAAGAGCAGGACAAGAGATTGAATGAGAACAGGCAGTGATAGGCTGGCACACATACATGGGGGGGATAATCCCCTGTATCTGCCTGTAAGCCATTGTTAAAGCTGGATATGTAAAGCAGTGCTACAGCAGTTATTAGTGCACTTCCAATCCAAATACCTAAGAAATTATTTACATTTACAAAACATACTTGAGAATAACTTCTAAAAGGTATGCAAACGAAAAAATAACCAGTGGTCAAAAAAACTGGTTCCCCCCCACCTTTTCCCAACCAACATGACTCTCCCCTTTTATTTAACACACCACACCTTTACAGTGACTTACAGGGCATTACGTTTGTCACAACCATAGACAATAAAATAATACGAAGCACATATAGGATTAATATAAAATATAATAATAGAACTTATACGAAACATATATAGAATTAAATATTAACATACATATTAATGCATAATAACAAAAATGCATGTTATTGCTGCAATATTCCGGCCTCTAATTGTTGTGGAATTCAGTAGCCATAACAATGTAACACATACTCCGATACCAAAACATCAGTTACCTTAAGTTTCTAAACCTCACCTGAATCCTCCCTTCAGGTTCAGGATGTAAAACGCTGCAGCCACATTGCTACCAAACTGCTTCTCAGCATAACTGTAGTAACTGAGCAGGAAACAAATACATTTGACATTAAAACGCACGTGTGGGTTTTTGAAACGAATCAAAAATATGTTTGCTGTTGTTCCGCTGACGGTGTACGTACACATTCTTCTGCTGCAGAGTCCAGTTCCTTAGCCAGGAGCTCCAGCTGACAATCGCCTCGACGTCATGGAAACGCTGGACCAGGAAGAGGAGCATCCGGGGGCGCAGGGGCAGCAGGGTTGGTGGGGAGCTCGCCGAGCTCCAGGTGCGCCTGGCAATAGACAAACATGTCCATCCCAGACCTACTGGCCACATCTACAACCAAGGAACAGGAAAGCAAAAACAGTGGAGACAATGGAGAAAGAGGGAAGATTTCGCTTCACATTACCAACAATTTTCACTGATCCACTAAGATTAAAAGACTTCCCAATAATGCCATAAAATAAACACAGAACTGCAAAACTGTTCTTATTCCTGTCAATTTTGTGGAAGCAGCGCATTATACAATGTAAAGACCACCATATTTCTTATCAATATGCCTGATAACACAACTATTCTGTTGTTTGCTGGGACCCTACTGATGAATGCGACGGCCAACGCTTGTTTGCAGCCATACCGATCTGTGGCACCTTTTCGTGTACTAATAACAAAGTAGTGGCTATTGCCTTACATGAGAAATAAGAAATTGTATTAAATACAAATCTGATGTGCACATAATAAATCGATTTTAGGTAACCTTTATACGTCGATTAAGGGCAGTTGGATAAAGTACCGAGGTATTTTTTCAAGAAGTTAAAAAACTTAATAGAATTAATATACGAAGGATAAACTTACCCGCATAGTAGGAACCATTTTTTTCGTAAGGACATGACCCCTACAGCAAGATATGTAGGACAAACTTTGCGTTTCCTCAAAAGTCGTTTTGATTTTAATCAAACGAGACTATATATGCTGCCACCTGATGGACAAACGGTTTACTTTTCTTATACAATTCGAGATGAAAAATTATACGTCTCTTGGCTTTCTCGGTTACAGATAAATAAGACAAAAATGCACATAGATTCTACAATCAAACCTGCATTTGCACTTCTACTTCTACCAGACAATTTATAATTTTGAATGCTACACAATGATGTGAAGAGGCTAAAAGCATTCACTCATGTGTCGCACAAAATATTCGGCATATATAACTGTGGCATGTTTTTACTCATGCATCAGCTTTAGCTTTTTTTGGGTCGCTTTGCCAATGTGATCTGCATTACGTATATAGCAATAGGGACTAACGCAGGGCAAAACTTTGTGAACATGTAACCGCAAATCCACGGCGTGCGATGTTTGAAATGAGAGATTTTAGTGTTCGAATAATAAGATTAATCAAGAGTTAATCTAATCAATTAAACTTTTGTTTGCACATTTAAATCACACAGTTATGGTGTCTAGCCCTGTTTTTTGTGAAATCATTCATCTGGGGCGTTTCTTTTCTATGTAATGGTTTCACCATTTGTGTTATGTTCAAAATGAGAAACTGAAAATGGCGTTAAAAAGAACCTATAAAGGTGTTCTCTACAGTAAATGTTATCTTCTTTAAAAGGAAACAGTTGTATTGTATTGGATCAGATTAAATTAACTATTATTCCCTGGCGATATTCTTGCAAATTCCTTGCGGAATGTTACATTGCAAATAGAATATTGTAGCTTCAGGTTAATTGGGCTGCTATGTGAGTTCTTGATACAAATAAAAGCAGAGACAAATGTTAAGGAATATATAGTACCTTTATTAAAATCTGTCTATAAAAATATTGTAACACTTCATAATGTTTACATATGAAACATACAGGAGAGATATTACAGCCGTCTGAACCATTAAAAAACAAAAAACACTGATGCTGAATGCTGGTTACAAGTATAAATTACAAACCCAATATAAACCCAAACGGGGCTTTCATATTGGTTTTGTCTTCTTTAATGAGGCTAAAGGTACTAGAATGTCTAACTTGTTACCCACCTAAAGTACAAAATATACATTGAGGTCATTAAGAATCAAACACAGACACTTGATCTAAAGCTTCTGAAGTAGCTGTGAATTCATAGGTGAAAAGATTCCAGGACTGATGGGATGGTGCAGCTTGGACCTGGACAGAGACTCTCTCTTCGGTCATTCAGCAGAAATCTACTATTTGTCCCTCACACCATGATTCTGGCTGGCGGGTCCTTAAGTGCCATTGCTCCCAAACTGCAGAATTCTCTGTATCAGTCTCTCCATGACCGCTCTTCGTTCTCTGCTTTTAAATCTGATTTAAAACCTTCCTGTTTAATGAACATTTCTCTTCTTCCTCAACTGCTTTGTCTTCCCCCTCCTTCTAAAGCAACCTTCGGTTTGTGAAAGGTGCTATATAAATGTAATATATTGTCTGTTAGTTTGTTGTTATTGTTCTTCTTCTTCTTCCTCTTATTATTATTATTATTATTATTGCAACAACAACAACAAACCACGCTTGAACCAAAAAGATCCTGGAACAAAACACTGCAAACTATATTGACCTGAAGCAGTCCACCGGAAGCAGTTTTAACAACAGGTAAGGCGTAAGGTTGTCCTTGTCTTGCCTTGCTTTCCCGATTCTCCTCGATCGTTGGCGCGCCATCAGTAATGTCGAACCTTCATCGGCCGTCAGTAATGGTGTACCTTTATCTGATTATTATCATCCAGGCTGAGCTGGACCAGCCTGGTCGCGGAAGCGGGGTTTCGGTAACCTGTCAGCAGGGGCCTGTTCAGAGCGTGCGTTAAGGGAGAATCCACGCTGGGATGACTGCAGTTTAGATATAGCAGTATAAATGCTTTCATGCTAGCATTGACAGCTGACTGAATTGGCTCGCGTTTAAAATGTAAAAACATGACAGTCGGCATGCTTTTCAGTGGATGTAACGTTAAATAACTAGCGGTACTTCTTCAGCCTGGCTTATACACCAATGAAAACTGTACTGTTCCCGGAGACGATCGTTTGGCCTGATGAATAACTTGAAACTATTAAAATAATGCAATAAATGGTTTGCCAGCGCATACAGAGGTCACTACTTTCAAAGATATACCGCTTTAGGTCACCTGGTTAGAGAAAGTATCCAGTGCATCAATAATGTGCAGGTTCAATGAGATAATGCTCACAGCTGCAATAAGTGGAGTGCAGGGCTGCCATTGGCTCTACTGGGAGCGTCAGTAAAGATACATGCTGGAGTTCTTCCTGCAAGTCTCCAGCCACTTCTTATTCTTGTCAATGAGGTTCTGCAGCCGCCGTCCATCCAGCTCGGCTGAGGTGAGCTGCACTGGATGCACCCTGGCAAACCCGCATGCACACGTGCACGGATGCAGAGAGATATCACCATCACTACCCGCAATAAACAGGCGACAGTATGATCACACTGCATTCCCAACAGTTCTGCTTCTGCACAGGGAGAACTAACTCTGCAAGGACAAAACATTCTTTGCCGTCCCGTTACCTGGCTGGCGTGTACTTTGAATATGTGGGACGACTCGCCAAAGGAGTCCCTGAAAGAGGGGGACCTGAGTTCATGGTTTCCCCTGCGAAACAGAAAGTGTGGAATGACATAGTGAAACAGCACCCCCTACTGGACACCCCGTATGACTCTATCCTGCAGTTCACTACTTCTACGCTCTTAACTAGTGATAGCCAAAACGTGTCTTTGAAACTAAAGTAACACAGTTGAGTCAGGTCCACCAAAGAATAGTTTTTGTACATCATGCCTGATAAACTAAGTATGTAAGATGAATTAAATCTAATCCAACAACAATGTACGACAATGTTTTGGAATTCCTCTTAAATATTATTAATATTTTATAGTAACTAAAACTTAAAAGTAATATAAAGTAAATGTCACCTGAATGGAAATTGTCCTAAAACTAAACATTTAGCTTTCAGAGTCTCAGAGAAAGCCCCAATAGCTATGATATTAATAGGTTAATAGCTCTGATATTAATAGACTGATAGGTTCACATTGACCAAGACGTTGATTGTGGTAATCAGTAGTAATGCTCCAATCGGACCCAATGGGTTGGAACTCACCAGGAAGGAGCTTGTTCCAGCGGCTGCTGAGCGCACTGTCCGCACCCCAGGCTGGGGTACTGGAGGCAGAGATGCCCCAGGCCCAGCTGGGGGCTTTAGATATCGAGGGAGGGGTGTAAGAGGGCTGCGTAGGGGGCAATAGGGGCATCTGTTTTTGGGCCAAAGAGCCCAAGGCCCCCAGCACATTGTTGAGCTGATCTGACATTTGCTGCAGAGATTCAACAAGAAGCTGCACTTTGGCTGGTCCTGTGCGGTGAGGGCCTGGGAAGGAGGCGGGCAGAGGAGAATGCAGCATAGAGAGAGAGATAGATACAAGTTACAGCACCGCACTTAATTAACTTAATATCAGAGAGAGGACTATCCAACCTCATAGCCTTTTATATTTCCTGACATTCTCAAGTGTCACCCTACAGATGCAGTGGTGCGTGTCACCTGAGCCATTGTGGGCCTCCAAGCTGCTCAAGTCTGATTCGCTGACGTCGAAGGTCACCCTCCTGTCTGCTGCCGCCCTCTCCATGTCATCGTCAGACAGCTGTTGAGACATTGTTAAAGTGGAAATGCTATAGATACACGGAGGTCATGTGTCACCACTTGGGGGTCGGCGGTCAGAACGCAGTCCACGCCTGTTTTAATTGATGAACATCAACGAGGAAAGTTCTCAAGCTGAAAGAGGAGGCCCTTCAGGCCTCAATGGTCATAATAGGGGCTTTGGAGTCACCTGAAAGGTACCGACAGCCAAGAACAGCTGCAGTGGTGGTAGGCAGAGGCAGAAACCAGTGCACTGGAAGAGGTTTGGACAGGGAAAATTATCGTGGTTGGTCCCAAAGAATTTGGAAAACTGTTAAACGCCTCAAGAAGGGTAGGCAGGGCCCAACTCTGTGGGGATGGGCTGCTAACAATGGGGAGTGCTGCTAAAAGGTGGAAGGAACATGCCCTGCCACCAGGAGGCAGTGTTGGAAGCTGCTCATGGATTGGAGAAGACAATGTCACAAGCCTCTGTGTTGGAAAAGCTGCATGGAAAAATTTAATTTGTTGAAGGCAACTGGTGCTGTTGGGGAGATGTGGTGAATCTAAAATTTAGGAGAAACAAAATCGATTCCAGCTGGACCATGGGATGGAGAACTGAGCCCACCTGCCTTCCATGGGTATGTGAGTGTTTGTGGGGATATGGAAACACTATCTACATGTGCATCAAGGACTTGGAGAAGGACCTGGTGCATACTGTGGGACGTGCCAGAAGAATATGAGGGTACCAGGGGTGAAACTGCCTGCTATTCAGTCTCTGTATTTTATAGTGTGTTACTCAACTTAGATGCATTGAGACTTCGCTGGTAAGTGCTAAGGTCTGGATGGTCATTATGAAAAGGAGAGATGGGTTTCAGCACCTCCTCTGCCACTGAACTCTCCAGCTGGCTGAGCTGTTCCTCCTTCCTGCGGAGCAGAGCCTGCCCATGCTGGACCGTGGCTTTCAGCTGCTCGATGTGGATGGCCTCCTGTCACGGCAGGAGAGGAGGAGACAATAGTGGAGAAACGGAAAGAGATGGTGAGGGAGAGAAGGTATAATGTAACGTCAAGTGGGAAAGAGGAGGAAGGAGACAGACCAGGTGATCAAGACAAACAAATGACATAGTGATGAAAATAACCGATGATGAAGAATGTTTTGTACTTTCACACTTTAGTTTTTGGGTTAATTCACAGAAAAATGTGGAAGTCATACAAAAAAAAGAAATTATCATTAGTACCATCAATGTGGGGGTGTAATAGGGTTAGCGTTAGGGTAATAGATGCTTATTTGCATATTGTAAAGATAAATATGTAAAATACCATCCATCCATCCATTTTCTATATCCGCTTATCCTATTGGGTCGCGAGGTGCACCGTCACAGCCCTACATGAATGTTATATCTTAAAACATAAAATGCAGCGTATCTAAAGCGAGAGTCACCTGTTGGATGTTTCTGAACAGGTCCTGAGTTGCTGACCCCTTAATGGGGTCCTGGATCCAACTGCTCCGGGCTGCCCGTAGCGCTGCCTGTCTCTCTCTCAGACCGTCGCTCTGCCTCTCCAGGAAACGCCGCGCTTTCTGTAGCGATATCCCTTCCACCGAGATATACTGACGCATGCTGAATGGGTGGAAAGGAGGACACCAGATGGTTTTTAAGTCACAAATGTACATATGCATTTCATAACTCTAGAGGGTTCAATCTCCTTGTCCTCAACGACAACAATCTCCTACACCTGCTTAACTTACCAGTGAAAGAATCAACAATGCATGAGTTACGGCAGATCTCTAATGGAGGGAAACATAAAGAATGGGATACACAGATATTGAGAGGCAGAGAGCGGCCGTGCAAACGTACTCATCTATGCTGCCCTCGCTACCATCAGAAGGAGGTAGTGGAGAGGCTGGGACAGGATGTTCCAGTTCATCGACCTGCATGGCCTTGTCCTTAGACGTAGTAGGCGCAGCCCCATTTTCCTTCTCAGTACCCATCGCTTTTCTCTCATCGTCTGGATCCACCTTTGCAGCAGACTGCCTCACACTCTGAAGCTGTTCCAAATCCCTGCAGTAATATTGAAGGCTCTTTGGAGAGTTGGAAATGCCCAAGCACAAATTCCAAGGAAAATGACATTCTTTTGGAAAGTTTTCGGAATGCAGACATCTGATTAGTCATTGGTGTTCAACGTTTGCATAAAATCCCCCAAGGTGTCAAATTTTACTCAGCTTAAACCACATTTGGAGTTTTATATAAGCTACTATATTACTGGTCATGGCAAAATCTTGTGCAGTGAATTGATATATTTGATTTATTCCTGTCAAATGTGCTGATGCACCTTAGTGAATGGGGAACATCTCATGGGTGAGGGTTAGTGATGGACAAAATGATGCTTCATGAACCATTTGCTGTATTTTCTGACCCCACTAGATGGTGCTCTTGGTTAACTTTGGGGCATGCATTGTGCCCTTTTCTGAACAGAGAGCACCAACTGGTGAGGTAAAAAAAAAAATATCCAGCAAATGGTGCATGAAGCGCAATTTTGTCCATCACTAGTGGGTGCTATGTACCGCTATTGCAGGATTTGTGAGTCACACGGCACACAGTATGTAGGACGTACCTGACCCGGTGACTCAAGTGGTCACAGCGGTCCTGTAGCGGCTGCATTTTACTCTCCAGCTTTTGCTTCTCTTCTCTCACCTGGCGCGCTTCCTCCCGGACTCGGTCCCTCTCCGCCCGAACTCTTTGCACCTCCTCACGTAAGCGACCCATCTCCTCACGGGCAGTGTCCCTCTCCTGCAGAGCCTTACTCATGGACGCGGAGGCAGACTCCTCTGCCCTCACCTTGAGTGTGTACATTTGTCGGGTTTGCTGTAGTCTGGCGTCGAGCTGCGTGCGCAGCTCCTCCAGCTGCGAGTCATGTGCAGACAGCAGCCGCTTTCTCTCCTCCTGGAGTATGGACAGAAGGTAGTCCCTCTGCCGACCCTCCTGGAGGGACACGCGCAAGTAAATCACATAAACATAACTTATGCAGCTTTTAACACTGAGCAATTAAGGAGGCGATCTCTGAATATTCTTTGCAACGGAAATATTATTTGTACTTCGTCATTATTGTTGTGCATTGTGTAATGTATTGTTTATCTATCTGTTCTTGTGCGAACTGGTTCGTAGGGTCGCATTTTCATTTTCAGATGTGTGAATGACAAAGTCACTTGTTTTTATTGCGAAAATGCATCACTCTAAGTACAGTGCAGTGCTACGCAAGTCAATGCCGGCGCCTTGCTAACCTCGTCCGAATGCTTGTCCCTGATTGAGTTCAGCTCACGGCGATGCTCCTCTCTCAGCACATCCAGCTTCCGTTCGTGCTCACGTTGCACCTCCTGCCGCACCTCCTGCAACACCTCACCCAGCTGTCGAACCAGAGGCAGATGTGAGATGCATGGTAAGCCCTGGTGGTTGCGGTGGGGGAGGGGCATCCCAAGTACGGGCCTCAGGATTATGTGTTTGTGGGGGGGGGCTGTGTTTTTACCTCTCGTTTGTACTCAGTCAGATGCTGCTCAGGACACGTGCCTCTCAGTTCCCCAACAGTCCTGCTGTCCTTCCTCTGCTGGACACACATCAAACACCAACATTTGTGCTCTGGCAAGATGTAATTTGAATGTAAGGAAGTGGACCTCAATATTGAAACCCTGTATTTAAATAACCCGGTTTGCAATGGGGGACACAATCAACGAACAGGGTTTGGATTGGGTCAGCAACTCAGGACCTGATCAGAAACATCTAACAGGTGACTCTCGCTTTAGAGACGATGCATTTTATATTTTAAGACTGTATGCTGTTATAGCCTGACATGAATGTACTATCAAAAAAAAATCCTTTGATTTTGTCACTAATGAGTCACCAAAAAGTGTTATTTTGTTTGATCTTTGTAGTCACATAACAAGTACTGATTATTGGTTGTATATCTGGTTGCTGGATATCATTTTCATGGACTAGGAAGTGGTTCGAGCTTCAAAAAATGCCATGAAAGTACAGTGCTATACCAGTTTTCCAGTGTCTACCAGTGCCTTTATTTCAATGCCTCTCTTACCTCGTCGGAGTGCTTCTCCCTGATGAAGTCTAGCTCATGCCGGTGCTCCTCTTTCAGCAGGTCAAGCTTCTGCTCATGCTCCCGCTTCTCCTGCTGCACCATCTCACTCAGCTGCGGAGCCAGAGTCACGGTAAGATCTGAGCTCTGTGAAACAGCAGCTGAAGACCAGAACACACTACCGAGATAAACGCTGCTCATCCACCTTAACTGTACCTGTTACACAACTACACAAGCCCACTTCCCATGACACCAACCGAGTCACGCAGGGGTTCTCCTCGTACCTCCACCCTCAGGGCCTCCATCTGCTCCTCCTTCTCTCTCTGCAGTTGCAGCCTCTTGGCTTGCAGCTCCCCAGAGTTCTGCTTCCTTCGCTCCTCCAGTCTCTCCTTTTCCTTGGCCTGCTCGGCCTCCATCGACGCCCCCAGCTCCTGCATCGCTGCCTCGCACTCCTCCCTGTAGAAGCAGCACATACTGGAGATATGAGACACATCCACTCCTCACTGAAAACACCATCTGACCACACAGATAAGAACATGCATGTGAATGACAGTGATAACATGTATACTACAGAAAGACCATTAACTGCATCAAAATGACCTCCCATCTTGGACAAGGAAAAACATCTAAAAATTCCTTTAATT
The DNA here is from genome assembly GCA_026784285.1 of Stomatorhinus walkeri. NCBI lineage: Eukaryota > Metazoa > Chordata > Actinopteri > Osteoglossiformes > Mormyridae > Stomatorhinus > Stomatorhinus walkeri. Next base: position 8,299,661 of record JAODUD010000036.1, read on the forward strand.
AAAAGATTTAAAAAAAACCTGCAATGACTGCTGGGAGTGCTGCAGATGAGTTTAGTATATATAACTTTTTGTATATATTATGGTTCATTTCTGCATTTTTATTATCTTATTTATTCTAAATACAGGCAGTCCGCAAGACACAAACACATTTTGTTTCGTAAGTCTGTCTTTATGTCAAATTTGTAGGAAAGTCAGAAAAATAATAAAGTACATAAAAATAATAATCAATAAAAATGACTGCACAGTGTGCTGTACTGCACCTCGAGCTGACGGAGTGCTGAAGCGGTGCCATGTTTTCAGAAGTGTTACAAAGTAGCGTGTGCGTTCTTTATCACAAACCATTGCATTTGACTCAAATTTTGAAGCGTTTCGAAACCCGGACCCCCAGACGGTGTGGGAGTCCCCAAGGACCCGGTGGGGAGACCCTGGTTTGGATGGTCTCTCAGGACAGTATGCCACCTGAGTTTCTGCTGCTGGGCCTCCCTCTCCTGCAGGGCAGCTTCACGAAGCTCTTCCATCTTACGCGCAGACTCCTTCATCAGCCTAGCCTGCTCCTCCTCCTCCTCCTCATCCAGCCGTCGCCTCAAGGCCCTGATGCGCAGTAAGGCAGGACGTGCACACAGCGTGAAAATATCATGTGGAAAGGAACGAGGCCACAGCCAGACATCTACAGATAAATACTACAAAGCCAGCAGCAGGTTAAGCTCAGAATGGTTACACAAAAGATCCCCTTTAAAGAACTTTTGTACTTGAGTCTTTCCATTTTAATTCATCAAAAGGCCTTTGCATCATGTTTTTATTTCTGTGAATTACAGCCACTTTCAAGAGCTCAGAAAGCTTCTTTTTAAATGCTGGTGTTGATAGATGCAGTTTTTCTTCACCACGAGCTGCATTACAGCTACATGGCTCAGCTAAAGCTCGCTTAAATGCTTTATATATGTTTTTTTATTTAAAAACATGTATATCAAATATTTTGTTTTATTTAAAAAATATAAAAAATACAATAATTGTTCACCCAAAAGACAACGCAACATCTTAAATGAATTGGTCTACAGTACACTTAGCCTTACAAGTATTTCATATAAAATATTAGAAAAAAATAACTAGAATTTCCACAATAATCATTATTATACTAATTATCAATTACAGGCATTATCTGTACCTGCAAGTACCAAACGAAGGAAGAGCTTAAGCACTACAGCTAAGTGCGAAACCCTAAAGCTCTATCTCCGCCCATACCGAGCCCATGCCGAGCCCATGCCGAGCCCATGCAGAGCCCATGCAGAGCCCATGCAGAGCCCATGCAGAGCCCATGCAGAGCTGCAGAGCCCATGCCGAGCCCATGCCGAGCCCATGCAGAGCCCATGCCGAGCCCATGCCGAGCCCATGCAGGGCTGCAGAGCCCATGCCGAGCCCATGCAGAGCCCATGCCGAGCCCATGCAGAGCCCATGCAGAGCCCATGCCGAGCCCATGCCGAGCCCAT